>OY998155.1:5984218-6584218 GCA_963921925.1 Sphagnum tenellum
TGAGCTTCTTGTGTGCATAAGGTTTTGCCTCTAAAGTGTAGTAGCGTTGACTACACTATACAATTGCCTGTCTGTTTTTTTGTCTTTGTGTTGGGGAGGGGGGGAACTATCTCACTTTGTACTTGAATCTCTCCATCTCAACCTTTTCTTTTGCATTTAGTCATCTCTGGAGAGAGAGAGAGAGAGAGAGAAGGTAAAATTGAATTGGAAGGGGGCTTGTGGGTGTATGGGTGGGGGTGGCGATGGTGGAAAAAATGGCAACAGGCAATCAAAGGGATGCGGGAAAAGGTGCAACTTGCCACTAAATTTGGGGTTCTTTCTGTGGGAGGATCTTTGCAAATAAGAGGAGACCCGGAGTGGGTTAGAACAGCATGTGAAGCAAGCTTAAAGAGGTTGGGTGTGGAGTACATTGATCTTTACTATCAGCATCGTGTTGACACCAAGGTGCCCATTGAAATCACAGTAAGTATGTATGTTTGATTCCAACCCAAAGCTTCAAATGCATAAGAAGACCACAAAACGGATTTAGAAGATTGAGGCTGATCCTTGCAACCTGAAATGATTTTTTTTGTAGGTGGGGGCAATGAAGAAGTTGGTGGAAGAAGGAAAGGTGAAACATTTGGGTTTGTCTGAAGCTTCGGCATCTGAGATTCGGCGTGCACATGCTGTGCACCCTATAACTGCTGTGCAAATTGAGTGGTCTTTGTGGACAAGGGATGTGGAGGAAGACATCATTCCTACATGCAGGTAACATCTTGTAGCATACCCTAGCTGTCGATTGGATCTATAAACATGGATTCGTACCAAGATGTTTTTTCACAGCTTACACTCAGAGTGATGGAAAAACATATGAATTTACATAATAGACTTGCAACCCTATGAGGTGCTCTCACTGCGATGCATTTTATACATGTGCATATATGGAGTTTTCATTGAAATAAGTATGTATGAGGGTTATGTGTGCAGGGAGTTGGGGATAGCAATAGTGCCTTACTGTCCACTCGGGCGTGGGTTTTTCTCTAATGCCAATCTGGAGGCAGATAATGTCAACATGGTTTGTGATCTCCCTCTTCACCTTGGTCGAATCTTACTTGTCTATTCCAGAATTCTGATTTCCCTGAGCTTTTGTTAACTTTGTGACCTCTCTGTCAAGGGTCTTGGTGAAACAAAAATTTGAGCATACTCAAGTCAAATCTATGCAATCCACCTGAAACTGTAAAATGATGCATACTAAAACCAAAAATGCAAACTATGTTTCTACAGATCCCACCAAGATTGTCAGGTGCAAACTTGGAGAAGAACATGATGTTGCGGGCACAGGTGCAGTCAATTGCTGAAGAAAAAAAATGTTCATTGAACCAACTAGCACTTGCCTGGCTTCTACATAAGGGCAATTACGTGGTTCCCATTCCAGGGACTACTAAGAAGGTTAACCTAGAGTCAAACATTGGGGCGATTGCTGTTGCTTTGAGCAAGGAGGAAATTGTGAAGATTGAAGCTGCTGTGCCTACTGATGAAGTTGCAGGTGAGCGAAGCTTTGATTTTATCATGAAATTTTCATGGCGTGTTGCATCAAGCCCACCACTTTCTTCATGGAAGGACTAACCAAAGCTTTTGAGGCTCATTTGTTAGAATATTTTGAATTTTGATGATGACTATGGGACTTGCAACATTATCATTGTGCATGACAAGAATCATTTTTGATAACATTGTCTTTTCTTTGTGCAACAATTTAAAATTTATTGTATACTAAACCATCTTGACATTCATGGGGTACACTCTGGTGCAAACAAATTTAAATAGAAGGGTATTCGTAGGGGCAAAATGTTTCTTGACTTTTTGTGTCATCAAAGGTATGAAGAGTTTGAGGACATGAGACCTAACATGACTTGCTTCCTTAATATGGCAATGACATTTAGTCTATTAACATTTGAGCTTAGATGGTAAGTTCATAGTTTTGTTGAAACTTGAGTTGCAAAGTTTTTTTATTCAATTGCAAATAAGAAATTCATGCTTATGTGAAAAGTAGAGTTGATTGAATTAGTTGAGTAAATTATCCCATGACTTTGAGCTCCACAAGCAAAGCTTCCAATAAAATATCCTTGCCTTTTGAGCTTCAAAGAACAAGCTTGCAACAATTATATCGATGTGTTACTAGGTATGCAAGCAAAAGTATTTGCCAAGGTACTGTGGTATGCAACAACTCAAGCAGGTTGGTTGGGGCTCAAAACCTCCCACGGTCAATTCCATGAAGGACAAGACCCAACTCCCATATGTAAGTTCCATCTTCTCATCTGTGTCAAATCTCTTGACAAATCTTCATATTTGGTTTAAACCAGTTCTTTGTCAGTTCTTTCATGAAAACTGTCAGTTCTTCCTAAATTTTCAAAAACCCAGAACAAGAGGGAGGTTCTTGTGATTCTGAAAGTATGAAAGAATTGGAAACAGAATCACAAAACTGACAAAGAACTAGAGGTTTAGGCTGGAACCTATGTTTTCAATTTCTACAATTTTTAAGAACCTGGAATTGGAGGCTATTAACAAAATCTGAGAACTGCACAACAATGGTTTAAACTTTCTGCACTATATTTTGCCTCAAATTTCTTTGGCATTAAGTTAACTTGCTACATTGGGTTTTCTTCAAACTTCTCAAACTTATTTTTTAGCCTTCACAATTTTGACAATAGGTCTGAATTAGATTTGGTGAGGTTTTAGGGTCTACAACTATAGTTTGAATTTGGTTTCCTTCAAATTCTAACTTCAAAATTATACATATAATATGTGGGTGTAAACTGTAAACAACAAGAGAATCATATCTTGCAAGATGTAGGCATATATATTCTTTCTCAAACTTTCCTTTGTTGGCCTTGCCTACCAAGGCAAGGATATTCTGTTTAGATTCATTATCGTGTATAGTAGCTTGAGGGATTATGGCCCCAAGGTAATGCATCTATTTTTATATGAGAATTTTTGAAAGACAATATTTTGGCTTGTGTTGAAACTTGAGATTAGTTATAGAGTTATAATATCTTGAAGGATTTTGGTTTCTTTTGGAGGATTTTGGAAGATTATATTTTTGCATGGTGAAATATTTGAGTTTCCATAATTCTTCTTTTGCCTTAAGATACGTTTTAATGTAAATGGCAAGGCCACAGTTGTGACACACCCCTTGTTTCCAAAGCAAAATAAAAAAAGATGTTGTTCATAATACTTACCAATCCTCCTATGTTTGGAGATGCAAATCTTTGGTGATTTGTTTTGTGCTATGTATGATCTTATATGGGACCTTTGGCATCATAGGCTACTACTTGATGTTTGGTGACAACGTTGAATCACAAATTGCACTTAACCTACCATGGGAGGCTACATCATCATATTTTGTCATCTTGGTCACTCTAATCATCCCTTTTCTCAAATATGCTCTCATGGTCACACTACTTGCAATTGTGGCCAAACAACTACTCCCACATCACAAGACCAAATATGTGTTTTCAAGTACAATATTTGGGACACTCTTGGCGGTGAGCTACTTTTAATGGCTGTCAATAAGCATCATTCATTAGCATATCTGCATGAATTGATTTCCTTGCATATGTTAGGTTAACCTTCAAGAGCTGGATTGACCCAAATTGGGTTGACCTTATTTTACAATGGTAAGCGGGGCTAAATTGCACAAACTCAATTTTATTTATTTATTTTGTTGTTGGATAATGAATGGAGTTTGTAACACATATTTGATTTTTTATTCTTCACACCATGAGATTGAGAGGTTTTTGAAAATTAGTCCCTATTAGCCCCCTCCAAATGAAACCAGCTTTGCTCATTGACCACAAGGGAAGGCAAGCATCACATTGTATTCTCACTTGTCTAAAGGTCCTCACATGCCCACACGGGATTAGAGGCTCAATATCTAGGTGTTTACATTTGTATGCCTTATAGATCAAAGGCCATTCAACTGTGGTTAATTAATTTTTTCTCTTCTTAACAACATACCATGGTAGGTTAAGAGATCAAATGTGGTGCAAAAACTTGAGTACAAGAATAACTAGCATCACATGTGTGGAGAATAGGTACAATGATAAATAGGAATATCTTAAGAAGCTGCCCAATTCTTTTGGAAAAAAATTCTTGGGTATCATTAAGATTAGCTGAGCTTATATTCTCATTTTGTAAATGTTCCATATATGTGCAATAATATCCATGAATCGTTTTTTCTAAACAAGAGTTACTTCTAGTTGAGTAACATAGCCAAGTAGGTATGTTCTTAAAGGATGGTTGTTAGCGTGTGAGGAGGAAAGCTTGGCCAAATGTTGGGTGGGTATTAGAAATGGCAGCAAAACCCCTCCTGTTCTCAGGGAGGTTCTTTTTATTTCAGGGCCATGATTAAAAAAAGCAAAGAAATCAAGTCTGATATGTAACCATGGTTCTTAACAACAACAAAACAAAGCCATTTTCTATAAAGCCATGGTGTCCAGTTCTTGGGGGAGGGGGGGGGGTGAAGAAGTGATATCAATGGGTACCCTTTGGTGGTTAGCGGGTATTTGAGTTTATAAAGAACCATCAGACCAAAGAAACATTCATTGATTATGTGAGAACCGCAGTTGAATCCTAAGAACGGCCCTGATAACCACTGGGGGTGTGTTCCTGTATTTTAATAATCGGGCTAAACATCAATATGGTTATTAGGAATTGGTTGCATCTAGATATGATCCGGAGCCAAGTAATAGATACGTATGGACCGACACAAGCCAATGGCTTGGATATGGTTTGAAATGCGGTTATAAACCATAGATGTGACCAATGGTTATATAATGGTATAGGCTCCTGGACACCAAATTTGAGTGGTTATTTGATTTTGGTAATTGGCTTCTCGTTCCAGTTACCTCAAACCCCTCAAAGAACCAGTCGATTTCATGAAAGAACCAACAGTTTTATAGAAGGTTATTTGACCTGTTGGTTGATTTTCTGGGAATCGCGACAATATATCAGAACCAATTTTTTGACTTGTTGAGAACTGTGGTTATATATATCCAAACCGGTTCTTTCTTTTAGAAATGTGGTTATGAGAGCAAAGAATTAACTGCCTGAGAACCGGAAGAAGCTGTTTGGTGTGTCAGTTCAAATACCCGCCCAACATTGGTATTTCCTATTTAATTGAATTATCCGTGAGTCCCAGTTTTTTGACCAAAAATGAGAATCAAAGAACCTCAGGTTTCACTTACTTTAAAACCCTCATTCAAAGACTGCCAGTTGTCATATAAAAAAACCAACATTTTTCTAGACGGGTATTTTCCTTCTTTGGAAAAAGGAGAACCATGGTTATATATCAAAATCGAATTACATTCTTTCCAAACATTAAGAACCACCCCTGATACCCGGTGAGGTTTGAGTGTTATTTCAAATACCCACCCACCCAATGGTGGTAAATACGAGACACTTGAAGGGAAGGAGCTCATAATTTTTGAGAACACGACAACTTGAATACTAATCAAACTCTTGTTAAATGTCACCCCCACCATTAGGGATTAGTAGTGAATGATTGGAATTACTTGCACCCAAGCAAAAACACAAATCTAATATCAAATTCATTAAGTACCTATTAGGTAATCCATTTTGCAATGGCCATAGTAAGTATCTAGCAAAATCATGTGTGAGGTACAAATGTATGGCAAATGGTGAACTATAAACCCAACTTGTTATTCACCAAATGAGTGTGTCAATTGTAAACTAAAGAGTCACCAAGAGAATTTTACATCATTCTTCAGGATTTAAGGTTTGTATAGGGTGGATTGAGAAGGTGTTTTATAAATGTTATGCATTCAATCTCTCCCCCAATTTTTCTTTTGTAAATTTTCATATGCCATAGCCTTGCACAAAGGAATTCCACATTTGTTTTATGTTAAAGGTAGGAAAGTCCATTTTGAGAAATTTCTATAGTATATTTGAAGGGGGCCCACCTACTCCCTAAGAGCAGTGGGAGGGCTCTTATGACTATAAGTAGGCATAAGATCCCTCCCTCCCTTATAGGCACAAGATCCCTCCCACACTTGAGGGCAAGGAAGGCATCCCATCCCCTTTAGGTTCATGATAACTTTAGCCAAATTGCTTTAAGATGGGTAAAGACCACAGTGGGGGACATTCCCAAAAGGTGGGGTTGGACTTGGGGGAAGGCCTCACAACCTGGCCCTAGGCCCCTAATTTGGGGAAGGATCCCACCCTTGGACTTTACCCTACAAAATCGATCCCCTGGGGGGAGGGGAGGGCTGAGCGCTGCCCCAAAGCCTATGAATTTGCTACAATAACAATGCCCTCTTATTAATAGCGCAAGGTAAAAGGGAAAAGTAAAATTAGGTTTCTTTTACATATACGTCACTCATCAGATTCGCCTAGTTCTTGACAGGTAACGGCATCTTTTCGGTTTTGGCATTATTCCCACTTTGGTCATTCCAACAAAAAGTAGCTAAAGGGCCCAAGGGATCCGAACACACGGGTGTCCGGTCATAGGTCAAGTGTGAACAAATTGGGTTTTAATTCTTGAAGGGTTAGGGACATAAGAAAGAAAGAAAGAAAGAAACCAACCTAACCTAGGGTTTCCAAATGAAACAAATCTTTCTCACTTAGGGTTTCCAAATGAACTAAATCTTGCCAACCTAGGGTTTCCAAATGAAACAAATCTTTCCAACCTACGGTTTCCAAATCAAAGAATCTCAACAATTAAAAGGGGAGCACCAAGAAAAGTAGGTAACTTACCTACTTAATAATAGGTACCTAGGAGTTGTAGAATTTCACACCTTTAAGGTTGGACAAAAACCCCAAGGAATTATAATTATTGTTGTGGAAATGTGGTCCATCCATCCATCCATGTGTAATCATTTAATGGACATAATGCAAATAAGAATTAATAATGGGATGACTGTTTGAGGTTCCCAAGGAGTTAACAAGGGTTCCCAAACAATAGGAACATGGGCAAGGAGCCAACAACCTAGGGTTTCCAAATCAAGGAATCTCAACAATGGAAGCGGGGTAGGTACCGACTTAATTCCAGGTACCTACCTAGTAGTTGTAGAGTTTCACACTTTAAACAAAAAGCCCAAGGAAAAACCTACCTATAATTTAAATTGTGGTTCATCCATCCAATATCCATCCAACTATCCATCCATAATCACTCAAACACCGCAGTGGAAATGATAATGATAAGGGGATGATTGTTGGAGAATAAAAGAGAAGGGGGCGTGGGGTACGGGTTGGAGCGAGGGAGTGCGAACATAGCAAGGGGTGGAAAAAGAGGGGCCTACCCGGTGATACGCAAACCCTAATGTGGATAGCATAACAAGAGCGGCGAGCGGCGCTGTTTTGTGTTCTTCCCTCGCGCGTGCGGTTTGGACGTTGTCGTTGCTGTGGGGTTTGTGTGTGTGTTTGTGTTGCGTTTGTTTTCATGTGATCTGCCGTTGCTGTGGGGCGCTGTTCGTCACCTAGAGCTTGACGAGATGAAGTGTTGTTGAGAGTTTGTTTCTCTGCGGCTCGTTTTTGTGGGAACTCGGGGAAGTGCCGGCCGCCACAGGGAAGGTGGTGCATCAGGCTGACGGTGGCAGGATGTTGAAGCAGGAGACGGCAGCGGCGGCGTCGGCGTTCGAAAACTCTGGTGGTGTACCTCGCGGTCGCAAGCAGGAAGGCGCCGTGGCGTCTCAGAACTTCTTCGCTTTGCTCGGGGATGACGAGAATGAGGACCCGACGGCCGTCATTGAGCGCGCCAACTTGCCGAGTCCCGCGGAGAAAGCTGCTGCCAAGAAGAAACCCCAGCAACAGCAGCAGCAGCAGCAGCCTCCGGCCAAGTTGCCCTCCAAGCCCGCACCTCCAGCTGAGGCTGGTATGCTGTTCTTACTTCCTCTTTGCATTCTGTTGTATTGCAAGAGGTACCAAGTGTCACATGGGGGGGAGACGAAGCATCGTAGACTGAAGGGGTTTTCCCAACTGTCCAATTGACCGGAAGATGTGGGGGTGGGAATGCTGGATGTTTTACTTCACTGCGTGTACCTTGGTAGTTCAATTATAATGTCCTGGTTCCAGTGATAAAGGAGCTACTTTGTTCACCAAGGCGGAAGAGTTTTAATGCATGCGTTGTTTTAGGGGGGGGCTTTCTTATTAGGGCTTGTAGTTCTTCTCGTGACAAACAGATGTGTATCATGTTGAGTGTCGTTTTGCTTCTGCAATGGCATTCTTGGACTTCTCTATGACATGTGTGTATGGTTGCGTCTTGTTATTTTGTTTCTCTGATTTTCTGGCTTGGCAGTGAAAGATGTGCAAAGGGGTCAATATGAAGGAGGCCGAGGTCGAGGTGATAGAGGAGACCGAGGTGGTGGTGGTCGTGGCGGCCGGGGTGGTTACAGGGATAGAGAGGGAGGGCCACCAAGGGAAGGTGGTCGACCATACTATGGTGATCGTGACAGGGAGGGTGGGGTGCCTCGGGAAGGTGGCCGTGAAGGTGGCAGCAACAACCGAGAACGAGGCAATTACAATGCTGACCGTGGCTACAGCAACAACAGTAGCCGAGACAATGATGGTTATCAGGGTGGCCGTGGCTCACTTGGTGGTGGAGGTGGCGGGTATGGTGACAAGCCTTCCCGCACAGAGGATGGTGAGGGTCGTTTCTTGGAAGGTGCTCGAGCAAGAGGTCGTGGTGGAGGTGGTCGGGGTGGCTATGGTAATGAGGGAGAAGAGCGCCCCAAGAGAACATATGACCGACACAGTGGATCAGGCCGAGGGTATGTCATTCATCTTCACCTTCTCTTATCTTAACCTAGTTGTCCTTGAGTGACTTGCATGTGTTTATGTGTGATGTGTTTTCTATTGAGCTCTTGTCTATTTCTTGTATGGTGAGCAAATTACTTTATGCTTGTGTATCAACAGGATTTATGATGACACCTGCGGTGTTCACATGACTCTGCATGTCCTTCTGGTGTTTGCAGTCATGAGATGAAGAAGGAGGGTTCTGGCAGCAACAACTGGGGGGTCATTGGTGATCAAGCTGTTCAGTAAGCTTTTGCCTCAAGTCTTGGGTGGCTGGGTTTTGGTATTAGGGTTTTGAAACAGTTTGTAATGTAATGTTTGTAATGGTGGTGCTCTTTTGGAAAATTTTGGGGTGATTGATGCCAGTATGGATTTTTGTTCAACCAGGGAAACTGTTGAGGAGTTGGCAATTGAGGAAGAGATATCAGTTCCTGTTCCAGAGGAGAAGAAGCCTGAGCAGGAAACAACAGAAGAAGCACCAGTTGATGAGAGTGCTGAGGAGAAAGTTGTGAAAGAACCTGATGTGAGTGTAGTGGACATTCCATATTTCCTGAAAAACCATTTAGATATTCTTCTTGATCAATGGTTGTTGAGATACTCCAGATGAAAGAGGTCGGTCTCTGTTTATGTTTGGACACTGCAATTTCTTGAAATGATATGTTCTATCTGGCATGTTGCAGGAGATGACACTTGAGGAGTATGAGAAGATTCGGGAGGAGAAAAGAAAGGCTCTTGAGGCAAACAAGAGTGAGGAAAGAAAGGTGGAAGTTGATAAAGCCTTCAAGTCCATGCAATTAGTGGAGAAGAAGAAGGAGGATGATATTTTCATCAAGCTGGTAAACATATCTGACCGTCCTTCCTTTTGCATTGAGAATTGCTGATGATGAGATTATCTGGCTCTTTTGAAGCTCCTTTGTACTATGGCTAAATTTTGATAGTATTTCTTTGTTTAGGGCGATGACAAAGGAAAACTCAAAAAGAAGGAAACGGAGAAGGAAAAAGAAGAGCGAGCAAGGAAGGTATGCTCCACCTCTCTAATTTTGCCCCCTTTGACCCAAGGTGCTTAACCTCCTGACAGATGATTTAGCTTGTCCTGGCCTGTGCTAACTTTTTTTTTACTGTCTTGTAGGCGGTCAGCATCAATGAGTTCTTGAAACCAGCAGAAGGAGAGAAATACTATGGTTCTGGTGGGGGCCGTGGCCGTGGACGCGGAGAGGGCCGTGGACGTGGAGAGGGCCGTGATGGCCGTGGGGAAGGCCGAGCCAATTTTGCAGCAGGAGGGGGATTTAGCAATATGCGGCGTGCCTCAGCACCACGTATTGAGGATCCTGGGCAGTTTCCAACCTTAGGTGGCAAGTGATGTGCCTGTGTGGCAGCTCATACTAGTGCACCCTTGCTTTTAATGCCAAGTCATTTAAATCAGGTGCTGCAGTAAGAAGAGAGCTGCCTGAGTTTGTCCAAAACTTTGATGTTTGTGAACCTAGGCATTGTATCTAAAGTGTAGCGATGAGTGATGTCTTAGGAGCTACCTTGGATGACTTCATTTCCCTTTTCCTTTCTCCTTTGCCTTTCTTTTCCTGCCTACAAGACTTCTTGGTTAGGAGAGTCATGTATTAGTCCTGAAGACATGCTCATCTATGGTGTTGGATTACTCATTCTGTTTGTATTAGCTTTTTTTCCACAGGGATAGACCAGAGAGTGTAGGGTAAATTGGGTTGACTGTTTTTTCACCTTGAATTGCATAAGCTGATGGTCCTGATATTTCTCCTGAAGATATGAGAGTTATCCAAAGGCGTGTAGTCAAGTTGTGCTGAATGCAAATGATAGCTCTTCTTTTCAGGGGGGTCTTGGCAGGATATGTTTTGTTGAGAGGATATGGCCTCTGGACAGAGGCTAGACAGTGGGCTGATAACACCATACAAATCAAAACGCGACAGTAATGGGTTTTGGAAATATTATGGCGTGGTAGAGAAAGGATTCAGCAATTTGCCATAGAGTTCCATTTGGAGAGGGAGGGTTACCTATTAAGTGTATCACCAACTTGAAATTTCTCAAGCCATTGTGTCCTATTTGAACTAGTGTGAAACCTGTGGGTTATTTTGCTTGTTGTAGAAGGATGACTGAATGTTGATTGGATTCTAGTTTTTCAATTTTTATACACCTTGATTGGTATATATTGTGGTTACTATGGCAATTTGAGGACAAGTTATAAGCATTATTGCAATGCTGAGGCTGGATTGAGTTTGGACATTTGTTAGTGGAACACTGATGGAGAACTGAATTGCAGGTGTGTATTTCTCTTGGATGATTATGGTATGAAAATGTTTATGGGATTACATGGCCTTATTTACCAGCCCGTTTGTGGCAATGCTCCTAAGTAGTCTGACAATGTATTTGTGATGTTGATTGGCAACTGAAGGTAGGAAGTTGAACAGAACTAGGCTTGAAGAAGTGAGGAAGTGGAGCAGAATTAGGCTTGAAGAAGCTATGAAGTTAAGTGGAACAAGGCTTCAAATATGTGGCGAGGCCTGGTTACAACTTGCTAAGGTTCCTTTAACAAAGATCCAAAACTTGCTAAGGTGCCTCTTACAAAGATCCAAAACTTGCTAAGGTGCCTTTTTTAAAGATCCAAATGTGAGCTTGAAATGTTAGTTTGAGACTTCCCAATGCTTTCTAATTGCTCCAAAATGGGTCTTGACATGTGGGGCTAGGCTTGAAACCTTACTTAGTTTGAATGATTGAAGCCTGGCTTAAGGCGCTTTCTTTTGACAAAAGAAAAAGACAGGAAGTCGAGCTGCAGTTTATTCTTGGATTTTGGATAGATTGTGGATGAATGGTTGTTAGTTGTCACTGCAGCCTTCGTCAGGGAAATGAGTAGTGGCTGGTCAGGCATTGGTATTTAGATATCATTGAGAAAGAAATTAGAATTTGATGTCAGATTTTGTCCAGATTCCTGGAAAAAGTAATATTGTAATTGATCTAATATCATTGTGCATATAATTAATACACGTTATAATTGAATTTCAACAATATGAAATGTTAGTGTTTTTTTATTCTAGTTATAAAATTGTCCAAAGTGAAGAAGCTTACTTGGAAACACACATCTTACACTGAAAAAAATGTATTTTCCCAATTTTTTCTGTTAAGAAAAGGTTATAGAACCGAAAAGATTTGTCATCAAAAAGGTTTAGTGTAGACCTGAGAGGTATATTCCCAAAATAAGGGGCCTAGAAGATTATAATTGACTTCCTCCCCAACTTTGGGCATGCCCCCACACATGGATATCAAATGTGGAAACGACTCAACCCATTGCAATGCATTTATACCAACTCCTTTTTATGTATACATCATCGTAGAGCCTTGTGAATAATATTCCCCAACACAAAAAACCAATGAAGGAACAATGGCCAAAGAAAGGCCAAAAGACGCAGAGCTCAAAGAACCCAAAAAAAGGGAAAGAGCTAGTCTCCCTCGTGATAGGAAGCTATCTTACCCATGGCCTCTCTAATGTTGCCAGCATGCAAATCGTGAAATCTAATAGTAGTGAGACGTCTAGAACAAACACCACAATATTACTTGAAATAATATTTTTATAATCTCTTCAGTATGTTAAACTAAGTTTTAGCCTTTCAAAGGTGGAATTTGCGAGTAGATGTAAAACAATGAAAAACAAGTCCCCTTCAAATACACCCTTACAATCGTAATGCCTAGTCTGTTCCAAGAGTAAGGTGCGTAATATTATTTTTAAAAATAATCCTTTACATCCATCAGTTAAAATAATAATTTTTAAGAATTCAGCATTTTACTAAATACTGAAGCTAGTGTGCTTCAGAGTTTCTTTCAGCTTTTCAAGTTGGCAGGAAGGTATTTTCCAAAAGATTTGGTAATTTCAAATTTGCCTGACCAGACTAGACACTTTAATTTTGTTAATACCCGCTGGTTCTGGTCTGTTTACATATTTAAATATCAGAGAACTGCCAATTCTCCTATTTTGCAAAATAAAAATCAGAATGAAAGAACAACCAATTCCAGTTATTTCAAAAATCTCAAAGAATTGATGGTTTTCACAAAAGAACTGATAAAGAACCAGCAGTATTGTTGGCAGTTATTTGACAATTTCAATTTTTAAGAACTGTGAACATATACGTATATAACCCAGTTCTTTGATATCTTTTCAGAACTTCACTTATGAACTCTAAGAACCGCCCTGATGACTGGCAGGGGTTCAGTGCCATCTCTACTACCTACCCAACACTGCTGCAAAGTAGACGGTGAGGTGTTGTGCATTAGAGTGGACTTGTAAGAACTAGTCTAAGCATCTGAGCTCCACAGCAAGTCACAATTCTCTTTAACAAAAATTCATACGTATTATGGAAGCCTTATAATTTGCATAATATCAGTTCACTCTGGCCAATTGATCCAAGCAATATTTGTTCATGTCAATGCCATTCAAATTCTACCAACTATGGCCTAAACCCTAAATCCCCTCTTTCCATGAAGAAAGTGGTGGGGATAAGGCGTTACGCCGCAAAAATTGCATATTGAAAGGAAGATTAACATCACCTGCAACTTCATCAATAGGCACAGCAGGTTCAATCTCTGCAATTTCCTCTTTGCTCAAAGCAACACCAACAGCTCCAATGTTGGACTCTAGATTAGCCTTCTTGGTGGTCCCTGGAATGGGAATCACATCATTGCCCTTATGCAAAACCCAAGCAAGTGCCAGTTGATTCAATGAGCATTTCTTTTTCTCAGCAATCGCTTCCAGTTGCTCTCGTAGGACCTTGTTCTTCTCAAAGTTTTCACCTGACATCCTTGGCAGTTTCTGCACAGATAAATTACAAATTTCAGCTTTGTGGTATTAATGGTTACCACCTTCATCAATTTACATTGTAAGAAGATACATTGCCATAGGTGACCTGAGCATTTGGGGTCAATCACTGGGCCCTTGAGAAAACAAGAGGAAAAGAAAAAGTTCAACAAAAGAGGGCTAATTAGCAATTTCTAGTGTAGAAAAACAGTGATGGGGAGATCACAGACCGCACGCGTATCACCCTCTTTGTTTCCTTCCACGGTGTAACCAGCAAAAAACCCCCGCCCAAGTGGACTGTAAGGCACTATTGCTATCCCCAACTCCCTGCACACAAATACATACATGCACATACACATTTCTTTCAACACAAACTCCACCTATCCACATTGTGAAATTGCAAGCAATGGAGGACCATCTGGTAAGTAGACTTCAATGTTTATTGACTCATGCTTTTTTCATGCCAGCCACACTGTAGTAAGCTGTGAAAAACAACAGCTTGTACAATTCCATGTTGATAGATCCACATTGAAAGCACTGGGTATATGCAACAAAGATCCTTTTGAACATTTGCTTGAAAACTAAAAATTTGTTCTGGGTTGAACACAAGGGTTGATTTGCAACAAGATAGCACTGTAAGTTGTTTTACCTGCATGCTGGAATGATGTCTTCCTCCAAATCCCTAGTCCATAAAGACCATTCCATTTGCACAGCAGTTATAGGGTGCACAGCATGTGCGCGTCTGATGTCAGATGCAGATGCTTCAGATAAACCCAAGTGTTTCACCTTTCCCTCCTCCACCAACTTCTTCATTGCCCCAACCTGCAGAAAAACCATTTTGGGGTTGCAATCATCAGCCCCATCTTCTAAAATCTGTTTTGTGATCTTCTCCAGCATTCAAAGCTTTGGGCTGGTGGAACCAAATATACATACTTTCAATGGGGACTTTGGTGTCAACACGGTGCTGGTAGTAAAGATCAATGTACTCCACATTCAACCTCTTTAAGCTCGCTTCACATGCTGTTCTAACCCACTCTGGATCTCCTCTGATTTGCAAACCTTCTTGTCCAATAACAGCTCCAAATTTAGTGGCAAGTTGTACCTTTTCCCGCATCCCTTTGATTGCCTGTTGTTTGTTCATGTGCAAAATCACATCTTGTGATGATCAGAAGTTGCCACTCTTAAAAACAAACACTTTGCAGGACAAAAAATTCCTATGTAACAAGAACAAGCTTCATTCAATTGTGGATCCAATTTCTCACATTTCTTAAACCCTATTCCAGTATTTCTATAAACCCTAAGTACTCAGAAAAATTCTAGAACCAAAAAAGGAACACACACACAGAGACACACACCCACATACACACATACAGGGAGAGAGAGACCATCACCTTGCCTACAAGAACTTCATTGGTATGAGGACCATACACATCAGAAGTATCGAGGAATGTGACCCCACTATTGACAGCATATCTGATGAGCTCAATCATGTCTGCTTCTGGTTTTGGAGATCCATAGAAAGCACCCATGCCCATGCACCCCAGTCCTAGAGCAGATACCTCAAAGCCCTCAGGGCCAAGCTTCACCCTGGGGATGACAGGAAGATCACTAGTAGATGCCAGAATGATAGAGGAGATGTTTTTGGATCAAACCCAAGTGCTGATTTTTGCTGGATTTGCTTGCTGGATGGCACAAGACCTAATGCCAGTCAGTCCCAGTGAAAACTCCCCCACTTCAAAGATTGTCCACCAAAATTTTGATTGAAGAACAACAAAAATGTTGAGCACTGATGTGCAATTGTGCAATCCAGGTATGGTATTTGAATCAAAGAAGTGGACACAAGAATGACATGTGTACATTCTTTGGGCAATAAACTATGTTTTATTGGATCCTTCATAAGAAACCCACCTACTGACATCATGACCCAATCAGTGCATGACCCAATCAGTGTTGATTCGAGCAATCCATAAATGGCGAAAATATTTTTTCGCCTACTTCTATCTCGATGAAAGGAAGCCTGAACCCTCATTCCTTGCTAATTAACAGTTTGAAATAATTTCTAATGGGCTCCCCAAAATCTTGATGTAATTGTAAAAATAAATTTCGGTCGTTCACATACCCACATTTAACTCTAGTCATTGATATCTACTCTCACAAATTACTAAGTAGTTTTAATAAAAAATTGAAAAATAATTTATTCTATGGTTTTTCCCGTTCTTCCTCTTCCGAGCCAGGTAGGGCTTATTCACAAATACAAGATTTTTTTCATTTTATTTTATTTCGTCACTGAATACTAATAATATGAACATCTATTTTATTATATTTACTTCTGCAATAATAATTCAGAATAATAGGGTTTCGATAAGTAAAAGAATAGATTGTTTGAATCACTCTTAATGAAAGAAAGAAGCATAATCATATATTTATGTATATATGGATAAATAATAGATAATAGATAGAGAGAGTTCGATCTATTTGATAAGTAGTAATAAGATCTAACTAACTTTTTTAATGTAGAAAGTAAGGATTCTACTGGCTTTTGTTGTTACAACCTTCCTCGCCATTATTTCTTATGGGTTGGAAACCTTCCCAGTAAGGAATGGGACCTTAAATTCAAAAATAATGGATTCCATCGTTTTTATGGTTCCTACATCAATGGTGAGGTCCTTTCTATATGTTAGAGCTTGAGATGTCATCTATTATTTGTATAATTTTCAATTTATAACTCTGTTTTATCTACCAAATATAAGGTCTCACTATATGTAATGAAAGACTTTTCCATTTAGTAATGACACGTTATTTTGAGGGTTTGCTGGACAGTTGACCCTATCAATCTATTTTTGCAACAATATAACTCATTTTTATTCCTAAATTGTGTTGCATCTTTTTTTTTTCTTGCTTAACGGATTGATGACCCACCAATACCATTGAGAAATTGTGTTTTCACCTCACATTGAAATAATTGGATTTGCACCTATGAGAACCATGAATTTTATTTATCATATAGGTAATTGATAGGTCGAGACTCTACCATAACAAAAGAGTTCTTCCGCCATACCGCTCCCTGTTTATTATTTTTAAGTTTCTAATCCAAATGAATGGCACATACACCCTAGTACATATTCCTCTATGTTGAGGACATCCCTGAAGAGCTGGAGATTTTGTTCTATTTTCTACTGGTTGTTTTCAATTCATGATTAATTGTTGAATAGTAGACATTTTTAGTCGTATGCAAAATTTATTGGTTCAAAATAATCTCAACCATAAGAAATTACCAAACCATGAGAAATTATTATAAAATTTTCAATTAGACTTTGTTTTTGTACAAATCCGTTACTAATGAAAAAGTTAGATTAGTGCAATATTTCAAGAAATCTTTATATAATATATTTTCCCACTTCCTTTTATCCCGGGTGGGGCCCAACCAAACTTATAGTCATTTATTCCAACTTCAATCGCTCATTTATCGATGGGGATACATACAATATCATTTCATAGATCCAAATTTTCTTTTTATTCTTCAAGAATTTGGAGCATTTTTTATAGCTACAAGATCAAGAATAACATAAACTTTTGCTTCTTTGCCGACATAAAAACAACTCTTTCCATATCTTCGGAAATAATCCATTGAGGTTGACCCGTTCTTTGTACATAAACCTTGGTGATGTGGTCATGAAGTTTTAAGATTTCTTCTACTTCCATAATACATTCCACCGCTTGTCCGTCATAATAAGAACTAGCGAGTTGATGAATCATTACCCTACTAATCTAAATTTTGTTTTTCATATTTTTTACAAAAAAGGAGTTCGATGAATTATACAAGCATTTTTTTATCCATACAACTCCAAAACAAATAAGGGAAGAATTTAGTCAAGAGATGACACAAACTTTTTCAATTTCACGTATCTTCAAAACCTATTTTGGATAACTGAACAACTCATATATATGCCATTTTCTTCTTTTTATTAAATACTATAATGGTTCCATTGCTTCAAATATTTTCCTATTTAGTAATCTCAAAGTTTATTTCAGAAATAAAGCCAAATGGAAAATTGGCTATAAATCCATTTTCTTTCTTAAAAGATTGACTCTTCATTATTTATTGAGGATCAAATAAAATGGGGAGATCATAACACTAGAATAAACTAGTAAAAAATGGAACAAAAAAAGAATAATTCTTGTTATTTAATTACATGGAGATAAAAAGTTTTCTCTACAATATTTATATCGTAATATGTATGTCACACTTGACACATGCATTTCTCCTTCGATCGAACAAAAAAAAGTAGTGGTGCAAAACATGGGGCAACATTATATGTTTAGTGATTTCTCCCCCAGTTAGGATGAAAGATCCCATAGAAGCAACCAATCCCATGCAAATTGTGTGTACATTTGGTACTACGAATTGCATAACATCATAAATAAATATTTCGATTAATACTGCTCCACCAAGAGAATTAATATATAAATACATGTCTTTGTTTTCATCATCCCCATTCAGGTACATCATAGTACCAATGAGTTGATTTGCAATTTCATCGTCTACATGCTAACCTAGAAAGAGTAATCTTTCATGATAAAATTGATTAATTGAAATAGATTGATAAATCTTATTTCTCTGGAACCGTACAAGTTACTTTAGAAGCATATAGCTCAAGCAGTTCAAATGAAAAAGTCATTTCTTTTCCTAAAAATAAAAATAAAAACTTTCACATTCTTTTTATTTTTCGATAAACCTTTTTTTTCGAGTTTGTCTCTTTCTATAGTTTCATTAAGTGAACTACTTGTTAATTAATACGAGGATTTTTTATTATTCCCATTATAGCAATATTTTATTGTTTATAAATAGGTTCTTAACTAAATCTTTAAGTTTATGCTCTACCTTAGTAAAAACTATCTGATCCACACTTGCACATATAAGAGAAGCAAAGGTATTACCTTCTTTTGTTTTCTATTCCATAAACAAATTATGCCCAATTTTATTGGTATTTATTTTGACTAAAATCGCACTAATTATTGAGTCAATAGTTCCAATGAGGCCTGAAAACTTTATTTGTTTGAGCTAACCATAGAAATCTAGGATTAATATAAAAAACTACTTAATCCCTCTCATCATATCATAACCTCACCTTTTGAAATATTGATGATCCAATCAATCTTGGGTGAGATAAAAACATCTAGATTGAAAAAAATGATGGATAGTTTCCATATAATCGAAGATGTTTGACAAGTTGCACTATACGTCAATCCAAACATCATCTTCTTCTCTAGGGAGCCTAAAAGGCACTTTTGGAACACCAATGGGCATTATATTTCTAATATATTAGATGAAACTTTTCAATGGTAAGGTGTAATGAATCAAGAAAAAATGAGTAATTAAGTTTCCATCTTTTTTTGATGATATAATTGTACCATATGTAATCTATATATATTAAGTACTTTATTTCCATCTTTTTCTCACCCCCCCCCCCCCCCCCCCCCCCCCACTCGAGGTTCTTTTGTTCCCACTCTCTGCATTGTTATATGAAACATATAAATGTTAAACTATTTCTGTTTGTTTTTATTAACAAGAATAAAATTGATGCCTTGATTTCAATTTATTCCCCATCATCAAGAAAGGTAAAACTTGTCAAATAATGAAATATTGGTTTAATCTTGTTATGGTATAGTCTTTGATGAGTGCGAAAAAGTTACGTGGTCTTTACTTCTTTTTGAAATAGGTGTATATCCCCATGGATTTACCGTGGTATCATGTCCATATTGTCGTATTAAATGATCTTGGCCATTTAATTGTTATACATTAATGCATGCAGCTTCGGTTTCTAGCTAGGGTGGTTCTATGGCCTTGTATGAATTAACCGTTTTTTATCCATCCAATCCTATTATTGATCCAACGTGGAGATGAGGTATGTTTGTTATACCTTTTATGACTCATCTAAGAATAACAAAAAAAATTGGGGGGGGGGGGGGGGGGGGGGGAGGAGTATTATCAGAGAAATTATGGTTAATGCAAGTCTTTAGAGTTATGAAGGTGTGGCCGCAATGCATATTGTATTATCAAGTTTGCTTTTCTTAGAAGTTATTTGGCATTGGGTCTTTTGGGATTTGGAGCTATTCCACAACAAATGCACATGTAAACCTTATTTGGATTTACCCAAAATCTTTGGAATTCATTTATTTCTTTTGGGAGCTTTTTGTTGGATTCGGAGCATTCCACATAATAGGTCTATTTGGTCCTAGTATATGGGTATCAAATCTCAAATATATTAATTCACTTGGTCAGTCAGTCAGTCAGTGACAAGGCTTGCAAAGGGGGTTTTGTGTTCCCGCGAGCTCAGCGTTGTAGGTAGGATGGTGGCAGCGGATTCTGAATGAAGGTGGGCCAGCACGAGCAAGCTGGGCACGGGAGAGGGGCAGGCCGGGGAGATCAAGTTTTGACCGGGGGCTCTGGAAGCTTCTGAGCCCCCTGGCAAATCTCCTCTCCTCCAAGGCTGCAAACCTCTCCTATCGCAACCCCACTTTGGGCTAGGTGTGAGGATGAAACTCACACTCCCCAAAGTTGGGGATTTGGAGTCCTCCGGGACTCCCGAATGTTTAGAGTTCAACAGCAGAAGCCAAAACACCTTGCATTGGGGTGTTCTTGGTGTCATTGGAAAGGTCTTGAAATGTAGATGTCCAAAATGGCCTGTCATTGGTCATTTGGACATCTGCAGCCCAAGTTATGGGCAAAAGAAGGGTTGGGAGTCAAACTAACCATTTGACTCCTGACCACTAAAAGTCAGGAATCGACCTCTTTTCGACATCTGAATCTAAAGTGCAACATGGCGTTGAAAAGCTCTTAAAGAGAGCTACAACTTTGGTTTAGACCTTGCCTTGATCAGACTCTGAAGTCGGGAGATATGAGCTCCCAAAGTTCCGGACTCCAACTCGGGACAGTTTCGGGACTCCAACTTGGGAATCTCGAAAAAAAGAACCATTTGGATGTAGCCTTTGCGGAGTAATGCAGAGAATACTATATGGGGGAAGGTGGTGGCTTCCCCCGAGTCCGGGCCGTGGTGAGTCTTGTGTATCAAAGTGCCCATGGCTTGTCCCAACACCCAAGGGTGTTCTCGAATGTGAACTAACCCTCTTGTGGTTGGTTTTGGATGCAGATTCACGCTTGATAATCTAGTCCCTCTTCCTAGTCTAATCCCGAGACTTCTAGCATGCCCTTCTACCCCCTTTTAGTGCTGAAAGTCAGGAGCGGCCCTCAAGTCCCAACTTTCCGCAACCCTCAAGTGGGTTCAACAAGGGACTTAGGAGCGCGTCATCTCCAGTCCACCTAACGATGCACTTCTACAATCATGAGAATTCCGGCATCTGCAACTGATGCACCAGCAGATTCAAGCCTGGGAGCAAAAGGCTAAAGAGATCCTCAGCATCTACAGACTGTACTACCATATTGCCAGTAGCAGAACCAGCTGACCAACACCTCTTTTTTCCCATAGGGGGCTGGACCTTCCAAGTCCATTCAGAGCCCCTGGCTACCACCGCTCAGCCATCGATGACGGTGCAACTCACCTCCTTGTAGCTCCTCATGCACATCCTGCAAAACGCTGCATCTACTGGTGCTGCAGTTGCTGTGAACGTCGCCTCCAAGAACAGGCTGTTTACAGCTGACCGCCAGCGAAACTATCTGGACCGCATGTCCACCGCAACCCGGCAGCAGCAGCGAGACCGCGACCGCGAGCATCACGCAGAGGCCCGTGCCCGGTTGACAGACCAGGAGCGGCAGCAGCAGCGAGATCGCAATCGTGAGCAGCACATAAAGGCCCGTGCTCGGCTTATAGACCAAGAGCGACGTCGCAACTGCGAGCAGCAGGCGGAGGTCTGTGCTCGGCTAACATACAAGCAGCACCAGCAGCAGCAGGACCGCGAGCGCAAGCGGCACTGGCAGGCGCGGGGTCAGCAAGATTTGCATACAGTAGCCTACATCCCCCATTCAAAATTTTATGAAGCTAGTGTTCCGGTGCTTGACATAGGGGGTAGGACAGCTCAGTGCCAGCATTGCCGAACTATGATTTGACGTGATGAGGCTTCCCGGGGACACGCAGACTTTTGCTGTGCTAAAGGCAGATCTTGTAGCTGTGAAGCCCTCTTCCCCATTCCTCCTCTTCAACCATTGCGAGTCCTGCTCACTTCTGAGCCTGCCCCTGGTGCACGCCTCCCCCCTGCCACCGTATCTTTTTGCAAGCACATCCGGAAATACAATTCCTCCTTGCAGATGGCCTCCTCTGGCATTAACATCTAGTCACCCGTAGATGGGGTCAGTACGATTGTCATAAGAGGCGCTGTGCATCATTTGCTGGGGCCATTAGCACCTCCTTAAGGGAGCCCCCATCAGTTTGCCTAGATGTATATCATAGACAATGCAAATGCTCAGGCTGCTGCCCGTTTTGCTGCTCTCAGTCAAGGCAACGTAGACCTGGACCATCGCACTTTATAGGTACTGCAACAGATGCTTTTGGGGAGCAATGTCTATGTTCAGCGCTTTGTGGAGGCCATGGATTTGCCCCCTCAAGACCTGGCTAACTATGAAATTATCATCCATGTTGATGGCAGCGTTAACCGCCGCCGCTACAACACCCCCACATCCAGCGAGGTGGCTGGCCTGATGCCTGGTGAGTGAATGGGGTGGCTGCATGGTTGTTTTTTGGTGCCCCATTTTGTGTTGTTTTTTATGGTGATGGCCATCCTAATTGCTACGTTCCTCGACAACAAGTTCCTTCCATCATCCAAGCAATTGTCCCAGCTATGCCTGATTTGTCTTCCCTTTTGTGCTTGCTCATAGGCGATGGTGATAGCAATCCACGAAACATTAGGGTGCGGGCTTGGGGCGGGGGGTTATGGAGGATTAGTGATGCCCATTGTGCTTATGACCCTCTGCATTTTGTCCTGTTCCACCCACACGGAGAGCTCGGCTAGCACCCAAATATTACTGGCGCTACCCCTGCGGTTGTGGATGGGCTAAGCTATGAGGATGAGCAACAGCACCCATCTGAAAATGAGGAGTAGCCTGATGCGGAGCTGGCAGTGGACCCCGGGCGTGGTGGAGGTAGGCGCAGGGATAGGGGCAAGGGCCGTGGTAGGGGTAGGGGCCGAGGTAGAGGACCTATCGCAGGGCACATCACTCGCAAGGTTACTACCAGGGAATACGCGGCTTACTTCATGCATGACCGCAACCCTCCCACCAACAGCACGTTCACTTATGGCAAGAGGTTATATCAAGAGTGGGTGGTTGACCAGTACTCTAAGGTTGAGGGGCAACAGTTGCGGTGGGTGCGCCTCGACCAGGCCAGCCTACGTGTAGACCAATATAAAGGAATGGTAGATGCCATGCAGCAAGATGAGGCTAACAGCACCAACTTTGGGCGCATGGTGGTCCTTCCAGCCACTTTTGCTGGTAGCCCTCGCCACATGAACCAGCTCTACCAGGATTCCATGGCCTTGGTCAGAAAGTTTGGGAAACTTGACCTATTCATAACCATGACGTGCAACCCAAATTGGCCAGAGATTTTGCATGAGCTGAAGCCTGGGGAAGAAGCCAACGACCGCCCTGACTTGACATCCAGGGTGTTCAACATGAAGCTCAATGCCCTCCTCAAAGACCTTTTGTAGAATGGTGTTTTAGGCACTGCGGTGGCGGACATCCATGTGGTAGAATGGCATATTCGGGGCTTGCCGCACGATCACATTTTGATCATTCTACGCAGCCAAGACAAGCCACGTGACAATAGCGATTATGACCGGATCATGTGTGCCAAGCTTCCAGACAAATCCACCCACCCCGAGCTTTACAACATTGTGACATCTCGCATGTTGCATGGGCCCTATGGGGCCTTACATCGCTCATGTGCTTGCATGGTGAATGGGGCTTACAACAAGGGTTATCCCAAGACTTTCCAGCCCCCAACTGAGGACTCCACCAGCAGCTACCCAACCTACCGACGACAAGACGACAGCAGGACCTTCACCCACCCCACGTAAGTGCAGCTGTTGGAAATTTGGCAAGTTAGTTGTTGTCATGTGCACTTGACCGTAAGTGTCTATGTCTGAGTCTGCCCTAGAAACTCATTTCTTCCAAATTTTTAGGCGTCCCAAACTTCACCTCAAACATGATGATGTGAAAGAAGGGCGAAACCAAACCTGCGAAAAAGGGACCAAAGCAGCTTAAAACCAGATGCTTCACATCATCATCACGTGGCGTCCTTTGGACGCCAAGGTGATTAACAACTTCTTACTACTGCCCCCTCCCCCTTGCAGCTTGGGCTTTGTCTTTGACAACTGTTGGGTTGTCCCGTACAACCCCTACCTGACCATGCGATACCAGTGCCACATCAATGTTGACGTCTACAGCTCCATCATGGTTGTGAAATACCTTTACAAGTATGTTTACAAGGGTCACGACCATGCTTTGGCAATGGTGCAGCCGGAAGCTGGGGCTCTGCCGGCTGCAGCCCTTAGGTAGTTGTAGGTGGGGCCGATGGGAACAATGTGCCTACCGTCCGGGATGAAGTCCAAAATTACCTCGATGGGCGGTATGTCAATGCCAACAAAGCTTGCCATCGGCTTTTTACCTTTGACTTGCACGGCATGCACCCTAATGTTTACCATTTTGCTGTTCATCTACCTAATGAGCAGACCACTCACTTTCCTGAGGGGACCACGGTTGGGGAAGCCATGATGCACAACAATTCCACCACTTTGATTGGGTGGTGTGACTTCAACCGAAAGACCAAATCTGAATACGCAGCTGCAGCCATTTTGGCTCGCAACAACAACAACCCTGCACCGCCACTGCCAGCTACGCCGACCACACTATACCCTGATTATCCTGAAATCGCTGTGTGGAGCAAATCCAAAAAGGCGTGGCACCTCCAGAAAAGGGCAGCAGGGCGGCGGGGTGCAAGCCGAAACAATCATGTCACATTGGGAACTATGGGGCACATGTACTTTGTGCAACCCTTAGAGGGCGAGCGTTATTATCTGCGAGTTTTGCTTACCCACGATGCAGGGGCCACATGCTTTGAGGACCTCAGAATTACCCACCGGCCCCACACGCCTACCATAGTTGTGCACCCCACTTTTAAAGATGCGTGCCTTGCACGTGACTTATTGCAAGATGATGCTGAATGGCACCAGTGCCTTTCAGAAACTATTGGCGTGCAATTGCCCAAAAGTTTGCGGCAACTTTTTGCTAGCCAGCTGATTTTCAACAACGTCACCAATCCTGGGCGGTTGTGGGACAGGCATAAGGAAGCCCTTACGAAGGATTTCCTGCACCAAGCACGCCAAGTGAGTGGCCAAAAGGCTTGCACAAAGGAAGTGTATATTGTAAGCCTCCCTTTCGTTAGGTTATGATGGTATAAAATGTGCTCTGTTATCTTCTTTGAATTGCTGCTTGGAAACTTCTCTATTGAATGGTCGATTGTTGGATTCAATGTACCAGAAAGCTAATCCCTCAGCATCATTCCGCACATTTCATTTAATGAGTCTTACCACATATTGGTGCTCCAAATCCCATTGGATTGTCTCTGCTAAACCTAAAGCCAAGCTCCTCCAAGTGGTGCCCAACAAGCTGTTAGATCCTATTGCAAACAAGATTTCCTTGCCAGTAGTAAGCATAAATAATTGTGCCCTTCTAGATTATAACCCCCCCCCCCTGCCCCCGATTGCGTAACACCCAACCGATAGTTAGACTAAGCCATCCTTGACCAGGGCTTGGGGGAAGTGGAGTAACTGTTGCAAGCCCAAGGGGGGAAAACCCTAGAGGATTTTGAGTTGCCTACCCCTGCACAGCTAGCTGCCCCTGGGGACGTCGCTGTATACGAGGAGCGAGCTAGGTACAATGTGACACGGCAAACTTAGCAGCTTGCTCGGGATGTGCTTTTACTAAATCAGCACCAGCGCTCCATTTACGACAATGTCATTAACACGGTCCATGACCCTAGGCCGGTGGACAAAACCTTTTTTGTTGATGGGCTGGGAGGGGCCGGCAAGACTTTCCTCTACGGGTGCCTACTCAGCAGGGTGCATTATATTGGTGAGATAGCGTTGTCAATGCCATCTTCTGGCATTGTAGCCTTGCTTTTGGAGGGCGACTGCACAACTCACTCACGGTTCAAAATTCCCATAGTAGGCCTTTGTGGCTCCTCTGCTTGCTATGTTCCCCTGAACAGTCCACAAGCAGCCTTGATTCGGGCTGCACGCCTCATTGTGTGGGATGAAGCACCCATGGCCCACAAGCATGTGTTTGAGGTTGTGAACCGCACGTTCCAGCATGTTATGGGTGTTGTTGACCCTGCCTTAAAGGACATGTTTTTTGGGGGCAAGGTTGTTGTCATGGGAGGTGATTTTAGGCAGATATTACATGTGGTTCCTCGGGGCAGGAGAGGCTAGATTGTGGATGCTAGTCTCAAGAGGTCCGCAGTCCTTTGGCACTGTGTTAAAGTGTGTTAGCTGTATGAAAACATGCGTATTCAGAGGCTTTTGGCATAGGGCGGAGCCAACGCCGCGGCCAATGCCCAACAACAGCAAGCTTGGGCAGACTACTTGTAGCGCATTGGGGAGGGCATAGAGCAAGTCTTTCCTAAGGTTGGGGGGGAGGCTGTTTTGATCCCAGAAGACATGTGCTGCCAGGGTGACACCATTGATAGCCTATGGATGAAGTTTACGGCAACCTTGGCTGCTTCACAAACTCGCAGTCACGCAATGAGCACATCATTCAGAGGGCCATTTTAACTCCTCTGAACGAGGACGTTGATAGCATCAACACCGTCATCATGAATCGGTTTGACTTCACCATACCTAACGACACACTAGCACAGCACTGCACGTACCACAACGCTGATTATGTTGTGCAAGGCGAACAGAGAGGGGTTTACCCCACCAAGTTTCTAAACTCCCTCAACATGTCAGGGGTGCCACCCCACACTTTGACCCTGCAGGAAGGTTGCATGATGATTTTGCTGCGGAATATGCCGGGCGGCCTTGCAAATGGCACTCGGCTTATTGTGGTCAAGCTGATGCAGCACATAATTGATGCTGAAATTGCCACTGGACCGGACAAGGGCAGGCGTGTTTTCATTCCCCACCTCAGCATCACTCCCTCTGACACAAAAAGGATGCCTTTTACTCTCCGCCGGCGATAGTTCTCGTTGCGGCCCGCATTTACCATGACTATCAACAAGGCCTAGGGGCAGACACTGCAGACAGTGGGGGTGTACTTGCCCAAGCCTGTTTTTTACCACGTGCAGCTTTACGTGGCTTTCTTTCGATGCGACTCACGACAGGGCGTCTAGGTGTTGGTCCGGGGTGGCAACACGGCGGCTCTGAATGGGGCCCCTGCTGGCGTTTACACCAACAATGTAGTCTACCGCAAGGTGTTGCAGTGACTCTTCTTGTGGGTATGGGGTTCTTTGGGACCTCCTTTGGACTCCCAGTTTTTTTTCAGGGCTTGGGCTTTGGTTTCGTCTAAGGGGATGGGTTGGATTAGATTGCATTGGGGCTTTTAAATATATCAAACATTCCCTCCATAGGATTTCCAGGCATGTAATGGATTTTAGATAAAGTGACCATGCATGCTCATCCCAACAACTCATGCCTGTACCTGCAACCTCAGATGCAAACGTACTAGGAATGAATGTGATCATCAAGTGAAACATTGCCAACTGTCATCACTGTTGCACTGCATCAATGCCGTGTCGTGCCTTGCAGGCACGGGTTACCACTAGTCCTTATGGATTTATTAGAAAAGTACAACTTGTAGCTCCAGCTTGGGGAACTAAGGGTTTCGATCCATTTGTTTTGGGAGAGATAACTTCTCATCATATTGCAGCTAGTATTTTAGGTATATTAGCAAGTTTATTCCACCTCAATGTTCGTCCCCCGCCCAACAATTATATAAAGGACTACATATGGGGAATGTTGAAATTGTTTTATTTAGTGCCGCCATATTTTTTGCTACTTTTGTTGTTGCTGGAACTATGTGATACGGTTCTACAACAACTCTATAGAACTATTTGGTCCCACCCACTATTAATGGGATCAGGCATTTTCCCAACATAAAATAGATCAAAAGATTCGTTCTAATAAATTCGAAAATCTTAATTTTTAATGATTATATCAATAATAATCCAACCAAAGGAGGATTATTTAGAGTGGGCGTGATGGATAATGGAAATGGAATAACTGTTGGGTGGTTAGGCCATGTTGTTTTCAAAGACTAAGAATGACACGAGCTTTTCATACGTTGCATGCTTACTTTTTTTGAAACTTTTCCATTTTAGTAAATGAATAAGGAATTGTTAGGGTGGATGTTCCATTTAAAAGAGCAAAATCTAAATATAATGTTGAACAAGTAGGTGTAACTATCAAATTTTATCGTGGTGAACTTGATGGAGTAAGTTTTAATGACCTGGCTACCGTGAAAAGTTATGCCAGACGTGCTCAATTTGGGTGAAATTTCAAATTTGATCATGCTATTCTAAAATCAAATAATGTTTTCCATAGTAGTCCAAGGGGTTGGTTTACCTTCAGCCATGCCACATTTGCTCTTCTTTTCTTTTTCGAACATATTTGCCATGGTGCCAAAAATTTATTTAGATGTTTTTGCTAGTACTGATCCCAATCTAGATTTTCAAGTCAAATTCAGAGCATTCCAAAAATTAAGGGATCCAATTACTAAGAAACAAATAATTTAAGATTCATGAAATTTTTCTTTCTACCTTTGTAAATAGAGAAATGATATATATACATTATGAAATTCTTAAATGAATCTATTTATGGATTAGTACAAAAGTTATCTTCATACTTCTCACTCTTAATTAAATCTTTGGAAGCATTGGTTTATACATTTTTGTTGGTAGGTGTTTTAAGAGTTATTATTTTTTGCTATTTTTTTCATGAACCACCTAAAATTCCAAATAAAGGAATAATAATAATTCTTATTTCATTTTTTTTCTTTGGTCCCTCCTTTCTTATCCCTTTAATAGGAAACTAATGACCCTCCCTTCATTTATAGGGAAGGTCATTGATGAATTTAATTTTCGTGTTTTTTAAAAGGATACCTAAGATTTTTATAAGGTTGCTAAAGCCTTGTATAAAAGGTATAATCGGTAAAGCTCATGAGTAAACAAGATATGGGGATAACAAATAAGGTTGAAGTTTCCATTGCTGGGTAATCCCAAAAAAATGGTTCTTTATTTAAACATAGTAGCATACAAATTTAATAAATTTCAACTAATGTAATAAGTTCTATGGCTACCCCAAATTATTGATGATATTTCTAAAACTAAAGGAAAACAAAATGGTATAGGGGATATTTTTAAACCACTTATTTCATAATATGGTAAAGTGGCTCTTGGGTGGGAAACAACTCCTTTAATGGGTGTTGTAATAACATTATTTGCAATTTTCCCAATTATTATTCTAAAACTTTATAACTCCTTTGTTTTATTAGATGGAATTTTCGTGAGTTGGTAATAGACTCAAAAGATTCAATAAAAAAAGTTCAATAGAAAAAAGATATTCCTTATTTTATCGAATCTATTTTAATTCTTATTTTTTTAAAAGGAAGAGGTGCTTCATATTCAAGATTTTATTGCCTCTATTCAATCAATCCTATGTAGTTTAATCAATTGGTCAATCAATTAAGTAAAAGGTCTTTGGATTATGGGCATGTGACTCGTTCAAATGGATCCAAATCAATAGTACAAAATGATTTATTAATCTGTTTATAAAATTATCCCTCTCTTCGTTAGACGTTTATAAAATAACATTAATAAAAGAAAAACCAATAGCCATATATTAAAATTGTTCAAGATTGTCAAAAATAATCTAGGATGAAATAATTTATAATAGAGAAAAATAATTTAAAATAAAATAGCCTATAATAACCTAGAATTGCCAATAATAACATAAGGTGAAATAACCTTCAATAGCCAAAAACAATTTATAATAATTAAAGGTAATCAAATTTGAAATAATTTACAATAGCCAAAAAAATTTACAGTAACTGAAAATAGCCTAAGGTGAAATAAGCTAAAATAACCAAAAGTAGCCTAGGGTGAAATAGTCAAAACTAATAAAAACTAACTGAAAATAGCCATAAATAGTCGTAAATAATGTAAGGTGAAATAATTTAATTAATGAGAAATAGCCATGTAATAATTGAAAGCAGCTTAACATAGGTAGTATTATTAAATTAACCAAAAAAATATCCATTTAAAAATTTAAAAATTTCAAAAAAATGGTCATTAAAATGTTATTGAATAGTGATATTCACCTTTTTTTTTGTTTAAATGATTTTAAATTTTCAAAAAGAAATAAATGTAATTATGTAAATTATTGAATTTATAAAATAAAAAAAACTTGAATCATTTCATTTGAACAAAATTTCAATAAAATATGGATTTTCAAAATTTATGTTTTTGGAATGTTGAAAATGAAATATTTGATAAATAAAATGTAATGTAACATATTGCCACAACAATTGGGGTAAATGTGTTGGCCTCCATTCCAAAGGTCAAAGGAACAAACCTCATGAGTTTATTGTGTGTGATCAACAATGGTAAGTTGACTGAATATTCTCTTAATGAATTCTTAGAATAACTACTTAGGTTGATTATGGGCCTACCTACTTAGTTTAAGGTTTTAACCTATCTTAGGTAATGACATGTGTCAATAAATCATAGGTTACAAAACCATGAAATTATCAATAATATTATATATTAAATAACTAAATTTTAATTGATTTTCCATGCTGGTTAGTTAATTAACTAGGAAATGAATGGTTTGGTAATTTGTATTTCATTTGGAAATAACCTTGTATTAGTGAAACAATTCACTGACTGTAGCAACTAGTCCCTATTCATTAGGGGGTTAAACAATTTCACCAAGTGAAAATGTCCAAATTCACTCAAAATCTAATGAAACCCAAAGTGAATCAAAACACATTTTGTAGTAGTGTTACTATAGAATCCCCCTTAGTAAAGTTATTACGTGGAAGTGTTGGTGTGGGTGAATCCACACTAACTTGTTTATATAGTTTACATACTTTTATACTACCTCTTCTTATTGTGCTTTTTATGTTAATGCATTTCCCAATGATTTGTAAACAAAGTATTTCAAGTATTTTTATGAATATAAATTATTATTGTTACCACAAATATTTATAATACTACAAGAATTATTACATGATAATTCAATTGCCATAAAAATTTCTATTGAATAAATCCATCAAATAATATATGAAATATTTAGTAATATTCTATGGATTTCTTTATTTCAGGGTATTTTGAATACTTCATTTAAGAATTTTTTTAAAGAGACGATAGATTATGGGAGTGTGTGACCTAAATTACTTATTGGACTATGTAGATATCTCGATCAATCTGCCACATTAACATATGAAAAAAGAATGTGTTTCCATCCTAATTTTTTTTCTCCAATTGAGAGATAAAAAACTTGGTTAAAAAAACAAGTTTGGTTTTCAAGGGAAATTCCTTTCTATGATCAGTTTCATTAATCAAATATTCACCAATCAAATAGGCTTTATTAAATTTGATAGGAAGAAAAGAAACAAATAAATATATCATATGATAAGAAAAGCGCATGATTGGTGAACCAACAAATCCATTTGCAACTTCGTTGGAAATATTACCTGAATGGTATTTTTTCATGTTTTTCATATATTTCATATAGTCCTTAATAAGTTATTAGGTGTTCTTTTAATGGTTGTAATATTCGAAAGATTATTAACAGTACCTTTTTTAGAAAATGTTAATAATTTTCAAAATCCTTTTCGTCCACAGGTTGCATGAAAAAAAGAAAACGCATGAATGATAAAGGAATGTGGTTAAAAAGGAAACATGCAAGTTGACATAGAGTTGTATGGGTGTGGTAGGTATTGCATTCAGGAGAAGGAATTGTGCATGTTGTGAAATGGTGAACAAGTCTGATTGCTTGGGCCAATGATGCAAGAATGAAAATCTATGACACAACTTCATATCAAAGTATCACTTTTATTGAATGTGTTCCTCACAGTAACCTTCTACAACCTCAATTGGTCATCTATGGCATTAGTTAAAACTCCATATGCAAACATCTTAATGAAGTCTATGCATTTTTTAAGAGGCAAATCCATCTTGCCAATTAAATCCTTGCCTTGCACAAAACACACATCATGGGTGTTAACAAATTTAAGAAACTTCAAGACTAACAAATACCTCATTTTATAATGAAGTTGGAACACCTCATTAGTGTACACAATTGTGCTTCAACAACTTGTCCATCCCTTTGTGTATCGTCTCTTTGGCTTGATCTACTCATTGTGTGTTGGATTTGATTTTCAACATCAATGCCAAACATAAACAAGAAGTTATGAGCAATGTGATTGTCTTCATCATCAACATAGTAATGCTTTAACTTGATGCTAAACATCCATGATGTTCATTATTGCAAATAAGATAAAGTCAAAAACTTACATGGATAACAATGGTGAATTGAACGTACAAACTTGTGAAAGTGCAATCTTACATAAGGTAGGACATGCACATAAACATATGAAATGGATTTATATTTCATTATACTTACATGTGCATCATATGTGTTTTAGACACATGACATTTGTGTGCAAAAAACATGAACTTCAAAAGATTGCATTATGAACATAATGAATGTTATTAAAAAAGTTGTGAAGTGGCATGGATAAATGGAACTTTCTTGTGTAAGCCTAAATCAAAATTGGACAGCCATTTTGGGGCTAAAAGAAGCCTTGGCCCCAAAAGAGGAGGTAAGCAAGGTGAGTTTACGGGGACACGCACATGCTTAAAGTGCATCCCAAAGGATTGGTTAGTAGTGGTGGCCAACATAGGAAGTCATGACCTCGTTCGCGTATTATAATTGAGTAGTTTGAGATTTAGGTTTTTGCAAAGCCTAAATATCACTTGGCGTACCTTGATAGACATATATTTAATTAGGTTGGATTATTTTGATTGAGGTGCAAGGTTGGGGAAAGAATCATGTCAAGTAATTTGGGTCAAGATTAGACTTGGTTTGAGTTTCTTATGAAGGGAAGGATTGAATAATTGCCTCCCAAATGAGGGCTTCATCACTTAAAATAATTTAGGTCTTTTGACGAAGCAAAGGTTAATGGTTTTTCATGAGACCCCCTTGGACTTGCTAAAAATTTGTTGGAAACTCGGGCATGCTTAAGTTAGCTTGAAGCAAAGTTTTATCGTAGAAGTTGACAATCGATGGCCAAGGATCCAAATGAAAAATAAATTATAAATGTCAAGGAGGATATTGACCTCTTCTTTTAGTGAGGGGGAACGTTGTAATCATAACCTTGGGCTTGCGACATAGGCAAAGGCTTACAAAGGTGCGAAGGCCAAAAGTGAAGCACATGAGTCACATTTCATGCTCACGGGAGTGCAAAAGAGTATGAGGGAATGAACCCCCACACTCCCAAGTGAGTTCGCATTTTGGGAATTGGAGTCTTGATGGATTTCCAAATTTTGAAAGAACGATTACATGGGTCAAAACTCATTGGATTGAAAAGTTATTTATAACATGAGAAAGTTCTTGAAATGTAAATATCTAAAATGGGCTTGCATGACTCATTTCGGTATTTAAAACACAAGTTATGGCCAAAAGAAGGGTCGTGAGTCAAATCACCAATTTGACCCCGATCATTAAAAACTAGGAATCGCCTTGATTTACTAGCATGCCACATACTATTGGAAAGCTCTCGACAAGGGATATAATTTTGCTTTAGACATTGCCTCAATTGAAGGTAATTACAACAAATTTTTTAATTGGGACCGTAATAGCTCTTTGGTTAGGTATCGAAATTGCTCTACCTATTGATAAATATGTAATTCTATGACTTTTTTGAGATAATTCTTTTTTTTTCTTATTAATCCCCATGTTTAGTTAGCATATAGGGAGTATTTAGTCTAAAACAAATACGCATTAAAAATTTTATATGACCAATCAAATAAAAGGAGAATAAACTTTCACAAATGGGCGAAAAAGGAATGGGAACGTTCCTAATGATTTATTTTGTTTCAAATAACTATGAGAAGGGCCTAATCTATCTATTCTTTTATCTTTAAAAAAAGTCATTCATTGTTTAATAGAAGTAAAGTTTTTTTTTGTGTAATTATATTGAAAAACATTTTTTTAGAGCTTCCAATACTTGTTCAACATATTTCTTTTCAAATTTATTTATTTTCATCAAATCATCATAACTATAACTTAATAAATTAGATATCATATGTACATCAACTCTCCTAGGACAGTTATAAGCTCTTGCAAGTAACTTTAGTTGGTTGATAAATACATGTTTAAAAGTCATTTCCTTTTCCACCTTATCCTTTGATGGAAAGGAGGAAAAATGGAGCATATTAAATTCATTATTATTTCCTAATCCATGCAATACTCCTTCTTTCTCCACGTGTAAAAAAGGAATAAATAGATCAATTAAACTTCAAAAAGCTTCATAAAGTGCCTTTTTGGGAGTAACACTTCCATTGATCCATATTTCAATAAAAAATATTTCTTGTGTCTCCTTTTTATTTTCAAAAGAATGAACACTATAATTTTCATTTCAAATAGGTATAAATACAACATCTATAGAGAAGTAACCATCTGTAGATTTTATTGAATCATGCGTACAATACCCACAATCTTTTTCAATTTTTATTTCAATATCTAAATGAATTGCTTTGGTAAAGGTGGCTATATATTGCATAGTATCAATCACTTCAATAGAAAGTGGGAATGCGATATCTCGAGATGTTACCTCTTTGGGTCCAAAAATAAATTAAAATGTTTTTTGAATTTTGCAAAAATTACTTTTACTTTTAAGTAGGATTTCTTTCAAGTTGATTAAAATATTGCACACCAAGATGTCCTACTTGAAAAACCCTAGCAACTATTAATCAACATTGAAGATAGGTCAATAACTCTTCAAGCAAAGAAACACAAAGCTCTAACATGGACTATGCAGGGATAATCAAGACCATTAATGTCGAATGTTGTGAGAAGCGTCATAGTGGAGAAAAACTATAGAAGATTGCTTGCTTTTGATACCCAAGCCAACCCTTGCTGATGAAAATAAGCTAGCGTGTTAATCCTCCAGGCACAAATTGCCTTGAGGTTTTGCGAGAGTACTCAGGGTCCAGTGCAACAACTTACATGGGTCGCTGGTAATCAAACTTTCACTTCTCATTTGTGTACAAACTATTAATGACCAATGTTCCATCATCTAAACAGCTTCCGACAAACTACCATTAGAATCAATGTTCACCTCATTCACCATAGTTGTGTGTGCTTGAAACTTTCTTACTTGCCAACAACAGTGAGGATCACTTGGAATTGTTCAATACTAAACTTCTTCCAAAAAGATAACATTTTCAATATCATGTATAAAGTCAAATAGGCTATATGCAAACCTTTGCTGAAGATCTATCAAAACATTTCCTTTTTTTGAAATCCAATGAATTTTCCATTAATCAATGATCTTTATGAAATAATTTCTATAGAAAATTGGTCAAAGTTTATATTGAGTGCAACAAATTTTGTTGGTATAGCTTTGTGTAGACTTTTTATTGCTTATTTCCTATATGGACCTATCGCTTTCTGTTCACTGAATGTACGGGATAATTTCAAACCATTATTAGAAGGGGGGAACCCCTTTTTACATTTCATATATAATTGGTCATTTTTTCGAGGATGTATAGATGGTTATTGTGATATCATTTTCGTTGGAGGTATATGAATACTAATTAAGATCAATTTTTTTCTTGACAACTGGGTAATAAACAAATCTACCAATGTTTAATGCACCCTTAAACTCTTTGATGCACTCAATTGTGAGTCCAAAGGTGAAAACAACACAAATGTAAGGAGTTTAAATACGCTCCTTGGTTTGTAGCACTTCGGGGGTAGAAGGGCATGTTCGAGCTTCTGAATGGGGATTAGGATGAATGACAAGCACGTCAATTATTCACACAAACCTACACAAATTAAATAACAAGTTGGTTAGTGTGTAATTTTAGCATTTTTGGTGCACGGATGAAGCACGAGGAAACACGAATTCACAAAATTCACCACGATCGAGACTTGGGGGAAACCACCACCTTCCCCTTTATAATGTATTATGTGCCTAGCCATAGGGCATGCACCCATAATGTCATTTTATTCCAAAAACTCCCAAATTGGGAGTCCCGAAATGCCCAAATTTGAAACTCCTACAACTTTGGAGGCCCATAATTGTTTTTGGTGCATACCTTTGATTGAAGCAAAGTCTCAAGAGAAGTTGTAGCCCTTATCAAGAGTTTTTCAGCAGTATGTGGCACGCCACATGCACACAAGTAATTCAAGGAAATTCTTGACTTTTAATGGTCAAAAGTCAAATTCACAATTTGACTTCTGACCTTTTTTTTTGCCATAACTTATTTTTGAGGTACCCAAATGGGTCATGTGAGCCCATTTTAAACATCTATGTTCCAAAAAATTTCCCATGTTATAAAAAACTTTTCAATCCAATAAGTTTTGATCCCTATAATCGCTCTTTCAAAATTTAGACTGTCCATCTGGACTCCAATTCCCAAAGTGGAAACTCACTTGGGAGTGTGGAGGGTTCATTTCCTCACACTTTCCTGCACTCCCGAGAACATGAAATGTGACTCCCATGCTTCACTCTTGGCGCCCGCACCTTTGTAAGCCCTTACTTATGTCACGACCCAAGGCTAGGGTTGCAACACTCTCCCTCTAGAGGTCAAGTTCTCACTCACGTTTATAATTTATTTCCTCAATGCAATTGATTTCATTTGGATCCTTGGCCATCGATTTCCGACTTCTATAGTAGGACCTTGCCTCAAGCTAACTTAAGCGTCCCCAAATTTCCAACATTTTTTTGACAAGTCCAAGGGGGTTTCATGAAAAACCCTTAACATTTGCTTTGTCAAAAGACCTTAATTAACTTAACTAAAAAAACTTTCATTTGGGAGGCAATTATTCAATCTTTCGCTTCATGAGGAACTCAAGCCAAGTTTAATTTTGACTTAAATTACTTCACATGACTCCTTTCCCAACCTTGCGCCACGATCACAACAATCAAGCCTAACTAAAGGTATGCCTATCAACGTACGAGAAGTGACTTATAAACTTTGTGAAAACCTAAATCCCAAGCTACGTGATTATAGTACACAAACAAAGTCATGACTTCCCATGTTGGCCGCCACTACCAACCAAGAATTGGGATGCACTTTAAACATGCACATGTCCCCACAAACTCACCTTGCTTGCCTCCTCTTTTGGGGCCAAGGTTTCTCTTAGCCCCAAAGTTGCAGTCCCGTTTTGATTTGGGCTTACACAAGAAAGTTCCATTTGTCCATGCAACTTCACAACTCTTGTAGTAACACTCATTAAGATTAAGATGCAATCTCTTAAAATTCATGTTCTTTGCACACAAATATCATGTGTCTAAAACACATATGATGCACATGTAAGTAGAATGAAATATAAGTGCATTTCCTATGTATATGTGCATGTCCTTCCTTACGTAACATTGCATTTTCTCAAGTTTGTACAATTCAATTCACCATATGTAAGTTCTTTACTCTATCTTATTTGCAACAATGAACGTCATGGATGATTAACATTAGGGCTTGTTAAAGCATCTTTATGTTGATGATGAAGACACTCACATTGTTCATAACTTTTTATTTATGTTTGGCATTGATGTTGAAAATCAAATCCAACACATAATTAGTAGATCAAGCCAAAGAGACAATGTGTGGAAGGATGGACAACTTGTTGAAGCACAATTGTGTATAATGACAAGGTGTTCCAAAGTCCTTATCAAATGAAATATTTGTTAATCTTGAATATTCTTAAATTTGTTATCACCCCTGATGTGTGTTTTGTGCAAGCCAAGGATTTATTTGGTAAGATGGACCTACCTCTTAAAAAATGCATGAACTTCATTAAGATGTTTGCATATGGAGTTTTACTTAGCCATAGATGAATATTATTTATGAGAAAGCAAAACCATGGAGAGTTTAAAGAAAATTGTCCCTACCATTTGAAAGTTGCTTAAGCATGTGTACTTGAGACACCTAAATTTGGAACACCAATTGTAAATTCATGCAACATAAGGTTAAGGTAGGCATGCTCACTTCTTTAGATCACATGAAAAATTATTGAAAATTTCTCCTAGTTTCTTGCCATGAAACTAATAGAAATGAGAATTGTTCCATAAGTTTAGAAGCCATTCGAGATGAAAGTCTTTGAATTTGGCATTGCTCTTTTGGTATGTTTAGTGACAACATTGACATAAGTGTGTTACACAAGTTCCTTTTTGTTACAAGTTGTAAGAAATCACATGAGTTCTGAAGTGGATGGACATCATTACATGAAATATTTTGACTACTAATTGGTAGTCAATAGTATCATCCAATGTAGCCAATCTTTGTGCAAACTCTTCATGAATTGAAGAGGAAGAAAAAGAAATAGTTTGCAATTCAATAAGAAACAACTCAAAAAGATGTTAAATGGTGATTTGGCATGTTGCAATCACTTTTTGGCATAATCAATAAAATTGTGTAAACAATGGGAAAGGGGTATTGTGATTGACATCTTTCATGCTTGTGTGATCATTCACAAAATGACCATAAAATATCAAGGCATCTTGTCCTTTGAACAATTTTTGATGAATAAAACATTCACATATGTTGGGGTTTCATTTGTGTTGAGTTGACAGATAATGCAAATGAAATAGAAAACTTAAGTGGTTATTGTGCATTGAGGAATGATTTGATGCATCACCTCTAGGCTCCAAATGCAACAACCAATGATCATGCATTCAATAAACATGAACTTGGAACCATTAATAATTCTTCCTAGTTTCAAACGTGTTGAATTTTTCATGCTGCTTAAGGTTTATTGGATTTGTGTGTCTATTTTGCTATCATGCATTTACGTGTTTATGTCACAAAGGAATTTTAGTAACATCATTCCATTGTGTCTCATTGTTATGAACATTGGTATTCATGATTAAACATATTGACATACCCAAAAATGCCACTACAAACCTTTGAACGTTGTCAAGCAGGGCATGGTATCCCAACATGACAAAAATTATCGGCCTTCAAAGTCATGGAAGTCCCAATTTTGAGAATTTTAGGACTCAATTTTGGAGTCCTGAGAAAGAATGACATTTGGGTGCAAGCTCTATGGCAAAGCACACAAAATACTATGAGGGGAATGTGATGGTTTCCCCCAAGTCCTGGTCGTGATGAGTCTTGTGACTCCATGTTTGCTCATGGTTTATCTATGCACCAAAAGTGTTTCAACTACACATTAACCAACTTGTTGTTTAGTTTGTGTAAGTTCATGTGAATAATTGACTCGCTTGTCATTCGTCCTAGTCCCCATCCCGGAGCTCTAGCATGCCCCTTTACCTTCGAAGTGTTACGAACCAAGGAACATACCCAAATTCCTTTCCATTGTTTTCATTTTCGCACTTGCAGTTGAGTCCATCAAAGAGTTTGGGGTTCATCATCCATTGACGGTTCCGTCTATTATCCATTTGTTGAGAAAAAAACTAATCTTAACTAGTATTCGTATTAGAAAAATAAAAATGATATCGTAATAACCATCTATATATCCTTGGAAAAATGATAAATTATATATGAAATGTAAAAGGGGTTTTTAGGGTTCATAACTGAAGTTTAAAAAAGAAATCATATAACTGGGTTATATATATGTCCAAACTCCTTACCCTTCCATTATTTTCACTTTCACATTTGTAGTTAAGTCCATTAAAAAGTTTGGGGTTCATCATATATTGACAGTTTCATCTGTTACCCATTTGTCGAATTTTTTTTTTGATCTTAACTAATATTTGTATACCTCCAACAAAAATGATATCGTAATAACCATCTATATATACTCGAAAAAATGACAAATTATATATGAAATAGAAAAGGGGTTCCCTCCTTTTTTTTCTAATAAGGGTATAAAAATATCTTGTATATTCTGTGAATGGAAACGGATAGGTTCATATAGGAAATAAATAATAAAAAGTTTGGACAAAGTTATACCAACTGAAGTTATTCCATTCAATAGAAACTTCAACCAATTTTATTTAGAAATTACTTTACAAGGACCATTGATTCATGGATATAGCCAATGAGACAATGGATCGGGATTCAATTGTTGTTGCAAAGTAGGATTTTCTATAAATCCGGAAAATAAAGTGGGTACTGCTAATACAACTAAAGGAAATAACATTATTTAGGATACAAACTATATTTTGCCTGGGATAATATTACATCATCTCTTTCCATATTTATTCTACTGTCTGCAAATAGTGAGATAGGCCTTTTTTATTTCCTATCCAGCTTTTTGGATGTTGTTACCCCCGAAACAAAAAAAGATTTTGTAAAGGAATTGGCTCTCAAATTGCCTTCAAAAGTGATGAAATATATACGAATCATATAAAATGCAATTCATGTGACCGTGATCCAAGGTATCCATCCAATAACTGGGAAATACAACCAACTATTTGCGAGAATCTCATCCTTAGACCAAAAACAAGCGAGAAGAGGATTACCACAAAGAAAAAGTGTACATATAAGAGAATTTGTCCCCATAATTGGCATATGTTTTCTCAAACCACCCATAAAAGCCATATTTTGACTCTTATGAGGGAATATCCAACAATTGGTTCCATATAATGCATGATGGATTTGGATTCAAGAAATAATAAAGCTTTGGAATAAGCGTGTGTGATTAAATGAATAAGACCAGCTTTGTAAGAACCTATACCTAGAGCTAGCATGATATAGCCTGATTGAGACATAGTAGAATAAGCTAAACCTTTATTAAAATATCTTTGAGCAAGAGCTATGGTAGCTCCTAATAGAGTTGTTGCTGAACCTGTCCAAGAAATTACACCCATTTCTAGAGGTAAAGCCTGAAAAAGAGGAAATAAGCGAGCTACCAGAAAAATACCTGCTTCTACCATAGTAGCAGCATGAATAAGTGCATAAATAGGAGTAGGTCGTCAAGTAACCATAGGCGAAGCAAAAATTGAGAGGATTTAGCTACTAGACCTCCAAATAGTAAATGTGACTACATATAGATAACCCAGTTATTTGATTTCTTTTTAGATCTTCAGTTATGAACCCTATGAACCGCCCCCACAACTGGCAGGGGTTCCATGCCATTTCTACTACACGACCAACACTGGTGCGAAGTAGTCTAAGCATCTGAGCTCCACAGCAAGTCATAATTCTCTTTACCAAAAATTCATACGTATTATGGAAGCCTTTAAATTTGCATAATATGGGCATATCAGTTCACTCTGGCCAATTGATCCATGCAATATTTGTTCAGGTCATTGCCATTCACATTCTACCAACTATGGCCTAAACCCTAAATCCCCTCTTTCCATGAAGAAAGTGGTGGGGATATCGCATAATGCCGTGATAATTGCAAATTGACAGGAAGATTAACGCCACCTGCAACTTCATCAATAGGCACAGCAGCTTCAATCTCTGCAATTTCCTCTTTGCTCAAAGCAACAGCAACAGCTCCAATGTTGGACTCTAGATTAGCCTTCTTGGTGGTCCCAGGAATGGGAACCACATCATTGCCCTTATGCAAAACCCAAGCAAGTGCCAGTTGATTCAATGAGCATTTCTTTTTCTCTGCAATCACTTCCAGTTGCTCTCGTAGGACCTTGTTCTTCTCAAAGTTTTCACCTGACATCCTTGGCAGATTCTGCACAGATAAATTACAAATTTCAGCTTTGTGGTATCAATGGTTACCACCTTCATCAATTTACATTGTAAGAAGATACATTGCCATAGGTGACCTGAGCATTTAGGGTCAATCACTGGGCCCTTGAGAAAACAAGAGGAAAAGAAAAAGTTCAACATAAGAGGGCTAATTAGCAATTTCTAGTGTAGAAAAACAAGAGGTAAGTAGTGATAGGGAGATCACAGACCGCACGCGTATCACCCTCTTTGTTTCCTTCCACAGTGTAACCAGCAAAAAACCCCCGCCCAAGTGGACTGTAAGGCACTATTGCTATCCCCAACTCCCTGCACACAAATACATACATGCACACACACATTTCTTTCAACAGAAACTCCACCTATCCACATTGTGAAATTGCAAGCAATGGAGGAGCATCTGGTAAGTAGACTTGAATGTCTATTGACTCATGCTTTTTTCATGCCAGCCACACTGTAGCAAGCTGTGAAAGACAACAGCTTGTACAATTCCATGTTGATAGATCCACATTGAAAGCAGCTGGGTATATGCAACAAAGATCCTCTTGAACATTTGCTTGAAAACTAAAAAACAATTCTGGGTTGAACACAAAGGTTGATTTGCAAGCAGTTAGCACTGTTAGTTCTTTTACCTGCATGTTGGAATGATATCTTCCTCCAAATCCCTAGTCCACAAAGACCATTCCATTTGCACAGCAGTTATAGGGTGCACAGCATGTGCACGTCTGATGTCAGATGCAGATGCTTCAGATAAACCCAAGTGTTTCACCTTTCCCTCCTGCACCAACTTCTTCATTGCCCCAACCTGCAGAAATGTCATTTTGGGGTTGCAATCAGCAGCCCCATCTTCTAAAATCTGTTTTGTGATCGTCTCAAGCATTCAAAGCTTTGGGCTGGTGGAACCAAATACACATACTTACAGTGATTTCAATGGGGACTTTGGTGTCAACACGGTGCTGGTAGTAAAGATCAATGTACTCCACATCCAACCTCTTTAAGCTCGCTTCACATGCTGTTCTAACCCACTCTGGATCTCCTCTGATTTGCACACCTTCTTGTCCCAATATAATTCCAAATTTAGTGGCAAGTTGTACCTTTTCCCGCATCCCTTTGATTGCCTGTTGTTTGTTCATTTGGAGAATCACATCTTGTGATGATGAGGAGTTGCACTCTTAAAAACAACCACTTTGCAGGACAAAAAATTCCTATGTAACAAGAACAAACTTCATTCAATTGTGGATCCAATTTCTCACATTTCTTAAACCCTATTCCAGTATTTCTATAAATCCTAAGTACTCAGAAAAATTCTAGAACCAAAAAAGGAACAGAGAGAGAGAGAGTGAGATACACACACACACACATACACACAGAGGTAGAGAGAGACCATCACCTTCCCTACAAGAACTTCATTGGTATGAGGACCATATCTATCAGAAGTATCGAGGAATGTGACCCCACTATTGACAGCATATCGGATGAGCTCAATCATGTCTGCCTCCGGCTTTGGAGAACCATAGAAAGCACTCATGCCCATGCACCCCAGTCCTAGAGCAGATACCTCAAAGCCCTCAGGGCCAAGCTTCACCCTGGGGATGACAGGAAGATCACTAGTAGATGCCATAATGATAGAGGAGATGTTTTGGATCAAACCCAAGAGCTGATTTTTGCTGGATTTGCTTGCTGGATGGCACAAGACCGAATGCCAGTCAGTCCCAGTGAAAACTCCCCCCCCCCTTCAAAGATTGTCTACCAAAATTTTTGATTGAAGAACAACAAAAATGTTGAGCACTGATGTGCAATTGTGCAATCCAGGTATGATATTTGAATCAAAGAAGTGGGCACAAGAATGACATGTGTACATTCCTTGGGCAATAAACTATGTTTTATTGGATCCATCCTAAGAAACCCACCTACTGACATCAGCAGAAGAAGAAGCAGCAGAAGAAAGATCACAAACAGCTCATTCTTTGTGCCCACTCCTTTGATTCGCCAAATTTGGCTAAAATTTAAGCATGAAAGTAAGTTTTTTCTTAAAACTTTCTTCTATATTTTTGGTACCTGCTTGAACTACGTATAGAAATCTGGCGATCTTTTCCTTAAAGTTTGATTGAATTTTGGCTATTGAAAATCTAAAAAAGCACAAAATTTTAGCACTTGTTATCTTTAATATATCATTTTGGCCATATATGACCAGGAGAAAAAGGCTGCTCCCAACCCTCTTTGGGGTAGTGCTGGGCAGGGCAGCAGCAAAAACAATACCTTGTAAAGAAAGGGTTCTTGTGCCCATATTCTGAAGGCAATGCAAAGTGGGAGGGGACCCCAATGTTACCTTTGATCCACCTATGAACCACCTTTCAACCCTCTATGAAGTGCGTTTAAACCCCATGAAACCCCCGCCGCCCCCCTTATGAACCTTTGAACAACCCATGAACAAGCATGGTTTTTTTTTCGTCCCTGCCCGGAACTATCCCAAAAGGGGTTGGGAGTTAGTGCCAAAGGGTGGCCATTGTGGTACGGGGCATGGAAAGGCCAAGAAAAAGCATTTGTGGAAGGAACATATGATGATGATGTACATGAGCAATGCGCCACAATTCTTGTCTCAATTTTTATCACCCCGTGTTGCCGAGGCAACTGGTAGGCAAAACCAACAGTGCACATGTGTCGTCACTTCATGTGGTTGCCCGAGTTTAAATTTTTCACCTGCCCAATTTGACCCACTCAAGTTAATGCTTAGTTCCAGTGAGAAAGTGGCTATGGGGGATGGGGGGATTACCCTAATACCTACTCATGTTTCGCACTACCTTAGTACCTTAACAAATTCAATGATAACTAAATTATTTTGCAAATTGTCAAAAGTTTAAGAAATTTGTATTGCCCAAATTGCTGAAATTGTGAAATTTCAAATTAAAAAACTGAAGTACAATTGCATACAAGAATCAAGAAATGTAATGCATGAACGTTGTCTATCAAAATGGATGAAAAATGATCGACATCCTCATTCATGCTGAAAGTATTGAATATTTTACAAATGCAAGTCAAAAATCTCAGAAATTCACATATTATTTGCCAATTTTAATTTTAATAGTAAAATAAATAATTCAACACTAGGGTGCCAAATTTGTTAGGTACTGCCATAATTAATTCTTAATATTTTCTGTCAAAAAAAATAGTAATTAACAATACTCTCTTGAAATTGCAAAGAACTGAACCCAAAACCAATTTAATGTAGGCAATAATTCAAAAACACTAGGATACCAAGATAGTTTTAGAACTTATATATGGAGTTAGCATATTTAATAACTATTGTTGAAATTCTAAAATGTTCAAATTGGGCCAATCGTACCTTTTTTTTTTCCAAAAATTAATTATTTCGGCAAGATTTGCTGATCATGAGCCATAGGCAAAATATAAGGGAACTACAAAGAAAAAAAAGATCAAAAATGGTCTAAAATAATGGGTTTGGGTGAGCATGCCCCATTCTCTTTTGGGCAGGGTGGAGGTTGACAGCTACAGAGGCAGGGCATGCCTTTGTGGGGGTGTGGCCAAGCACGAACAAAGTTCTTTCTTCATGTGCATGTGGCAAGAAGAGACTTACCAAGCTCACCTTCAAGCACATCCATTCTCTTACTCTTAATATTCCTCCCACTATTGAGGAGTAGGCATAATATCTCTCCCACTCCTATGCCTCATGATCTACGTGGGCTTGGTTCATGATAAATTTTGCCTTTTGTATTGTCATTACGTTAAAGCCCATGGGTGGGGGACATTCTCAAAATGTGAGGTTGTACTTGGCTATCATCTTGTCCTAGGCCCCTTATTTTTGAGAATGCCCAACCCCATCCTAGGGCTTTATGCTACACATAATCTCTTGCCGTACATGGCATAAAGGTCGTGCAATACATGGAGCCTCACACACCGTGCATTTCATTTCACCTCAGCTCTCTATGGAGTGAAGAAGGCAACGGGCTTGGTTCAAGAGGTAATAAGAGTGTAAGGTAACACCCCAAGGTGAGAACTTATCGGATGAAAAGTATGAGTTGAACCTTATCATAAGCATAAGTGGATCACAAGGCCATAGGAGGAGGCAGAATTTAACCTCTACTATTTGAGAGTGAGAGTGGGCTTACTTTTATTTGAGGTTCCTTAGTAGGCAAATGGTCCTTCATAAGGTCCCTCTCACAGTTAAGTAGTATAGGCATATGATCCCTCTCTTTTCTAGGAGGGATTTTCACAAATATAAGTTGACCTCCAAATACACTAGGAGATTTCTCAAAGTGCCCTAACGTAAGGGAGGTTTAGGTTTAGGGTTACAAGTTGAATTATGGTGGCCAATGGCAGTTGGTAATTGAGCATAGTGGTTCTGATCCAATATATGACCCGGATAACCAATGTGGTTATAGCTATGGGAGAGGACTAGCTGTAAACATTCGTAACAAAGTGAGAACCTAATTGTAAAAAAAAAATCAATTGCATTATTGCCACATTTTGGACATGAATAATGCATTGATTTGCCAATGTATGGCATATGTGTTTTGAGTAGATGGATAGGCTACAATATTGTTTGCAAGATGTAAAGAAAGAGGGGTTTCATCTAAGGGTTATTCTTCCAAAAGGATGGCCTCTATGGGCCCCTTGTTCCTAGTGCTCAAGTTGGGATAAAAGTGTAGAATTGTAACTACACACCATTGCCCAATCCAACCCAAGTACCAAGGAATAGTCTTCTAGTGGTAGCATAGGAATTCACTACACTTAATTTAGATTTCAAGACCAAATAAAACTATTGAAAATAAGGTCAACTAATTTAATTGAACAGGGGAAAAACAGACATAAAGAAATGTACATTATGAGAAATTGTTACTACTTACTTCATAAGGATAAATAGGACCATGTTTTTCAACCTGACTATATTCATTATCAAAAAAATGAAAGATAATGAACTTCAGGCGAGTTCTAATCTGGGTTGTAAGGGATTGCATGTTGCATCCTCATTTCAACATCTCCACTGCCCTTGGTTTCCTAAACTTGGTATCCACTCTAAAAAGATCAATTGTGGAAACAAGTTTATATGAATGTAACTTCTTTATTATGTTTAATGAAGGCTAAATACAAAAATAAAAACCAAAATTCCCAACAAAGAAAAATCAAGCGTGAAATATTGTGAACCTTGATGCATGATGTTTTGAAAAAACTTTCCATCATTGAATTCATGTTGCTTTGTACTTGATGAAATCAATGGCCAACACTTCATCAAGGCACCGCTAACACATCTTAAGCATTAGAAGCCATGACCATGACAAATTATATATAAATAAGGAGTTCTAACACCAAGCATATATTCTACAATTCACCATTTAAAAATTCTATGAAGTTGCAATTTTCTTTCCCATCAACTTTGAGAATTAAAAGCAATTAAGAAACATTAAAACCATTATGTTGACTTGAATGTTGTAATGTGCTTTCGAGGATACGAGTAGTGGGTAACCCGTGGCTACGCCACTCCAGCCACCCTGAACGCTCTGTTAAGCTCTATTGTATGCCCCTGCCCTCCCCACCCTGCCCTTGCCCCATGTCCCTAAATAGACAGACCTCTCATTTCTTGAGATCTGAAACGAAAAGGTATGGGTTTCAAGACTTGAGACCTGAAACAAAAAGGTATGTTTTAACCGTCCTCAAAACGTGTGAAGTCAATGAAAAGATAAGTAAAAGACGGACAAACACACACACACACACACCATGTTGTAATTATATAATAGATAGAGCAAAATCGGTCACACCCATCCTCCACAAGTAGACCTAGCCAATGTGTTTGCAAAAGTTGCAATAGGCTTTGTGTGTGCTATTTTGTGTGTTTATATAGTATTGGGAATCTTTCACATTGAGAAACATAGATGAGAAGAAGGTAAACAAGAGAAATGAGAATAACTTGAGTTTAACAAAGGAACCTTGGAATTCAAGGTCAAATAATGTGAAGAATTCAAGATCGCAAAAAGGTCCAAGATACACGAGAAGAAATCCTATCTTTTTTTGACCTCATGCAATGCAACTATTGTCCAACTTGACTACCATTTCCCCTATGACAATCCCTACAACTGAAATTGATACTATAATCAATAAGGCCAGGGTTAACCAGCACATATCTTCCCCTTCTTGAGTAAGCTCCCTTCAAGCTAAATTTACTGAGGAGATGTTAAACTAAATTTGGACTCTGAGACCCTAATTGGGACTCAAAATCCTAACCCTAAACCTATACCAAAATTCCATCTACTAGCCATTATCCATACATGGAAGGAAAAGTGATATCTGATTTTGATGCACAGGTATAATGCCTAAATTTCACTTTTTCTAACCTCCATATAAGCCCACATATAAATTTTGTGTCACAAAAAGCATACAATTTTGTGTCATAAAACCTTTGTTTGTGACCTACCTATGTGTGAAGTTTGACTACTAAGTTCCGCATATCACTCCTCACATACATATACACATACATACAGGCCAGGAGAAGTCCCAGCAGAGTTTATTATAAAGGATGGAAATCCACAACAGATGACAAATCAATCTGTGTGGCAAAGGTTGTGACCTCTCAGTATTGGACAAGAGAGCCAAAAGAGACAATCATACGGGCTTTGTTTTTCCAATCATGTAGAAAAAACCCAAATTCCAAACCAACCAATGAAACCCAAAACAAACACTTAGAGAAATCACCCAAAATAACCCCCTATACATAAAATTACTAAGCAGTGTATAAAAAATATCCTAGGAAGAGGCTAACAAAACACCGAGTAGGGTTTTGGGGTCTTAGCAGTTTAGGGTCTAGGGTGGTTTTAGGTCAGCTTTTGATATATATTTAAATTTCAGAGTCTTTCCACGAAGAAAGAGGGGGGCTTGAAGTATAAGCAAATGTGCTTGACATATGAGCTGCATGATACCTTTCACCTGCAACTTCATCAATAGGGACAGCAGCTTCGATCTCTGCAATCTCCTCCTCACTGAGATGAACACTGAAAGCCCCGATGTTTGAATCCAAATTAGCCTTCTTAGTTGTCCCAGGAATGGGAACCACATCCGGACCTTGGTGTATAACCCATGCAAGTGCCAGCTGATTCAGGGAGCAATTCTTCTTGTCTGCAAGTGCCTTCACTCGCTCCAGCAACATCTTGTTTTTCTCCAAATTCTCAGGTGACATTCTTGGAAACATCAGCTGCCAAAACAACACAAAATCATGTTTCAATGTTCAGTAAAGGAGCATAAGACTATTGTACATCATTCCCAAACCACATCAAAAAAAGCTGAACACACCCACCACTAGTTGAAAACATGTCTAGTATTGGACAAGCAGAGTTCAACGCCAAGAGAAAACTAACACTGCGGAATTCGTCCCCTTCTTTTCCATCAGGTACGTAGCCAGCAAAGAAACCACGTCCAAGAGGGCTGTAAGGTACAATCGCAATACCTAACTCCCTGCATGCACACAGAACATTTCAGACATATCTATAAGTCTTCAGAAAGAACTCCACAACAGCACCTTTGAAGGGTAAGATGAGTCCATCCTAACCAGTATTGGACAGTTCTCTCTTTTACAAAGAAAGAAGCCAATGGGGAAGTGCAGGGTACATTTGACCCTGACCACTCAATAGAGATTTATATACCTGCAAGTAGGAATGATTTCCTCTTCCACATCTCTTGACCAAAGGGACCACTCCAGTTGAACAGCAGTAATAGGGTGCACAGCATGTGCACGCCTTATGTCAGATGCAGAAGCTTCAGATAACCCCAAGTGCTTTGCCTTACCCTCTTCCACCAATTTCTTCATTTCTCGAACCTGGAAAAGTAGTAGTAGTAGAACCAATTGCGTCACATTCACCCACACAAAAATTCTCAAGAAATTAATGGTAGCTCATATCAGAGCATAGGGTTTGTAGTGGAGCTGTTGTGATACTTTTTGTCAAGTTAAGAACTCTTACATAACCCAAATGGGGAAATGGCTGACTACTACTACTTACAGTGATTTCGATGGGTACTTTGTAGTCGACACGATGTTGATAGTAAAGGTCAATGTAGTCCACGCCCAACCGCTTCAAGCTTCCCTCACATGCTGATCTCACCCACTCTGCATCACCCCGTATAATAAATTGTCCATTCTCATCTGCGGTACCCCCAAATTTAGTGGCAATTTGGACCTTTTCCCGAATGCCTTTGATTGCCTATTCAAAAATTTCCACACCCCCACCCAAAGTCCCAATTACCTTCAGTCTCCCTTGCCACATAGCTGACATAATCCACACAGTGTGTACGATAGAGAATCACAAAGGACTACGGGATGGGTGAGGTCAGCTGAGAGATTTCCGAACCCCAAGAATTAGCTGGAAGTAGGTGGTAATCATGCGACCAAAATAAAGCACACACGCTCTTCAACAAAATTCAATGCAAGAACAAACACCATGCTAGATATGAATTGAGTTTAGCGTTTAGGGTTTTAGGTTTTTTGAGTACCAGCAGCAATTCACTCTCTCCACAATCCTCCACACAACAATCTCAGCTCGAATTATCAACTGAGAGATCTTACAAAGTTCTTGAAAACTGGTGAATATCGTCAATCTCTCTCTCTCTCTCTCTCTCTCTCTCTCTCTCTGTACCTCAAAATTCTCATGGCACAGAAAAGGAATAGAGAGCTTGATTCCTCTTCACCTTGCCAAGAACAACCTCATTGGTATGAGGACCATACATATCAGCAGTGTCAAAGAATGTGACTCCTCTCTCCACAGCATGTCTGATCAGCTCAATCATCTCCTCCTCCGGCTTGACAGCTCCGTACGCAAAAGACATCCCCATACAACCCAATCCCATAGCTGAGACCTCCAGCCCCTCAGGCCCAAGCTTCACTCTAGGAACTGTGGGAACATCAGCTGCCGTTGCCATAACTATATAGCTCCTTAACTCTCCTAGCTATATCTCTCTCTCTCTCTCTCTCTCTCTCTCTCGCACTGATCTCTCTCTCTATGAAGATCTGAGTAATCCCACAACACCCAAGCACCCAAAATTCCTTCTTTGGATTCACAACAACACACTTACTTGATACAGAAAATCCAGACACAATCAGCCCACTCTAGATTCACTACAATTCTGCTTTGTTCAATGGGTGGGTATTTATACATGTGTGGTGTTCTGTTTGTGTGAAAGGGAGAACAAGTGTTTGAAGTGGACAATTTTTATTTTCATTTTTGTGGACAAATTTTGTCATTCTTTTCAACCAAAGAATTGGGAATTTCTTGGAATTTTTTTTGGGGGGTAGTGCAAATATGATAATTTCTCTATCTTGTTGGAAAGATTCTCCAAATTTTTATATTAAAACAATTGGGGCAAAAAAAACACCCCCTAGTAGGTAGGTGTTTAGTAAAGCATCAAATACCTACTAGGGGTGTTTTTTGATGAAATATGAATTAGTAAACACCCTTTTGATGTGTCCTTGATAACCTTGGAAATATTTTTGATTGTTTCTTTGGGTGGGGGGTGGTCTTGGCAAGCAGAATTAACGCCACTTTCAACAATTCATTGACGAATATTTAATTAATTTTCAAAAACTCAATTTGATATTCATTTTTAAATTACTTTTTATATTCGATGTCATTTTAGTATACCTATTGTTGTTCTAGAAGCCTTTTGGATGTTCTTTCTAACCTTGGCTTGGCTTCAAAGTTCAATCCTTGGTCATGTTATCTTCAAACTGCCACCCAAAATGGTTCCACCCACGTGCAATCTAAGAATAATGACCATTATGTCAAGCACCAACTCCAAAAAGCTCATTCAACAAGTTTCAAAAAAATCCCATAAAACATATATACAATGACAAGCATATATAATGACTCAAAAGTTTCAAAAAAATCCCATGAAACATACATACAATGACAAGCATATATGATGACTCAAAAGTTTCAAAAAAATCCCATAAAACATATATACAATGACAAGCATATATGATGACTCAAAAGTTTCAACTAATGTTTCTTCTAGAACTTTGAACAAAATTATTGACTATTTATCAAAAAATTTGAAATTTTGATAAGTAATTTATTTGAATTTGGGCAGGTTACTAGGGTAATACCCTTCTTGCACAAGGTATTATTACAGTGATGAGGAAATCGTGACTCGTGCTTTCAATTAGTTTAAGCTGGACAACCAACGGTGCTCTTTGATTGTTGCTCAAGGTATTGTTGTCAGGGCATTATGTGAGGCATTGGAAGTTCAGAAGTCTCATGTGCAGTTGCCCTAAGAGGGTTGGACCTTCACACATATGTACATGTAGGGAAAGAACTATTCTAATCTGGTCTCTATGAATTTCAGAGCGTCACCCTAAGCAAAATTTCACTTTAAATTTGAGGGATTTTACAAAATTGGAAGATCACAAGAAAAACTCTCTTCCACATTCTTAAGTTCCCACAAATTCAATTTTAAAAATTATTTTCAAAGAGTAAAAAGAACAACTGTTGAACTCTTCAATTAAAAACTTGGGCCTACCCAATGAAATTTCCTCCTCCCCATCCAATTTATGGCTTGGGCCCAAAGTCACGATCTTCAATCTCAATTGTCCCAAGTGGGTCAAGAAGAACTGGAGTTGTTGTACTCACTGAAAACAATTATGCAATGGTTCTGAATAAAAGGAAGCATGGCTCCAAATTCAACCTTTTGTTGAAAGTAGAGTCAAGTAAATGGATTGCCATGCATTTGTCATACCTGCCCTTGCCAAAGGAATATCAGGTTGACAGATGAAGGGTACGGGAACTTTTTTCTTTTTTTTTTGTCAATTTTGTGATGTGGTTTAGGTGGTGATCATCCATATGTGGGTTTAGTCAAATTTCACTATTAACAAAATATGAAAGGATATTTTTCAAATATCCTTGTATATTTGTTGGTCCCTACTTGGACCATATATAGAAATCTGACCATTTCTATAAAAAAATTGGTGGGTTTTTTTAGTCAGTGAATTTGGAAAAAAAATTCAATTCTTTTTTGCAATAGTGTGAAATTCTGCACACACAAAAAGGCCATACGGGAAGAGCATTTCATGTGATTATTTTCAATTCATAAATTGATGTCAAACATAAATGCAGAAGATGCGAATGATACTAAATTAGGGTATGAAGCTGCAGAATTGACCTGTCAATTGATTTTCATCATTTTCAAAGTGCATAAAAGTAAGTTCACCAGATGGGTTGAAATCAGACCCATTGCTTTACGTCATTTTTAGTCATTCATGTCTTGTAATCGCAACATGCACAAACATAGTCAAACTTTTAACATGTAAATGTAGTTTTGACATCATATTGATTGACCATTCTCAAATATACTTGTAGCATGTTTTTATTATATTAATTATCTTAAAAACTTATTCTTCACTTATGATAAACTAATCAGAGGTCTCAATGGTTTCATGTTTTTACTTGAAAATTTTAAATGATTTTCTTGTATTTATTTCAATAAAAAAATTTAATTTTTTTGACTTATTATTTTAATGTCAAGTATGCACCCAATTGTACTTAGTCTAAAAGTTGAAAAGAAAGGGCAAGCTTTCGTACATATGTGTTAAATATGGAATGTTTTTTTGAAAAAGAATGGTAAACTTCATTCCTCTTTTTTCATATTCTATTCTTGTTAAGTATAAGACAATAGAACCTTTATAATTTATGAGTTTGACATTTAATTATTTTTTGAATTGTTATAATTTTTTAAAAATAGAAAATTTTCGTTACAAAGTGCTTGAAACATATCCACTGATTATCACTAAGTGAGGAATTAAGATTAATTAAAATCCACACCAATTAACACAATTATTATGATGGGTCCAAACTAATGTTGTGCAAGTTTTTTGGAAAAGAAATTATGATCCTAGTTTTGATTTTTGTTTTTGAAGTGGAGGTTTTCCAAATGCAAGTTTTCTTCCCATTTAAAAACCTTACAATTCTGATTTTAACACATTTTTTCAAATTCAAGAACCTTTGGGTTTAGTTCAAAACAATGGTTTGGTTCCATGTAGATATTATACATTCCCTGATGCTAGATATTGTATAACAAAAAAACAAATTAATCAAATTGAAATCGAGGTTTGTATAGGTATGGAGTTCAACAACTAATAAAATTTGAAAATTAACTTTGAAGTTGAGCCTACTTCTCAACTTTTGGAGAAATTCAGCTTGCCTATTTAAAGAATTTACCCATGTTTACTAAATAGTTCTTTCACAATTCCAATTTAATCCAAATCTTGCAAAAGAATAGTTTCAGTGTTCGATTTTTGTGTCGGTTCTGACAAAAAGATGTGAACTTGGGTCCAAGTGACAACAACCTAACCCTAATGTCTCAGTTTAACACTAGAAATTAGATACCTTCACAACACTAATCCAAACATGTAAATAAAACCCACAAAACATTTAACAACTAACTAATCTTTCATGTCTTGACATGGTAAATTAAATTGCATGTTGAGGTTTTTTTAATTTAATTTTACAATGATTCTCAAAATAGTTTATGGGAACATTTCATCAATTTGAAATAAATTTCATGAATATAAAATATCGCAAATCATTTTTAAAAATTGTAACCAATGTTTTTATTGCTTAATATGTGTTTAAAAAGTGATTTTGAATGATTTATATTCATCCTATTTGCATTCATTTTATATACACATTTACATTTAATAATATAATGTGACATTTTTTAATCATAACATATTTATGTTAACTTGTAAATAATGATTCCAAAGTTATTCTCTTTGAATAACTAATTTAGTTGTACCACATCAAGTTGATTAGTTAACACATCATTTTTTAAGCAAAACACCAAGGAAATGGGATTGGTGTTAAGCTCACTGAATAAATCTAGTGAACGTCAAGAGTTTAAATGTTGAATTGGCTGTAAATTGTCAAATTCTCTTGAAATATCAAAATATGGTCTTTTTATAAAATGTTTTAATGTTGAGTGTTTGCATAAAGAGTTTTGTAAAAATAAAAAACAAAACAGTCAAATGGTTTCTTCTACCAAATGGTGAAATGAGTCTTTTCAACTATAATTTTTTTTCTACATAGATTTTAAAGAAAACAACCCTATGTAGAAATACACAAAATGTGGGTAAATCAATAGTATTGTTGAAAAAAAAATCTTCTGGTAGTGTTTTGTTTTCTCCAAGAGCAAAAACAATAACATAAGAATGATTTTCATCTTTGTCACAAAAACTATCACAAGTAAAAAATAATAGAAACAACATAAGGTAAAGATTTATCCTACTATGATAAATAAATCCATGGTTATATCTTACATCAGCCTTTCAACTTTATCTTTATTTGGGGATTTTAAATGAAGACCTCATTTTGAAATAAATATTTCATTTTTGTTGTCGAGGTCCATTTTATTTTTTAGTGAGCCTTTACCATCACAAAAGGAGGAAAGTTGTGTGTCTTGTTGTGACATGTAGTGTCGTGACGTTCGGTGTCATAAAGGTGTAAATCCATAGTAAATTCTACTGAATAAAAAGACTAAAATTAATCAAAGGTAGAAATTAATCAATAAAAAACAGATGCATGCACATATATATACAATGCACAAGAGGAGATTGAGATGAAATTTTCATGTATCCCCCCCCTAGACCGGAGCCGGGAAAAACGTGGCATGGTCTAAGTAGAAATCAAAGTGATGCAGGAGAACATGATGAACAATACCAAATGTTAATGAGAACTTGAATGAGCTCCGGCTTGGGGCATAATAGATGGTATCCACCATTACAATTATCGCAAAGTAACATTTGATCAACATCCTTTGTCCTTTAACATACCTGACATGGATAGTCAAGTGTAGGAATCCAAGTCGACATGATGATGGTAAGATCCAAGTTTGGTAAATGGCAAGGCGCACATCAACTCTTTGCAACTCCAACACACCTGAAAGCTTGATCGCCTTAATCTTTGAGAAAGTGCGACTGGAAGAAATGTCTAGAGTGTCATTAGGTTGCCACATGAAATACACAAAACCACAAACATCAAATTGTTTCACCTTAGGTTTGTAACTTCCACATCGTGTGTGTGTGCATACCGTAAGGTGTCTCAACGTTGTGAAATGGACAAATTCTCCATGGCCATTGGCATAACCTTCCTGAATGGAGCAGCCTATTTTATGATGACCCTAGCCCAAGTGGCTAGGAAGTCTAAATCCACAACCGGGTCCATTTGAGCAACAATGGAAGAGGGTGGAATGGGATGTCTGCCAAAAAGTAGAAAGTAAGGAGCGAAATGAGACAAAGAGGCATGTTTGGACATCCTATAAATCATGGTGATATAAGGTAAGGCGATGTCCCAATCTTTTTTGTTCCTAGTGAGGCAAATCTTTCGAAATCCCTTCTTACATGTCTGAACCATCCTCTCTGCAAGGCCATTAGCTTCAAGATGATCCTTTGAAGTCTAATAATGGTCAATGAAAACATGATCAAGTAGGTCTTAGAATTCTGTTTTGTATTCTAATCCTTGATTAGTAAAATATTCATCACAAGCCCCAAACCTACTTAGGACCTGTTGTAAGAAAGCATGGATGGTGCTATGTGATGACTTGTCTAGCAACGCAACAAGCTCGACCCACTTTGAAAAATGTTCAATCATAATCATGATGTAGACATTACCCTTGGAGGTTTGTGGTAACTCTCCACTTAAATCACTTTGATCAGTGATAAAACATGCCCTAAATAGGGAGTGGGAAAAGCACAAGTTGTCAAGAAGAAACGAAAGTTTTCATTTTATCACATTGTTCACACCTAGCAATGACATTTCAGACTTGAACATACATACCTCTCTAATGGTAATGAGGAGCGAAAAGGCTATAAATATGCTTAACTTCAAAATGTCTAAGCTCCGAATGTACCTTCTGAATGAGACCATGCCGTTTATGTGGTGGGGGAACCAATCTGTCACCTTGTAGTAAACATCGAACAAGGAGATTTTCTTTCAATGAGTAGTGTTTGGACCGTTGTTGTATGCGACCCCGATGATTTGATGTAACTTGGGGAAAGTATTCCCCATGTTGAAAAAATCTCAAAGTGTCCAAGTCCTCCCATATATGCATGATGGGATGCTCAACCAAGTAACATTAGAGCAATGCAAAATAACTATATGCATAAGAAACATGTGTTGTTAAAATCTAGTCAAAGTGTTACCTGGCTTTTAAGAAAATTTCAAAAGTAGTGAAGGGTCTCCATGACATGGTATTTGCATTCTGATGTGTAATACCAGGTTGATGAATAACCTTGAAATCATATTCATGAAGTATAAATGCCCAACGAACTAACTTACCAATAACCTTCGTTGGTCATCAACCATTTAATACGCTGATGGTTGGTATACAAAGTGAACTTGGTGCTATAAAGATATGGCCTGAAATGTATGACGACCCATACAACATCAAGACATTCCCCTTCATATGAAGAGTAGTTGCTCTCAGCCTTATTGTTGCTTTAGGATGCATAGGCGATAACATATTCCTTGCCTTCCTCATCAAGTTGGCCAAAAATAACACCAATACCAAAAGCACTCAAGTTAGTGCGTAGAATGAAGACCTTGCTGAAATTAGGTATCTCAAAATGGGGAACTTTGAAAGCTTTTCCTTGAGTGTGTTGAAAGCTTCCTGAGCCTTTTCATTCCATGTCCAAACAACATCCTTCTTTAACAATGCATAGAAAGGATGAGTAGTAGTATTGAAGTATTGGACATAAATCCTATAGTAATTACATAGTCCAATGAAGCTCCTCAAAGTGTGGACATTAGTAGGATTAGGCATCTCCAAAATGGCTACTACTTTGGCCTAATGAGCCATAATACCATTTGGCAAAATTTTGTGTCTAAGGTAGACTATTAAGGTGACAACAAACTCACACTTTTTACGATGGATCTTCATATTGATTTTGTGGAGCCTCTTGAATAATTCCTCAAGATGAGTCGAGTGTTGTAGGAGTCCCTTGCTATGTATTAGGACATCATCTAGCACTTCAGGAAATCTGCCCCTTCGAAAACCTGGTCCATAACTCGTTGAAAGAAGATAGGTGCATTCTTTAATCCAAAAGGCATCACAAGCCATTCCCATAACTTGTTGCTTCCATGGACTGTCGTTTTTTTGTATCCTTCGCAACGAGCATAATCTGGTTGAAAACTTGCCTCATATCCACAATTGTGAAGATGTTTGAATCTCTAATGCTATCAAACAATTATTCAAGGATGGGCATGGGGTACATGTGCTGAGGTGTAACCAAGTTCAAAGGCCTATAATCCTCGCACATCCTTTTCTCGGTCCATAATTCAGTTGAATCCTTCTTTGCTGACATTACTATAATGGTTATGAAAGCAAAATTTGCATGATTTTTTAAAAAATTGCAAGTTCCTTACATATTTAATGTTTCATTTTGAAAAGTAATCTAAATTTTAAATTATCACCAAAAATTAAAAATTCACATTCCTTGGATTTATTATACTCTAAGCTACAACCTTTTTGAGCACATCATGTATTTCATAACACATTAATATGTGGCAAAGGACTCTTGAAATTTTGTAATTTTGAAGCAATTTTGAAACAATTTTTGAATGCACAAAGTTTTAGAATGTTACATTTTTCAAATATGAATGTTTTCTAAGTGTGGCTAATATATTTTTATCATATGTATTTCTTTCAATGCAATTTTTTTATTACGTGAGTCCTTTTGATGATCCTTTACAAAATTGACTCCTTTTGACATAAAACATGTACATTTTCTAACAATTTACACTAAAACCAAAACTTAAAATTGGATCAAATGAATTTTCATTCTAACTTTTTTATCATCCATATGGGAAAAAAATGATTAACTTGCCATAATTACTATGGTTTCAAATGATATTTTTTTTATAAATGTAATATTGATTGATTATGTGTAACATTTGACACCTTTTTTTGCTCCTTGTTACATGTTTTCTTCTACCAAATGTTGAAGTAACTCTTTTCAATCACAAATAATTTTTTACATAGATCCTAAATGCAACAACCTTATGTATTCTTAAAACATTTCCATGATTCATTATAAATAGACTTCTAATGCAAGGACAATTGCTGATTTGCTTGCTCAACAACCCCTACTATACCATCCACACAACATAAGGGCAAACAAGGTTAACAAGACGATTTTCTTTGGCCTTTCATTCATGTTGGGATACCATGCCCTCCTTGACAACCTTCAAAGGTTTGTAATGACATTTTTGGGTATGTCAATGTGCTTGATCATGAATATCAATGCTCATAACAATAAGAAGCAATTGAATAACGTTACTAAAATTCCTTTGTGACATAAGCACATAAATGCATGATAGCAAAATAAACACACAAATCCTAAAAAACCTTATACAACACCAAAAATTCAACAAGTTTTAAACTAGGAAATTTATTGAATGCATGATCATTGGTTGTTGGATTGGGAGCCTAGAGGTGACACATCAAATCAATCCTAAATGCATAATAACCATTTAAGTTTTCTATTTCATTTGCATTACCTTTCTATTCAATAAAAATGAAACCCCAACATATGTGAATGTTTTATTCATCAAAAAATGTTCAAGGGACAACATGGCTTCATCTTTTATGGTCATATTGTGAATGATCACACAAGCATGAAAGATGTCAATCACAATGCCCCTATCCCATTGTTTACACAATTTTTGGATTATGCCAAAAAGTGATGACAACATGCCAAATCACCATTCAAGATCTTTTTGAGTTGTTTCTTGTTGAGTTGCAAACTATTTCTTTTTCTTCCTCTTCAACTCATGAAGAGTTTGCAAAAAGATTGGCTACATTGGATGATACTATTGACTAGCAATTAGTACTCAAAGTAGTTCACGTAGTGATGTCCATTCACCTCAGAGCTCATGTTATTTCTTGCACCTTGTAACCAAAAGGAACTTGTGTAACACACTTATGTCAATGTTGTCACTAGGCATACCAAAAGAGCAATGCCAAATTCAAAAACTTTGATCTCAAATGGCCTTTGAAATTGTGGAACAATTCTTATTTCTATTAGTTTCTTGCCAAGAAACTAGGCAAATTATTCAACAATTATGCATGTGATCTAGAGAACTGAACATGCCTAACTCAACCCTACATTGCATGAATTTACAATTGGTGCTCCAAATTCACTTGTCCCAAGTATACATACTTAAGCAACTCTCAAATGGCATGGACAATTTTCTTTAAACTCTCCATGGTTTTGCTCTCTCATAAATAATATTCATCTATGGCATTAGTTAAAACTCCATATGCAAACATCTTAATGAAGTCCATGCATTTTTGAAGAGGTAGGTCCATCCTACCAAATGAATCCTTGTCTTGCACAAAACACACATCATGGGTGATAACAAATTTAAGAAACTTCAAGACTAACAAATGCATCATTTGATAATGACGTTGGAACACCTCATCATTTTACACAATTGTGCTTCAACAACTTGTCCATACCTTTGCACATTGTCTCTTTGGCTTGATCTACTCATTGTGTGTTGGATTTGATTTTCAACATCAATGCCAAACATAAACAAGAAGTTATGAGCAATGTGATTGTCTTCATCATCAACACAAAGATGCTCGAACAACCCTTGATGCTAAGCATCCATGATGTTCATTGTTGCAAATAAGATAGAGTAGAGAACTTACTTGGATAACAATGGTGAATTGAATGCACAAACTTGAGAAAATGCAATGTTACATAAGGAAGGACATGCACATATACATATGAAATGCACTTATATTTCATTCTACTTACATGTGCAAAGACATGAACTCAGAAAAAAACAATTTTCCCATGGTTTCCATTGTCAAACTGTGTGATGGGAAGTATTTGATGTTCCAAGTGGGTTCCCTCACTTTAAAAAATCCTTCCTCACAAGCTCATAAATAGCCTTCATTCAAGCCATTTGACTCCAATCCTTTTTTGGATTGTTGGTTGGTAACCGGTTCACACAATTAAACTATGCAATCTTGTTCAGTCTTGCAAAAAGATATGTCTCCAAACAACATATCTCCGTTGCAAGCATTCACAAACAAGAGGCTTACAAATTTGACAATTAGGTCAAAAAACCTACCCTTCACAGCCAGTTCTTTGCCAGTCCTCTCAGGCAACCACACCAGTTCTTTGAATTTGAAAATTTTCAAAAAACCAAGAGGCGTATTTTATAAAAATATCAAAGAACCCCAAAGACTGGATTAAACCCATTGGGTATCTATCATGTGGGAAAAACCAAGAAATTTGAGCAGGTCCTTGTGTAGGGAACACCCTGCTCCTCAAGTATTATTACCCTACACTAACCATCTCTGTGCATATTCCTACCTAGTAGCCACCAATTGCATCACCTTCTCACCTACCAACATAGTAACCATCTACAGGATAGGTTACCAAGGCAGAACCTGAGATCAGGGTTCCCCATCACCCAAGACTGGCCAACACTGTGTTCTTGACCCAAGACAAAAGAAAAAGAAAAGGAAGGAATGACTTCACATTGGTGTGTATCACAGTGGTCGAAGAAGCTACAGATAACCTTGTTACCTTGTATCAAGTGACACAGTTTAGTGTACCTGGTAGTTTTAGGTCCTTGTGGGTGAATCGGAGATCTAACCAGCAAACCTGCCTTTCTGGCACAGTTTGGAGATTATGATAAAAATACATACAAAGATCATGTTACTAAGACATTTTTCTAATCTCCTAGTCTGATTTAGACCTCCTCATCATCTATTTGCTTCCACTAGAGAGACTGAGAGACCATGCTGGGATTTGGATCTGTATCACATTGATCTAACTCCCACTCTGATCATGAATTCTTTTTCCTTCTGTGTGATTTAGTATCTTCTAGGGGCTGCTACTGTTTTTAGCAATGATTGTTAAATCCAATCATGAAAAAGTATATCTTTGAAGGACCCAACTCTTCAGTAGCTGTGCTTTGTTTCTCCCACTAAGATCAAACCAAATTAAAAGTCTGCTGATCCAGGAGTCCTTGGAAAGGGTATAACATCACGAATATTTTCAATACCTGTGGCAAATTGCACAAGTCTCTCAAAGCCTAAGCCAAAGCCTGCATGTGGTACTGCAAACAGATCAAGCACACAGTTCTGCATAAATAATCAAACCACCAACCTTCAACAAACCATCCTAAATTTCCAATTGGATCATTCAGCAACCTGAATGAGCTCTCTGCTCTCTATGATTTTCTAATACTGTTTGATCCCCATTGTAGCTGCCATAGATGGTCTATTTTTCTCTAATTAATTACCTCTTCATCATATTAATTTCATCAACTGAACAAATGTAATCTTTGCAAGGTGAGGACAAGTACTTTACCAGATCCATAACGTCGAAGATCAAGATACCACCAGTAGCTCTCCTTGTTAAGCCCAAGTTCTTCAATTCGCCTCTCGAGAACATCAAGCCGTTCCTCGCGCTGACTTCCACCTATCAGCTCCCCTACCTATAAGCATAGAGTTAGAAGATTATGTTCAGATCTCCTCATACTTTGAATGAAGGCAACCTTCAATGATCACCTAATTGACAATAACTGAAACTCACCTTTCCACTCGATGCAAAAGGAAGAAAAGAATGGTGATGCATTTATTACCCTAGGAACCAGTAGATCCATTGCTGCCACTGTCTTCCCATCTGCATTCTCCCTCATGTAGAATGCCTTTATCTCCTGTATTCACAGTGGAGATCACAGAACAATGTCAGTGCCTGATTGATCCCTGTCACTGATAAGCAGAACTGCATTTCACCACAAAAGCAAGCAGACACTAATCTCTCCCCAACCAACACAGAAATGAAATGAACATCTCTCTCATCTGCATTTTGAACAGTCTAGTGATAGAGGCCTTTCACCTTTGGATAGTCTGTAACAATTACTGGGTTTCCACTGAAGGCCTCCTCTGTTAGATACCGCTCATGCTCACTCTGCAAGTCACAGCCCCATTCTACCTGGCAATACCACTCACAGACAACTGTTGTCTCAGATTCCTAGCGAGAAAAATATGCACTAATATCCTGAGAATATTATTTATTCCAACCTACATCAAAGGACCTTTAAAATATCTTTCTAAGACTCTACCTACAATTGGTTAATGCTAATTTTAAGTTTCTAAAATCATTACTCATCTTAAAGTGATAGGAGGAGACAGAGTTCCAAGAGCACTCACTGGAAATTCAAACGTTTTCTTTGCCTTTTGGAGGAGTGCAACTGCACTGGTATATGTAATATGCATGAACTCCTTCTCCACAACATTCTGAAAACCAACATTGTTTGGCATGGTCAGAACCTAAGGGTATTTGCAAGGTCCCTGGGAGTTCCTTGACATAAAAGAAGAAAGTAAATGAAAAATACTTTGTAACACTGTAAGATTGTGTGTCAAGTCCTACTTTTGTTGACCAGCAAACATCCAGCTCTTGCAATCACAGTAATGTTGCAAGAGACACACAAATTTTTCAAGCAAAGGGTATTGTAGTATGGCTTACAGTAAGGCGGGTGATAATACCCTTTTCTATCCACTGGTCAAAAAACTCCATATCCTCCTTGCAGTTCTCCAAGATATACTTTATCTGCAGCCAAGAAGCCTCTGTTACAACAAAAGAACAAAACCACTACAACAGAGAGGGTTGGCAATCAAATATCTCCAGAATTGGACCATCTGTTGCTATTTCTAGTACTTATCTTGTCATGTAGGTGCATACATCATGACAAGCTTCTACTACTGTATGGTCAACTCCCACACAGAGTCTATTGCAGTTTAGGACTGAAACCAAAACTTTACTTTCTCCAGTCAAGCACCAAAGAGCCTTGGGGAGTGTAACATACAACGTACTGGAGATAGGCAGTAGCACATGCCATGTCATCCCTTAAATCAGCAAATGCCAGCTCTGGTTCTATCATCTGCACTCACAATGTCATTACTTCAAAACTCACGAGAAAGGAATTGTATTCAACACTTTGTCAGAAAGGCACAGAGAACCTGAAACGAGGAAAACTAGGGGACTGATTATTTTGATATATGTGCAGGAATCACACAGTGAGGGTGACTTCCAGTCATACCCAAAATTCTGCAAGATGTCGACTTGTGTTTGAGTTTTCAGCACGGAATGTAGGTCCAAATGTATATACCTGCAATACATGAGATAGATGTCTGCTCAATAACATCCACATTATCATGGTTCAGACCACTGCACACATAAAACAGCAAACAAGTTATGACAAATGAGAAAGTGCCCATACATCACACAATGCAGTGGCGTAGATCTCAGCATTGAGCTGTCCTGATACCGTAAGGAATGCAGGTCTCCCAAAAAAGTCCTGAACATGACCATGACAAGAAGGGTGTCATATACTGGACATCTCATAAAGGCAGTTTTCAACCATTCTCAAGTTCCAACAGCTGAAGCTTCAGATGGATGTAAAGGGATGGCAAACCTGTGACCAATCAAGTAGCCCATCTTTTGTGCTTGGAATCTTGGACAATGGAGTACTTGGATCTTCATGAGAATTTGGGATCTATGCACATGAATTAATACATATCCCTTAGCCAGTCTGTCTTATCTAAGAGTCCTCCAACGGATCTCACAGAGACCAGCAAACTTTAAAAAGCAGGAAATAAGATAAGAAATGGAGAAAAATAGAAAAAAGTGGAACTGAGCAATAGTAACAAGAAGCAAGTGGAGTACCAAGGTGGTGACACAGAATTGTTCACCAGCACCTTCACAGTCAGAGGCAGTAATTATGGGACTTGCTACCCACACAAATCCCTTTTCTTTGAAAAACTGGTGTGTGGCGAATGCCAGTGCATTCCGCACCCTTGCCACCTGCAATGTTGACAGCTCCAAACTTAGTATTTTTTGGAGTTGTTACCATATCCATCACTGGTCACTGCCTCAAATGGATGTTGTGGACTACAAAGTCAGACTCTCAGTACCACAGAGAGCTTCTTCTCTGAGAAACCCTAACTACGAATCATTACTACAGGGAAAAAAGTTTAGAGGCAAGTACATACAGCACCAAATGTGTTAGTCCTAGGTCGTAAGTGAGCTATGGACCGTAAATACTCTCGGCTCAGCCTCTTCTTCTGTACAGGAAAAGTTGCAGCATCACTTCCTCCAATCTGCACAATGTCATCAAGTCAGTCACCCAAGAAAATTAACTCCACACGGTAACACAGATCTTGCAAAAAGCTAAAAGCCAGCAAAGAAAATTTCTGTACCAAGCAAGGAACCAAGAATACATGAAGGCTTTTCTTACCAAAAGTAGCTTGGAGGCTTGTAGCTCCACTTTCTGCTTGGAGCCTTGGCTTTCTACCAGCACACCTTCTATTGACACTGAAGCTCCTGTAGTTACACGACCTGCTTCTACCTGCCACAACCTGTCAAACTCGCTTTACTCAGACAGCAAATGAGGAGCAACATCCAGAAACTCATAGTTGGCACAGAAACATAGCATAGGACTGGAGCTTTCCCATTACAAACCAATATTATGTTACACATCCATTTTCAAGTTTTATTCATAATCATGCAGATACCCAGATCACAGAGCAGATAAGAAGACAATGGAGTTACCGTACCTCATTGTACCCTTCAACATTGGTGTTCACTACTGCCTGGAGGTTGGAGACTGCTGAGCCATCATTCACCTACACAGAAAGAGTTCAATATCAGTCATGACAATTCTGATACATGTCACATTCATTTTCCAAGAGTTATACGGTCTGCAGGACTCCACACCACCATATATTATTGGTCAGCGTTTTCCAGCATTTCCTCTTCTAGACCGAAACATAATTTTGCATTATTATGTTCATAGAATGTCGAGACTAACTAAGAACAAAGATGGATTGGTGCATTGAGCATGAATGCACCTAAACACAAACAGCATGCAGTCATGGGTTTTCACAGGAGTGTTTTGGGACATTGAGCTATTTGACCACTCGACCACATGCAAGGTGATCACTGGCTTCACGTTCATTGACAAAGAAGAAAATGGAAAATCTACTGTATGATGCCACATCATGAGAAGCCATTTTCTGGGAATTCTGACAGTGAAGAATCTCTGTGTTCAGGGTTTCAATTGATCTGTTCAGGGAACGCAAACTGATTCCAGGACCTTCGCTTGAACCACTTGGGAGAATTATCAGCTCACGGCAAGACGGTAAATCCGTAAGAACCGGCATTGTAATTGCTCTGTTCTGTAGTAGTAATGACTAGAAACGGCAAAAGTACCTCAAATCTTTTCAAACTGCATAGAAATTTCCTGGGAGAGTTTACTACAAAATACACCAGACCAGGTGCTCAATTGTGAGTAAGCATAAGCGCACAATCATAATTTCTACAAAAGTACAGAAGACTTCACCATCCGCATCAGCACGTATTCACGGCATGCAGGCAGATTTTAGTTTCGGGGTAAAAAAAAGACAAGGAAGAAGAGAGAGACAAACGAACCTCAATGAAAGCAAACGTCTTCTGCGAGCGGCAAGTGCGTACCCAGCCTCGCACAAGCATATACTCCCCGACGCGTTCCAACCCGCCCTGGGGTCCGCCTTTGATATCGGCAATCCTTAACCGCTTTTGAAACGCAGGCACAGAACCTCGGAAGCTGTCGTCGTCGTCGTCGTCGTCGTCATTTTCTTCATCGTCCTCTTTTTTCTCTTCTACCAAAACACCCTCGGCTTCCACTACACCGGCAGTGGTCGAAGGATCGGCCCTACACCACCAAGAGGAGACGCTGCGAGAAGGAGGACAGAAGCGACGAACACCGAGAGCACCAGAAAAAGCAAAAGACGAAAGGAAATGGCAATAATGCGGCTGGTTGTGAAGATGAGGGGAGGGAAACGAAAGAGAAGGAGCAAAAGAGCGCAGGGAAACAGAAGAATTGCAGACGAGGAGGGAGGAGGAACGCGCACAAAGCAGTGTGGTCGCCATCGCTGGAGCTTTGCTGCAACGCGTCCACAGCCACTCCTCTCCCTCTCCTCCTCTCAGCTCTGTTTGTGCGCGCTGAGAAGCAGCAGCATCTGGATGCCACCAACATGGATGAATGTTTTCAATTACTTAAAAATTTTGGCCATGTTACCAAGATGGATGAGTTTTTTCAATTCCATTTGGTAGGTACCTAGTAACCTATCATCAGTTTTTTTCGGGACTTTGTTTTTTTGGAAAATTTTGTCACAATTTCAATATGGAAAATATGGAAAAAAAAGAACCAACTTGGAACAAACATTAGTAAGTATTACCATGGTTTTTAAGAAAATATGAATTATAAATTCTCATTTTTGGGATATTCTCAATGGCATTTCTTAAATTTTGCCAACAACAATTTGGACGAAACCAAATTTTCATCATTTAATTTATGCCTCATAATGCACTTTTGATCGAGAAATGCATTTCTAGTGCATTTGTAGGATATCTTATAGCCATGAATATCCCTCCTCTTGGGAAATGCCTACTATATTTGTAGGGTACCTTACATCCATGAATTTTCCTAGTAGAAAAGCAAAGGGATATTAGTAATGCTGAGAGAGTGGGAAGGAAATCATGCCTACTTATAGGTGTAAGGTACCTCACACTCTTAAGGAGTAGGTGTAAGACCTAGGAACTCTTCCCCTCGGGCACCTCATGATTTACGGATATTTAGTTTTGTGATAACCTTCACCCGTGATAACCTTCATTTTATTATGGGTTAAAGCCCATGGCCTGGTAAGGCCATTCTCAAAATGTGGGGTTGGGTTCAACAACCCCCTTGTCCTAGGCCCCTTATTTTGAGAATGTCCCTTACCCTACACATTACATTAAGGCTCAAGAACCAAATGGAGCATTCATCATTCACTCATCTTGGTCGAAAGGTCAAACTTGGGCTTATTAATTTTTTTCCCAAAATAATGCCAAGTGTAGTGTTTTTCTTTCTCAATTTTTTGATTTCATAAAATTGACGAATTTTTTTTATTGAAAATACACATTTTGCATTGAAAAGGTGCTTCAAAGCATAAATACCAAATTAAGGAAATTCCTTGATACTAGTGGGTGCCCGTGGCCGAAGGCCACTGTTTTTTTTTTTTCTTACCTTGCACCTACCCTGCCCTGCCCCTACCCTGCCTTGCCTTGCCCTTGGCAATGGCTCTATTTGAATAAATAGGGGCAGGTTGGTAGGGAGGAGCAACACTGGGTCTTCCATATGTGTTCTATTGCTGAACTTGCTGATTATTAACCCCACCTACTCCACCCATAGCTGGCCTCTGGAAGTCACCAGAGTCAGTCTGAGGCACAACACTCCTTCCTCCATGTCCATCAGAGTAACTTCCATTATTGGATTGACCTATACCTCCACCTTCTGATCTATATCTTGCATTGGTGTGCAGGGCTGCCTGTTGAGGCAAGCCCTGACCTGAAATTGCAGAGGCTGCAAGGGACTTCTGTTGCTGTTGCTATTGGAGGTTTGAAATTGGTCCTACTGCTTGTTGATCTAGGCTTGCTCCCAAAAGCTTTGGATTTCCTACAATCTCTTCTTTAAATGCTACAATCTCCATGTTCAAAATGACCATTCATAGCTATGACCATAAACCCATTGCATCCTTCTTAGTTTCTATCTTGAGTCCCCTTGCTCCTGACTGACACCGTAGCTAATACTCTTACAGACTTGAGGATTTGCTTACAGACTTGCTAATTCCATACATGGATTCAGCTTCCACATCACCAGCTCCTCTTTGCATGTCACCATATGTTCTTGGCTCTGAGAATTATAGGTGCTCATTCCGTCCTTAGAAGAAATTAGGGTTTCCAATAGACTACACACCCCAGCAAAAGGCCATTTTCTAGTAGGCTTCCATGCTATGAAAGGATCCTAAGAAAATCAGGTTCACTTACACTCTTGCTGCGGACGCGAAGGAAAACCCAAAGCTCCAGATCCGAGCTCTCTCTCGCTCTCTCTCTCAATCTCTGTGTCTGTGAAGAAGATCTCGTGTTAGAGATCATGCTTGGATAGTTACTGAAAAGCTTTAGAGATTCTTTGGGGTTCGAAAAAACCGCAAGTTTTGTAGCAAGAAATATTCTGAACCACTTTAATCTATCACTCAAGAGCTTCCTCCTCCTCCTCCTCCTTCAAGCTCTGATGGGTGCACTAAGATGGGTTCTTTGAGAGCTTCGTCTTGTGATGATATGTTTGTTGCTGCTGCGGCAGAGAGAGTTTTACAATTTGAGGGCTCTTGTGTGTAAACTCTTCTGGAAAGAGTTGAGTTTTGTTATGAAGTTGGAGGTTTTTTTTCCCCCTTTTCAGAGTTTTTAGAAGCTTTGTTGTCGTTTCTTCTTCTTCTTCTTTCTTCTTTCTTTGTCTTTCTGTCTCTCTGTCTGTGTTCATCAGGAATCCGTGTTCGTTAGGAATCCGGGCAGCAACAGCGAGGAGGAGGAGATCGAAATTTGAAAGCATCTGTTGCAAAGATACAGCAGCTTGGCTGAGAATCTGAAAGCATCACCCAATACTCAACAGATTAATATTGCTCTATTCCTGTAAGCTTCTGATGCATCATCAACCCCTTTACAGCCATATCAACCCTTCCCCAAAATCACGCACCTCTCTCTCTCTCTGTTCGTCAGGAATCCGCGCTGTTGCTCTCTCTTTCTCTATGTCTGTGTTCGTCAAGAATCCGCGCTGCTGCTCTCTCTCTCTCTCTCATCAGTGCAGGATTGGAAGTGAGAATCAGAGAGAGAGATCATGGCAATTTTTAAGAATGTGTTTTTCAAAGATGTTGTTGTTGTGTCTTCTTCATCAACCATCAATGCAGTGCAGGATTCAATGCAGGATTGGAAGTGAGAGATGAGAGAGAGAGATCATGGCAATTTTTAAGAATGTGTTTTTTAAAGATGTTGCTGCTGCAACAGACACAGATCGCGGCTCTAGCTGTTCTAACCGTCCCCAAAACGTGTGAAGTAAATGAAAAGAAAAGTAAAAGATGGACAGACAAATACACACACACCATGTTTGTAATTATATATAGGATTCAAGTTTTCACAACCTTGATAATTGATTGTTGTTGGGATGTACTCCCTCTAGTTCATCTAATCACCCAAATTTTCATCTCCAAACCTTCCTCAACTTTCCATACTCCAACATCCACATTCATTTGGCAATCATTTTGTCCCTTATCAATAGGTGACTATCTCAATTCCCACAAAACATGTTTCAAATCCAATACTTTGGACATGTGTATTCTCTTATATAAAATAATCAATATTTTTCTTTTTATTTTGAGGTTGATTACTTGCTAAAAGATTGTGTGGGGTTTAGGGTTGCAAACCCTAACCACCACCCCCCCTTAGAAAACTGGCACATGTTTATTTGCTTTGCAACCCCCTTGTTGACATTTTCTAGTTTCTTCTAATCAATCATTTAATATATTAAAGCTACAATGTCTGTATGTCTGATTGACAAACAGGGCAAGGGCAGGGCAGACCACCCAGACGCTTGCTGGCAATTGTCTGGGCCGCTAGCAGGTTATAGAACTACTCGTTCCCTATGGAGCTGGTGACAAACAGGGCAGGGTAGGTGCGGGGCGACCAGCGTAGCCGCAAGGCAGGGCAGGGCAAGGCAGGGCAGGGCAATTATTTTCATTATACAACATATTAAAAAAATTAAAATCTGCCCGTTCCTTGTGAAGCATCTGGTCATGATTTTTATTTTTTTTGTGGAAGGGGGAGGGGGTGGGGGTGGGGTTCTAGGGGTTTTAATAGGTGGAAATGAGAAAGAACACATTGTAATATTATGTTGAGGAACACATTGGAAACCAAAGAAAAATGAAAAGAAACCTTCCCCCACCCCTTGGCCCCTCCTCCCAAAATTTAAAAAGAATAAAAGCAAGGCACCTTGAGTGCACCTTTGGGCCTTCCATTGGCTGCATGAAATTTCTATTCCCAAAAGAGTTCGTCACCGTTTAGAAACAGAGTGAGAAATGCGAAGGACCGGATGGGGGGGGGCGGGGGGGGATTGACGAGGTGCATTATGCACCGGGTTCACACTAGTGTCAAAACAATTAACAACTTTGGACATACTTCATTAAGGGGAAATTCACAATTAGTCACATAAAGAACATCACATTTAATTACAATAATATCAAAATTCTCAAAATTCAATGGAATTGAAAGGTTGAAACTTTTTGCAAACAATTTGATAATTGTTTCAACATAAAACTAAGGAAATTAAAAACAATTAGGTGATTGCAAATAAATGTCAAACCCACCATTAGACCATAAAACATCAACACTAGTATTATAAATGGTATAGATGGCATGGCATGATCTAGAAGCTTACAAATTGAAATTTTAATTAGGCATTATTATTGTTGATCAATGTTTCACCAACTCATGATTTGCTTAAAACATCGTTACAAAGTTTTTTTGAAGTTGATTCATCGACTCATGACATCGTAGAAACAAAGCAATTGACATAGAAACACAAAGGAAAAAAAAACATGATATTCATATCTTGATTAAAAAATGAAATATGATGTGAACATTCATGTTTAGAAAACAAAAACAAACTACACCATGAATGTAATAACCACCTTTAAAATACACTAGCAATGGCATAGTAAAAGGAACAAATAGGATGATTTTGTAGAGGGAATGACTTTCACAATGTAGGCATTCACCCAAAAAAATTGAAAAAACAACATGACCTTGTAATAATAATACACATAAAAAATTTGAGAGTTTTTTTTAATGTATTTTGGGTTCTCTTACTCATCCAAAGATTTGAAGAATATCTTCAAAAAATGGAAGATACTGGTCAGGTTGTCCAAGTAGGCTAAGTAGGTATTTTCAATCCCCAAAGCAAAATTTGAAACTTTTATCTTTATGTCATTTTTATTTTTTTATGTACACAATGTAATTTTTTTAAAATAAAAATATTCTCTTAAATTTGCATGTGCATGATAAATTTTAATTTTTCTAAAAAGATAAAATTTCCACAAGAGAAATTTCCACAAGCAAGCCAAGAGAAACATGCAGTGTTGAAAGCAAACACAAATTTCAAAAAAAAAAAAAAAACAACAAAGAGTGCTTGAACAATGAAAGAAAGAAAATAAAAATAAATGACATCACATAACATTATCGCATAGTGTTGAAAATGAAAAATAATCAACAAAAGAAAAAAAAAACTTTGAACAACTGAAAAAAATTTAGACATCAGAATAACACTATCATAATTTTATAAGCAAACATGATGAAAAAAAGAAACATAAAAAATAATAGAGAGCGAAAAAATAAATTAAAAAAATTCAAAGTTCGGTTTGTAGACCTTTCCAAAATTTCCAACACCTACTAACGTCAAGACAACATCTCAAAATTTGAAAAGGTCTACACACATACCCTTCCCTTATACAATAGAACTATGCAATGACAATGTAATGAAATTGAGACAAAAAAAAAAAATAAAAAAAAAAAAAAAATATATATATATATACAACGATCCGACATGCAAACTAAAAACAAAGCAACCTCATAATGTCACTAACACTTGCATTTTTTTTAAAAAAAAACAACATTTGTTTATTGGTTTACTGTTTATAATTTTATGTCCGTTTGGGACCAAAGAGTCCATTAGACGAAAGGTAGATCATGGACGACATATTGTCCTTCGGTACTAGCAGCATGCCACAAACTTCGTTAAGGCGACCATGTTCGTAGTTTGCATGAGCTCAACAAGAGTGCTAGTGTGAGGGGCAGGGTCGAACAAAAGTGTTTTTGAACTTTCAGTGTGTTTGGACAGACAAGGAGCAAGTGCTTTTCATCCTCAACCTTTCCCAAATCGTAGCTTCGACAAAGCCTTTCTACGTATGGCACACCTTTCCACAAACCTAACACTACCTCAAGCTATGTGTTGGCACACCAAAACCAGGCCAAAACTTTTCACAATTGAACACAACTGATGTCACATAAATAGTTTTTGCTTTCATACGACATACCCTTGAAGCCCAAGTATCTTATCTGCACGATGGTCTCAATCTTGCGATTAGTAAAAAGTTTTTCAATGAAACCCATCCGCATATTATTTTTCACCTTTTTTTCATTCAACATTGTGTAAGGAAAACCAAGAGAAGGTGGAGCCTCGAGCTCTTAGTTGATTGGTTCAATAGTCCTTGCATGGAACGCATGGGTCATTGCAAGTTGAGACGCCATTTCCAGTGACGGTTGAATGGAAGGCAAAAACTTATCACATTCTAAGGCTGATGGCTGATTCATGAATATCCATTTTTTCACAGATCCAACCCAACATTTTTGTATCGTAACAAGTATAATGAGTTGGACTTCCCGTGCTTTTCCCAAGATGCAATCTTTAATGATTGTACTCACACGATTATAATACAACAACACTTGTCCCCATGCATAATGTTCAAAAGAAAATTTGTCAATTCTACCAACACGATGGATGTCAAGAATTTATACATCATTAAAAATTACAAACAAAACAAAAACAAAAGACAAATTAGAAGACCCATGCAACAACAATATAAGCTCACACTTGCATTTACATTTTTAAATTTTTTTCAAAAATGAAAATTAAACATAAATCAACAATATAATAATGCCAATAGCCCCCGAAGAAAATGACTACCATGTTAAGCAAGGGGGGCATAATCCTCCCTAACAGGCCTGTTACTTGTTATCGAAACCAGAGGCTGTGCAGAACCGACCAATGGGAGTGCAGAATCGGCTGGAAGACGTGCAGAATCTGCCGTCACGGGAAATGCAATTTGATGTAATAATTAGCCCATATGAGACTTGGGTCACATTTCTTTCTTTCTTTCTTTCTTTCATCCATCCATTCCGAGAGAGGACACACCTAATTGGAGGGGATGAAAAAGGTTAATGGATGAGGGATGTGATTAGGGTTAGGGTTTAAGGGAGGATTCTTGCCGGTTTTTGCCGAGAAGAACATGCCCCCGATGCGCGAGCGAGCGCGATCTATCTGCACGGGAGAGGAGGGGCTGCCTAGTGGATTTGCATGGTCTGTTTAAAAAGATGTTCGTGCACCTGACAGAAGAGTTGAGCTACCGCTGGTAGCTGCAGATGGTGCTTCTGTAATTTATTTCTTTTTTGAAGATTTAGTGTAGGTTTGCTGAAGTTGAATCGAGAACAGGTGTAGTTGCTTGCTGCATGTGTGTTTTGGGGATGACAGAATAGTGAAGCTTTGGTAAGGAAGGTGTGAGAAGAAGGCGGTGAGAATAGAAAATTTTTAGCAAGATGACAGACCACGAGCAGGAGCAAGAGATGGAGATCGAAGCTTTAAAAGCCATATGTATGGATGACATGCAGGAGATACCGAGTGGAGAGAGCGGGCTAGGAACAAGCGCCCGTTGTTTCCAGATCACAGTTTCTCCTATGGAAGACGATGAGGAGGAGCCGACTGATATCCCGGTACGCTTGGCGCTCATCTTCGCGCACACGCCGACCTATCCTGATGAGCCACCTTTGATCAAGGTCCGGAGCTTACAGGGAGTGAAGATGGCAGATGTGAAAGAGCTACAGGAGAAACTGGAGCAAGAAGCGACGGAGAATCTAGGAATGTCGATGATGTTCACGTTAGCAACTTCGTCCAAGGAATGGTTACGAGAAAAGTATGGACAAGAAGCCTGTGGCACGGATGAAGGAGACGAGGATGCTGCTGCGAAAGAAGAGGTCATAGAACCTCATGGAGAAGCCGTGACAGTGGATAGTTTTCTTGCTTGGAGAGAGAGATTCGAGGCGGAGATGGCGCTAGAACAAGCCAAATTGATGCCAGAGTCTGCCCTAGTGGCTTCTAGAGAGAAAAGACTCACGGGGCGACAGTGGTTTGAAATGAAGGCAGGCAAGATGCTCCCAGAAGATGTAGATGAAGAAGATGAAGATGAAGACAAGGAGCTGGACTTTGACGAAGATTTCGATGATGATGAAGACATTGATGAAGATGACATGCTAGAGTATCTCCAAAATAAGAATGATAAGAAACCCATTCCTTCTTGATGTCTGATAGTCTAGCTCAAACATCCCCGTCTTTAGTTCCTCCTCCAGGTTCTCCAAAGAGATTATGGAGACCGCCTTGAGATCATCCTAGGGTTTTCCTCAGGGCATGCTTTTTCAGTTGTAAAATGGCAAGGCTGCTGCTGGATTTGACATCCTGAATGTCTTTGCCTCATTGGGTGGACATCCTCAACATATGCTTTTCACTTGTAAAATGTCCACACTGCTGCTGCATTTGGCATCTTGAATGTCTTTGCTTCATTGGGTGGACATCACCCTCTGCTAGAATGATTCAATGTATTCAGAAAAAAGAGTTGCAATCTGTGTAGCACCCTGCTGTATAGTGTCTCTGTCTTTTGCAGTACCTATGTGTGGGATATATATATTATGAATTTAAGGAAAGCTAGATTTTTGGAGGAACAGAAACCCACATCTGAATGGTTGTGGTAGCAGTAAAATTGGCATGCATCATCAGGGTTGTTTCTGGGTCTCCTTGAGGGAGCACATATATTGCCTATTCTTTCCAACTTGCAAGTAGCAATGAGAATTAGCAAGAGCAGATTTATTATGGTTTGCAGTTTGATTTATTGGGCTTGATTCTCTCTCTATTTGCTTCATAAACTCTGTGTGGAAATTTTGCACAGTTTCCTGGGCATGAGTGGTATCTGCTGCCCTTTCATGGGCTAATTTCATGCTTCTATCTTTGCAATGACTGAATTCTTTGTTTGTTTGTACTGGATTTTCATCATTGTTACAGTTGTGGCAGTTGGGTTGCTTCTTTGAATGTCTTATCTGTGTGATGAGAGTTTTCAGCTCATGCAGATATGTAATCAAGTGATACACAATTACCTTGGTTGCACAGCTGTGGATCCAATCATTGTTGCTGTCACAACAGGTTGCCATAGATTTTGTCTTCAGAAATATAGAAAATACTAGTCAGGATAAAACTTATCCATAGAAACCTATAAGGTGTGTTCCAGCTTATAGGTTTGAGCTTTACAAATGCAATGGACTTACCTGTTCAATCATTTTTTCATATTAAAGAAACTGCTTACAAACTCTGGTAGCAGATCACCCTTTGGAATTGATTCTTGACATGTGAGTGTTCAAGGAACTCTGCAAAACTGGATTTCCTGTGGAAAGCTGTGTGAGAGTGTGCATACAGGGGTTTGGGGATGGTGCTACTGCATCACAGTCCACTTGGGTGCAGAAGGTTCTTCCATTCTTGTTTCAGAATTAAGAAAGAAAGAAAGTGATTTTTGCTTGTTGATGAAGTTGTAGGTGACAGGCATTGACAAGCATTATGCAGTCCATATGGGAAGAATTGCATGAGCACAATTTTAGGGATTTTTTTCATAGTTATGAATTGCAATGGCAACAGTGATTTCAGCTAGCCCTGTGATGTGCAACTAACCAGTAACCATCATTTTCCCATTTCCTTTGGTTCAGGATTCAACATGGCATAATTTCTAAAATTTTGGTCCATTGAGTATCAGGTCTGGACCCATGCCTTATGTCTGTTGTCCTATCCATATTCTCAAAATACATGTTCTTGATTTCTTGCACATGCGTGCTTTATAGAACATCTCCTTTGGCATTAAGCAACAATTGTGTGCAGATGCAGATTCCTCAGCTGACCAGTTCCAAGAAAGCAACCGCCCATAAGCTTCTAGAATATATATGTGTGGATTGATGTGTGTGCCCTTCTTGCAACAAATATCTAGCTATATGGGGAGATCCAATGGTTGACTAATCTGTAAATTCTGCTTTCAGTGGTGCCATTGAAACTGAATTATAGTGATCAATTCTCTATGTAGATGAGAATAATGGCAGTGGACCCCAATGACCGACCTGGAGATCCTGCACACATCCTCTATTTCAGGGGGTTGGAATTTTTGTACTGTGAATTATTGGTGGATCTGCAGGTTGGAGTTGAAATCTTCAAGTAGTTTTGGACTTTAGAGAATTCGTTGTGACAGGAGAATTCATTGTGATGGAGGATGAAATTGTTGCATTACAGAACAACAGGTGGGTATGAAGGTTCTCTTGCTTGTTTACAATTTGTGAAAGAACTTTCCACTGACATCCTGTTATGTCAATGCTTTACAGGACTTGGAAGCACAACAGCACCCTTTCCAAGTCCAGGAAAGTAACAATTCCCCTACACTCTTTCAATTCTTTGGCATTCAAGACTTTTAAGAGGAAATGGGCATTGTGCGTTGATTCATCATGGCTCTGCCCGTCTTCCCAACATACTCTTTTTTGTCGTTTTTTACTGCTTTTGTAGGACTTTGGAACAGGACATCAAGCAAATGGCATAGTGATCTGACTCCTGGTTGCCATTGACCTGGAAATCTGATTCAGAAACCTTGGTTCCTACTGTTGGAATCTCTAGCAGCAAATTTTAGGGTCAACTGTGTTCTGGAATGAAATACTGAGACAGGAGGAGAGCAGAAAATACATGAAATGCATGTGTCAGCAGAATTTGCTCTTTATTTCATCTTAAAAACTTTCTGCATATGCGCATCATCACATTAACATACACTAAATCCTGCACATGACCTAATTGTCATTGAACAAGTGTGTTTTTCCCTTGGAGGCAAAAAGAGAGCTGGAGAGTCTTGTAAAAAAAGGTTCTCATGTGCAGAAGCTTTTCACAAAAATACAATGATGTCCAATGACCCATTGTAAAATGATAATAATATGTTTGTTATTATTCTAAACAAAGAAAGCTCGATGTAATTATGTACACATACTTGCCATAACAACTGAACTTCAAAGAATGAAAAATAAAAATATGAGTGAGTTTGTGAACCAAAAGCCAAGAGACTTTGTGGTGGTCAAACAAGAGGCACATAGCGTACACCCATTTCAACTGTCTTCCGGATCGATCCATCAGCAAGCTTGTCAACTATGACCAAATCCTGCCAGATGGAAAATTAGGGTTAAGAATGATCATAAATAATGATGAACACTCTTAGGTAGGTAGCTCAATGATCATAACAAGAAGAGAGGACAATAGACCAAGAGAGATAGAGAAGAGAACCTGTGAGGATGTTCCAACTGGGATAACCATGCGGCCATTAAGCTTGAGTTGATCCACCAGAGCATCTGGCAACACTGCTCACACATATTGTCAGAAAAAGAGAAAGAGTGAACTCCAATCAAACTTTTATGTTGCTCTGCATATGTGGAGTGTACATAATATGGAAATAGTTAAGACCTGCAGCAGCAGCTCCAACATGGATGGCATCGTACGGTGCCCCATCCACATATCCTAGCTTTCCATCAGCCACTGCCAAAATTATCACTACAAAACTCAGTCCACACTAACCAAACAAGCGGGCATGACAAAATGAGAAACCTACTCAAGCAAGACCTGTATATAATAATGCAAAGAGAATATGACCCAACAATGAAGATTGTCGGGTTGTTAAAAGAATAGAGAAAATGGAGGAATGTCCAATCATGTTGTTAGTCTCTTTGACCTTCTTGAGCCGTTTCCTTAACAAGGGGTGTTTTGACAGAACATGTGAAAGAGTTTTCAGCAAAAAGAAAAATGCAAAAAGCTGAACAACATCACAATGTATTATGTTGCCTATTGCAAAACCAATCAGTGTCTCAATCTGCATTGGATTACCATAGATGTTGAGATGATCCTTGTCAAGAAGATAGCTGGCAGGTGTTTGTTTGATAGCCACAATAGAGCGATCCACAAGCTCAGGGATGTGCTCCACTCCAACTGTTCGGCCTGTCTCACCAACCTGCAACAGCAAACCCTGTATATCAAATTACAACAATGCCATGTCTTTACATCTCTCAACTGTTTTTTTGCATCCCATGCTGCCACAACTGGTAAGGAGGAACAAGGGGAGAGAGGTCACAAACCATGAGGCCAAACACAGCTGTCAGATAACCAGAGCCAGAGCCAACATCTAGGACACTCATCCCAGGCTTTAGGTGATCTGCAAGCAATGATAGGCAGTAGCCATGCTGCACAACAAAGATAAAAGCCTTCAAAATATCAATATATGACACACGGCAATCTCTTTGATAAAATCAAAAGAAAGAAAGGAAAAAAAGCAACAACAACAACCCCATGGCAAGGGTGGCATATTGATTCTAGAAGTGATGGTACACAAAGCAACTTACCATGTGGGGTGCTGAAATTGTAGCTCCAAACCCTGCACACCCAAATCCAATTCAACAAGATTCTAGTTGCAAGGAAACAGGGGCCTCAAACTGTGTTGTTGTATTCAATTTCAAGCCCATAAACCAAGACACGAGCACTACAGTGGAACTGACATCTGCACTGACGAGCAGTGTTTTTCTACAAAGAGTTTGCAAACTGATACCAAGAATCAGCAAAAGTCTGGAACACACCTATGACCTGAGGTGCATCATTGTATGGCAATCCATCTTCAGGAACAAACAGCTTCCGGTCAATTTTGGACATGGCAGCTGCTGCTTCTGGTGATGAGAGAATGCCATGTTCTGCAACACCCAAACCCACAAATCCTTCATGTTAGCTTTCTTCACCCAATCTTTTCATTAGTAGGATTGAAAGTTGTTTCACAACCCCAACCAACTAGTGACCCATTCTCAGAAGTACTTCTTCTGAGGCCTTTGTACCCAACAATGAAGTTCACATAAATCAGAATACCCTGAATGTGCTTGTTAAGAAGTCATATTCATGAGATCCAACACAAACTCAAAAAACTGTACTTGAAGAAGCTTGACTTTTGAATCCAACTGATCAATTCAATGCAAACCAATTCTCTTAGCAAAAGTAGATCATCCACCAAAAAAATCCAAAACTAACTGCTGAGACAAAATTGCACAGAACTTGTCACTCATCTAATTTGTATGGAAATCATCACTTGTCTTCCTCACAATAAAGTGTTTGCACAAATAACTCATACTAATTTCAAGAAATACTCTGTTGGCATCCCGTTGTATGCACATGTGGATTTCACATTCAAGTCTCCCTCAGAGTGGGACAATCAAAACCTGGCTTTTGATAAACAAGAATGTTTCTGGAAGAACAAACAACATGACAGTGGATATTGAGAGAATGTAAAGATTGGACCCAAGCAGTTACCATACAACCAGAGCATAAGGAATCACAAAGATTATCATCATCATCACTGATGATAGCTTACAAAAATTTAAATTTCAATCTGACAAAGGAAATTACAAAGAAAGAGAAAGTTCTAGCATCATCAGAAGAAGAAAAAACACAAATCTTGTCAATTTCTGGTGCCAGAATCCAACTCTCTGTCCAGTAAAAGATCCACCCAGAAACTCTTCTTTGCTTCATTCCATTGCTTGATTCCATAATGCCCACACCACCAGAAGACAGATCCTTTGCACTAAGATTGCAAAAGGGGAGAGGGAGAAAGGGCTGGGGGAAAAGGGGTTGCTCACTCTGCAAATTTGACACCAGTTCGGCATAGTTCTGGCCATGACATCTCCAACTCATCTCATTCCCTGCCCAACGGCCACCTACCTTCAGGTCCACTGGAACTTCCACAACAACAACAACAAGAACGATCCAATTCCACACACAAGAGCTCCTGCTCCCTCCCAACTTCAATCTTCTCCACCACAACCACCACCACCACCACCACCACCAAAGATGGGCAGTTATGAAATTGGCACAAAAAAACCAACCAGAGTTGATGCAGAACTCCAAATACCCAATTCCACAACAACCCACCCCAAAACCGATAAAAACAAAATGGAACAAAAGCAAAAGACAAAAGGAAACCAATCCCCAGGAAGCAAAAAAGAAGAAGGAAGAGAATTAAAAGCTCACCAAAAAGAAAGAAAACCCACAAAAGCTTGGATCTTTAATGAGTATGAAAGCTTGGATCACCTTCAGTGAGAGCTCTTCTTCCTACCGACTTGTATGTGGACCCAAAGCTCAGGCAAAAGGAGGGAGAGACCCCCCAAAAAAAACAAGCTTCAGATCTCCTTACGCACAGAAAAAAAAAGAAAAAAATCTTTGCAAATGATGATAATGGTGATGATTATGATGCAAATCTTTTGCGCAAGAAATCAAAGCGAGACGCAGCTGGGAAAGATTTTCCGCGAGCGCGCGCGAGAGAGAGAGAGAGAGAGAGAGAGAGAGAGAGACGAGAGCGTGAACTTGGATATCGCAAGGAGGAGACCAAGCGTGGTAAGTACATAAATTACTGCAGTAATTGGGGTAAAACGGTTTGGTTAAAAGGGTGTGTTTTGGGTTAAAACTGTCTGTTTGCTACCCAATGGGGGGTGCTCGTGAAAACGAACAGGTGAAAAAAGTGAAAAGTAAACTTATGCTTCTTCAGCTTCCACCGGTCGCATCTCGCCACGTGTCCGAAGATGAGGTGGTATTTCATTCTGCCGACATGGATGGATCTTATCTGTTCGTTCATATATTTTATTTTATTTTATTATATATATTTGGATATTCCCCAACAGTCTTGTTGCCATTTCCGGTTATCAGAAACCGGGAAAGACCCCCGGAGGTTATCATGGCAGTTCACCATGGTCCGAAGGAAAATCAAAGAACTGGTTTCCAGCTACATATATTACTTATATAACCGTGGTTATCAAAAACTTGTGAATAACCAAATAACCACATGTATGATAACAGCCACTGGTTCTATTCTAAAAACCGCCGGTTCTTTTGAGGTTTCTGAAATAACTGCAACCACCCATGTTTTGTTTCTGATTTTTCACAAAAAACCAGACATGGTGGTTACCAACAAAATCAAATACCCACCGGATAATGGCACATAGAGTCCATATTCCACTCATAAACAACAAACAAGGTATTTGATTCATATAAGTAAATGTCCCATTTTGTATACTCTTTCCTTGCACTTCTCCTTGAAATGCTTTTTTTGTGACATTTCTATAGTGAATGAAGCATACAAAGCTAAGGCAAGGAAATTATTCCCTCGGGAAAAGCGGAATTCCATTTTTCCATTCAAATCTTGTACAATGTGTTGCTCCTCACTCAAGAATAAAGGTTTCTGTAGGAGGAAGCCAAAAATTGGTGAAGAAATCTTCTTGCTATAATTGAAACAAATGGGAACAAATTTGTTGCAAAACCAGGTGCAGAGAGGATGACGACCTTTGTCTGCAAGCTAAGAAAAAATTCAAGCTTCATCCTGGTGCAATTCCCCAACTCTTTGGCTGTTTCTGAGAAAAACCCTGTTTCTGAACACTTAAGATGTAAGTAGTGGAGCATTGAAGTTCATTGGCAATGTTTGCTCAAAGATATGACCGAGACGAAGCAACACTTCCTGCAAAATAGATACCACAATATAGCTTCATGTTTGTCAGAGTCTATGTAGAGTACCATGTCTTTGTACATCTACTGCTACAGGCCACCATCACTCTATGTGAATAGTACTCTGCAAATCTGTGATGACATTGCTATTATTGCAGACTATGATAAAATGTGAACTTAGGAATGTGAGACACCCACAATTGCTCTTACCTCTCCAAATGCGGGTCCAATCATCTGGAGTCCAACGGGTAGACCACAGGTTCCACCCTTGGCAATGCCACATGGCACAACTAGTGATGGCAATCCTGCAAGGTTCACATTCACCTGTTCACATTTTCAATCTCCATGAGTAACATGATCATCTATATCCCACCTGTGCCCATTATGGATCTGTCCACTTGCATTCCATTGAAATTACAAGAAGTTCATTTTATTTTATGTGGGTGTGCATCTGTGTTTGAACCCTAAACCTTTGTACAAAGATTCCAGTGAATAGCAGGTGTTGATTAGAATGCATACCGTCATGAGGTCTCCAAGGTACATAGATAGTGGATTATCCAGCTTTTCACCTGCCAAAAGTGTAGCAGAGAGACCTGAGCTCGTATCAAAACTCAAGACCATGAATGAACAAATATTCTCTGCAGCTTTTAGGTCTAAAATAGCTACTACTATCTACTATCATGGCAATTGATCTCTCCAGAAAACTGTCTCTTAAAACAGACATAACCCAAATAAGGTTTAGGGTTTAGGGTTGTGGCCATAAAGCCTGCTTGGAAGTGCAGATGCTCTCTAAAGTGTACAGCATTAGAATTTACAGCACAAGGGATAATTCTTGCTTCCTAGTCTAGTGGAATGGAGTGGACCTATTTTGTAAGCTGCTGAGGGGGCAACCGGTGACAAAAGCACATCCACATCTTGCAAAGCAGCCTTGAAATCACGCTGGATCAAAGTTCGGACCTGACACATTCCAATTACATGACCACATCATGCACAAAGCTCTAAACCCTAAAACCTGAACTCAGATCATAACAAACAAGGCGAGGTTTCTGTTCTTTTGTTATTTAGCAAGCAATGAGAAGGTTGCATGAGAGACTATAACAAACACACACCTGTTGAGAACGCTTATAAAAAGCATCATAATAGCCTGCTGATAGAGCATATGTCCCCATCAATATCCGCCGTTTCACCTGACCCAAATTCATCATGTGCTGGGTGTCTTAATACCATGACAACACATCCATTACCAAGCTTACTGAACATCATCTGACAACAAATTTCTACATTGATATCTAATGCATGTCCTTGCCCTCATCAAATGATAGAGGGACAGTCCAGAAACAGCATGATGCCAGAAAGCTTTAACAAGAGGTAGGTAAGAGGGCACGTGGTATTATTGGGTGGATGTTATCTTTACCTCAGGGCCAAATCCTTCTGCCCGAGAGTTGCCAAACATGGACATGACTTCTTCACCATGTGCGCGGGGCCCAAATCTTACACATTTCAAAATTGGAAGAATGGTATATATTGTTAAACCCCCAAATTGCATTGACTGCTATCTCTGTTCTTCTCCTTTGTTTATTGTTCTCTGGGATGGCACCTATCCAGCTCTGCAATGATTCTAAACCCTAAATGACTTCTCTGTTATTTCAACACAAGCTTATCAATTCCTTGTAAATCTTTGAATCATGCACAGCAGAGGCTTTTTACCTCACACCATCATAGCGTGCCAGGTTTGAAGAAGCTTCAGAGGGGGCCAATACATAATATGCCGGCAAACCCAGAGAGAACATTGGGAGTGACACCTGCCATTGCAATGAGGTAAGTTTTGGACAAAGCAGTAACAGGATACTGAATCCTTCTATTCAGATGGGTTTAGGGTTTTAGAACAAAGTCTAGAAGGGATTACTTCGGTTACTGAAGCACCAAGCTCCTGAAGATGAAGAGCAGCTGCTTTCACAGCAGATGCTACGTCTTCCTCCACCCCTTCTTCATCCATTGTCTCTTTTATAAGCCCAAATTTTACTCCTGCCAACGGCTTACTACTGAGGCCTTCGACAGGCAATAACTGGGCTGCATAATCAGGAACTTCCTGCATCCGAATTTTGTTTTGTCATCTCCAAAGCATTCAGAAAAAAATGGACATCAAGTAGTACCACTACCAAACAAGGCACAAAATCTTGGCACTATTGTGGGAATCATCATCATCGTCGTCGTCATCATCTACCAAAGCAAAATCACCTCAAGACTACTTGTTGAGTCATTCTTGTCATGTCCAGCAATGACTTGAAGGAGAATAGCAGTGTCGAGAACTGAAGCACCCAAGCATCCCACCACATCCAGCGATGATGCATATGCCATCAAGCCAAAGCGTGACACACGCCCATAAGAAGGCTTCAACCCTACAATGCCACAGAAACTTGCTGGCTGCCGAATGCTACCACCTGTGTCACTCCCCAGGGCACCTGCACACTGACCAGCTGCAACAGCTGCGGCTGACCCACCAGACGAACCTCCTGGTACTCTCGATAAATCCCATGGGTTTGATGTCACCTGCTCAATGAGACACACAATAATAAGCATTATGACTTTCTTGTGGGTTCCAGAAGCCACTCTGATCCAAAATCTCCACTCACACATCACAAAGCAAAAACCCTAAACCCTAAACCTGAAACCAAAAACTGAAAAAAATGACAAAAGAGCAAGATCCAAACCCTAGGAACATGGATAAGACTTTTTCTTCCAAACAGACAGCAACCCAATTGCTGGTGACGGGCTATCAAATGCTGAACACATCTGGAATCAATCTCCCACCCACAAGTTGCAAACAAAAAGAAAAAACTGGAGCTTGAGGGAGAGTAGGGTACCTGGTAAGCTGACGACTCAGTGGAGCTTCCCATACCAAATTCATCCATGTTGGTTTTGCCCACAAGAACAGCACCAGCTTCCCGCAGCTTGCAAACAGCAGTGGCATCATAGGGTGGGCAATAACCTTTGAGAATTTGGGAACCGCCGGTGGAAGGCATATCTCTTGTACACAGATTGTCCTTCACACCCAAAGGGACTCCAGCCAAAAGCCCTAATTCTCCTCCTCCACCTTCAGAAAGGAGCTTATCTATTTCCTCAGCATCTAGCAGTGCTTTCTCTGCTGAGATATGAAGGAAGCTCCGGATGTGAGGTTCCCTTTCCTGGAGCTTGGCCAGGTAACCCTCCGTGATCTCCACTGCCGTTCTCTCCCTGGAAATCAAACTCTCCCGAATCTTTCTTATCACTGATATGGGTCTCTGATGGGTACTGGCCTGCTGCTCCGAGGTTTCCAGCACATGGGTTCTTGTTGGAATTGCAGCTTGTGCTGAGCAATGCAAATGCCTTGAAATCATCATCCTTCTTGCCGCCGTCTGCTGCTGCTGATGATGATGATGATGAGAAGCTCCGGAACTGGACCCTCCTCCAAGCCTACTGCTGCTACTGCTCCCACAACCGAAGGCAACTCTCCGAGCGCATATTGGCCTTGCTTGCAACATATCTATATGTCTCTTCCCTCCTTCCCTTCTTCCTCCCTGCCTGCAAATCCTTTGTGTTTGGCTGCGTTTGCTTGGCTCCTTGGGAAAAATTCTCGAGCTTTTTAGCCAAATGCTTCGCCACCCATCAAGCTTTCTAGCTTCTGTTACCAAATTGCAACCGCCATTTCTGCTCCCACCTTCCGAGCTTCAAAAGATGTCCGCAAATCCCGCATCGCGGAGCATGGCTTAGGAAAAGGAAGGTTTATCAACGGGACAGAGCGGCCATGCGCGCATGATCATACGGTTATCTACCGGTGTTGAACGGGTAGGTCATTTTCCCGGATATGTGCATGTATGGTTTCTGTCGTCACACAGCACCCACACGGGTACTGTGGTGAAAGCCGGTGTTGGGCGGGTATTTGATTTTTAAATAACCGTCGGTTCCAGGTATTTGAAAGAAAAGATTGCAGAATCAAAGAACCTCCAGGTCTAGGTATTTGGAAAAACAATGAGAATCCAAGACCCGCCAGTTCTGCGTACTTGAAAAAAGTGAAAATCAAAGAACCTTGGATCCCAGTTATTTCAAAGAACCATCGGGTTTCATGAAAGAACCGATGGTTTTCTGGGCGGTTATTCGATTTTTTTGAAAAAAAACTTGAGAATCACAATATAATGCATAAGGATCGGGTATTTGATTTTAAAAAAAAACTTGAGAATCACAAAATAATGTATAAGAATCGGGTATTTGATTTTTGTATAACCACGATTATTAACTCGGATACCCAGGTTGGAACTTGATGGGTATTTGATGCCCTTTTTAATACCCGCTCAGAACTGGTAGAAAAACCCCTTGCCCCTCCCCCCTTCAAAAATTCATCTAAATTACTTCTACAATAGAGTTATCCGTAAAGTCAGGAAAAAGACAGCACCAGTACCCTGAATCTGGTCATAAACAGGTTTATGTACGACTACTATAATTCCTCTCCAACCTTGTGCATTAAATGCTGAGTTTCAGCACTTCATATTGAGTTTTCATAAAATTTCCTTACTTACGGATACCACTAAAAGGGGAGCGGGGTGAGGGGGGTGAAAGGAGGCCCAAAAACAAGGTGAATATATGGATTTCTCTAATGTCTTAAATATGTATTCCACCCTTGTACCGTGGCCTCTCCTACACTAATTACACACTATTTGTCGAAATTTGAAATCTTCAAAAATTGGTTTTTGTCAAAGAACAAAATATTGTGAATGAAAAAATAAGGAATATTCCCTTTTCAACATGGAAATCTTCAATTGTTGAAGCTGACCATGTACTAGGGTATTAAAAACACCAAGGAAAAAAAAATGGATTAAAAGAAAGCTCCTTTGTTATGGAACTTAAACAAAGATTTGGAAGACAAGGGATAAGATTCAATGACACGGATGAGATGAATGTTGTGACCCAAAACCCAAATGTGCATCATCAATTGGAAACTTGTGGTTCATCCACAAGTTACCAAAAGTCGACCTTGATAACCTGTCATGTTAACCCTCCAACTTCCATCTCACACTACCTCTATGTGTGTAAATGGGTAATAAGTTGGTGAGATAGGTGGTGACTAGTAGACAATCGAATTTTCAAATAGCAATAAAACACACAAAACTTAAACCTAACAAAAACTATGCAAACCCAAAATGAAATAGAATGAAAATCATTCCATTCTATTCTATTCTAGTCGTCTAATCTGATTTGTTTATGGAACCAAAATCTCCATGCAAAAAACCCATGGTGATACTAGATCAATGGGTTCAATAGTTCATGATTTGTATGTAGATTAATTTGTGGTGCCTAATTACAAGTCAAAATATAGTTGTCTTTTGTCGACTCTTAAGCCGCCTTCACAAGCTTCTCAAAAAGAAGAAGGAAAAAAAAAGGCAAGTCAATAACCAGCTGCATGTCAATCCTAACTCAACTGCAACAGAGGTAAGTCTTTTTTTCTTTTTCTTTTTTCCCCTCCATCTTGACACTAATTAAGAAGAAATGGCTACCTATATTATTATTATTACTAATGCAGTGAGCAGTTAGCCTTATCGACAAATTTTGTTTTTAAAAAAAAAAATGCCAAATTCCTTAAAAGGAAAGCAGGAAAGCTCTATATACAGATTATTTTTAGTTGCCATCTTTATTCTTCCATTTCTGGACACTCCCATCTTTTTTCCTCAAGTTCACTTTCTTAGCTTTGCGGCAACGCTTTGCAACCGTCTCCATGAGGCCCACATGTAAACCCATTTGCTCAACAGTTGTGATCAATCTTGCAGATGCAGCTTCAGGAATGTGTTTGCGGGGTGGTTTCTTCATTGAGCCAATGCCAAGCAGCTGGTAGCGTCCATCTGGTCTCATTTCCCAGCCTCGCCTCTGATCGCACAAGCATGCATCCATAGTTTCCTGCAAAAATGTGAAATTGAACTTAAAGAGCAGATCCACCCACTCCTAACCAGCGTTGGTACTAAAAACAACACCAAACCCCATGTCAGGTGTCAAGCTGCGTATCGAAGCTGATCATTGCAATGATCAAAAAATGAAATACCTTGTACCAGCCTCAGGCACAGATCTCAAATCACAGAAGGGCCTTTTCTCAGGCATAACACATAACCATGGTTCTCAATTTTTTCCTCTTACCTGTATCTCCTGTTTTGACGATTCATCCTCAATAGGGGTCACAACCTCAACCCGTCTTGTAAGGTTCCGAGTCATCCAATCAGCAGAACCCATATAATACTCCACCTTTCCTCCTGTTTTTAATAAGCACAATTCATGGGGTGTGTGTTTAGTCCAGCTGCAAAAAAGATCAGGGGACAAGGGGCTGGCCTGTGAAAGCTTGCTGCTCCGTAATGTTCTTTCAGCTGGAGCTCTTATTTAAAGCTTCATAAGAGCATTCATAAGAACAGTCACGAATTCCAAAAAACAAAGAAGCTGCTCATACTTTTTAACAGGACTATTTGCAGATAAATTTTCATACAAATAATGTGAAAAGAAAGGTTCTTACTGTTTTCAAATCGGAAGATGCGGTGGTGCTCTAAAAACCGTCCCACAATGCTCACTACTCTTATATTTTCACTGCATTCATTCCCACCACCAGATGCAACACTTCACACAGTTCATACATTTGTACACACAAATTGCAAGTGGGCATCACAACAGCAAAACCCATCTTGCCACAACTTCAAAACCCAATCTGGTCACAAGCTTAAAACCCTGTCTTGTAAGGCTAATTCATCAATGGCACCATGGACACATACTTACCTAACATTTGGTACCCCTGGTCGTATACGACAGATGCCCCGCACTATGCAATCAACAGTCACACCAGCCATTGAAGCTTCATACAATTTTTCTACCATGACCTGCAGATGGATGATCATACAAAAGTTTCATTTAGTAGAAAAAACGTCAGAACGTTGAAAGACCTTGGATGCCTCTCACTCTCTCCCTTTGTTCCATAAGCCATATAAACCTGCTCTCACTCGCTGCCTCTGAGGCTACATCTAGTTCCAAAAACAAGGAAAAAGCTTTGAAATCCCCACCAACTAGCCAACAACATATCTTTCATAAGAACAGAGAAATCTCCATTTTCATGATGAAGCAAAATCACAGCAAGGTTAATAATGAAAATCACCACCAACTAACAAAAAACATGCACAAAATTTTTGCACTAGAATTTGTTGATTATGAGCATCATCATGAAAATGAGAGAGGAAAAATAAAAGAAAACCAACATGATCATCCAACCCATTGCATTTGACAACAATGCTTGCAGGATGTCCTGCCCGAGCATTTGCAATCTCCCTGTGTCACAGAAGAAAAAACAAAGGAAAATGTTCAGAGAAAATGTTCAGTTGGAATGGATCTGATAACCAACCAACTACCCGAGCACAATCCTCAAATCTACCCCAAAGGTTATATGCATTGCGTTGCGTTGCATTGTGTTGTGTGTTAATAATAATTCCTATCACATTTTCTTCCTTGCTTCATACCCTCTATTCCCACCAATTGGATTTGCACTTGGTTCCTAGTCAAAAGCAATGTTGTACATAATAGCAACTTCAAGTACTCTTAATCGTATTCAGTGTCAACTTTTTTTTGTAGTAAATTTTCACAGTTTTTTGAACTGGAAAATATGAGTTTGATGCCTACAAAGGATTTTTGTGAAAAACATTTGGCTCTAATTTGCCAGTTTTTGAAAGAAGAAAGAATTTTAAATCACCAGATTTCTACAACAGGTAGCCAAAATATATAACAAAAGGATTCTTTTAATTTTTTTCTACTTTCACATCTGGTCTATAGCCAAAATTTGGCTAAATCTTCTCATGGATGATCACCAGCTTGGTGACCAATACAAACTCATTGTCTAAATATGGCAACATGTGACTTTTTTTTCCTCAAAATACGACAACTCTTGCATTCTTCTTTCCCCAAAAAAACGATGTTGGGGTTTAGGGTTTAGGGTTTACAATTTGCACTGGGGTTTTTACAAGAAGAAAGTTTGCACCTTTCAATCAGACGAACAAATTCACACCGCATTGTGCCAGGAGCTACCAACAACTTCCGGTATGCAACCTGCCATCATGCCACCCAATAGCAGAAAGGGATCATGACTCTCTCTCTCTCTCTCTCTCTCTCTCTACTTTATAGTGGTAATCTATGTACATTATATTATTTATTTATTATACAAAAAAAAATTATTTTGTTCAAGTAAACCTAGTGCTGTGCTGCACTACAGTAATAATTATAAATTATTAGATTATTAAATTATTAAATAAATATTCAGTAGCTCAGAATCACTCACTCACTCACTCACCTGCCGATGGTAGCCTGTGAGGTACTTGAAAAGATCAGTCACATCCATTCCCAGATCCGGATTGCAACTACCAATAATTGCACCAAACCACAAGTTATAGAAAATGATTTTTGAAAAAAAGAAAAAAGAACAAGAATTTAAAATAAGGAAAAATCATTTAAGTTTAATAAATTAATAAATAAATAAATATCTATATGTGTATACAACAACCACAATCCATACGCATCTTCTGTGGCCCAAGACTTGGAACGATCATTTTATTTATTTTATTTATTATTATTATAATTATATTATTATATTTTGGGTGAGTATAATGCTCAAATACCTGAGAAGACCAAAATCTGAATACACAGAGGCAGTTCGTGGATTATAGTTTCCTGTGCCTAGATGGACATATGTGCGGAGACCATTCTCCTCCTGTGTATCCATCCATCCATCCATCCACCCACCCACCCACCCACCCATCCACCATGCAAAATTTCCACGTACTTTACTTGAGGATGAATCACAAATTCTGTGATTTTTTTTTTCTTGCAAAAAAAATTTGCCAAATTTAAGTTTATTTTATTTTCTGGGAGGAATATTTCATCACATTTTGACAAAGTTTTTAGTTTGGGGCAGTTTTTTGGGTCAGTTTTCTAGACACCTTGTCACCGCCGCTTAAAACGCTAATTTTTTCTTGGGCTGCTGGTTGTTAATCATTTTACATTGGAAAATTGAAATAAATAAAATAAATAAATAACTAAATTTATAATTATTATTTTCTTTCTAAAAAAAATCAACTCTGCGTGTGTATTGAGTGAGAACAGGAAGCTGACCTGACGTACTACCATGATGCATTTACAATGGGTTTTGAGGCCTACTAATCCATAAGCCACATTGCAACCCGCATCCTGTAAGCAACACAAAAAAAACAAACAAAATAATTGGCAAAAGGTTTAGCCAAATAAAAAAGACAAAAAAATTATTGGGATTTTTGTCAAAACTCGTTTGAGAATTGAAAACCCATATGCCCAGGTTACTATTACAAATGCACAACACAAGATGTAAATTTTGCATACCTTATTCCTCAACTATTGAAATTGTGCAAAATTAAATTTGAAAAAGCTGAACCTCAGCAATTTTCTTAAATAAATAAATAAATATTTGGCGAAAGAAGTGCTAAATGTCAGTCGTAGGTATAGTAGCAAGCCCATGATGAATTTCATCATAATACACTGATCATGCAATTTGCTACTTAGAGATCTCATGCATGTTGCACAAAGAATAATTGTTTTAAGATTTCTGCCAAGCTCGAGATGATGATACCAAATCAAAAGGATAATCTCATGGTGTTAACGTTTTATTTTACCTCCAGCATTTGTGCAAAACCCATGTTGCGAACTTCATCGAAACGAGCTTTCACCTCCACAAGTACGGCCACCTGCCAATGATTATAAAAACAAATAAAGGGAAACATCATGTTGTCTCTCAAGAATTGCAAATGAGGTTTTTTGAGTTGCTACATCTGTCTGCAGAAACCCTTGCAGTTTGGTAACAACAACAACAACAACAATGTCACAATTTTGTGGGAAAGAAACAAAAAAAGACCCATTCAAAATCTTTGCAAATGAGAGAGCTGCCCCAAAGAAGGTTTCTCAACACACACCTGCTTTCCAGATTCAGCTGCTTTCACAAGTGCAGAAATCACAGGGCTGTCATTGTTGGTGCGGTACAGAGTTGCTTTTATAGCTACCACCTGTGATGAAGAAGAAGAAGAAAGAAAGCAAAAACAAAAAATGCTGTCATTCTTTCCAACATTGGTCATGTGTCTTATGGAAATCTATATTCTTGGGCTTTCCAGATTAATTCATCTGTTTTTCACCTGAGCAAGAAATCACAGGGCAGTGGAGGTTCATTGTCAAAGAGATGTAAGTACCCGAGGATCATTTGATGCAGCCTCCACAAAATGTTGGGTACTTGTCACAAAGCTATGGTAAGGATGCTGAACAAGAATGTCGCCTTTTCTTATAACATCAAAAATGTCTACCTGCTCTCATCATCACCCAAGAAAAACCAGAAAATTTGGAGATCTTGATTAATTAAGATGTGAACCACATAGGATTGCCACATTATTTTCATCACTAAACAATTTTCCAAATAATCTACCAAGCCACAATCAAATTTATATGACTCTGAAAACTGCCACCTTGTTGGTGTACACCGTAGTACCATGCATTTATAGTTACCCATAGCTTAGAACTTGCTATAAAGCAAAAGCTGCAAAACACAAGATCAGATTCTTTTTTGCCACCAATTGTTGGAAAGGAAAAGGAGCTCGCTTGCATGATGCATCATCACATTTGAATCTTATATGATGAAGTACAGAGAGATTCAAACCCAGACTATGGACATGAGAATTTTCTTTTAAGTGTTGGGTGCTCACCGACCCTTGCAATCGTGGATGTGTCTTTGGAGACCAGGGAGTGAATATGAGTGGAGAGTCAACTCCAAGCTTGACAGGCAAAGAATCTAAATCTGCAATTCCCACTTGATGAATGACGGTAGTGTAAGAATGGGATGTAAGAGCTGCAGAAAGTCTATTCATGTGTTAAGATCAGCTCATGAGAATCAGAAGAAAAGAAATCAAGGATCAAGTTTCCATTTCTTCTACAAGCTTGATTTTTTTGCTACTTTAGTCCTGGCCCGTTGAGAATGAATGGCAGTTTAATGCAAAGAAGAACTAACCTCCAAGTGCCATTTGGCCACAAACAGTGTACACATCATCTTTGTTGCTCAAGCCAAGCTCATTTGATAATCGTTGGATAACGTCTTGTGGCATTTCACAGTCAACTTCAAGGCGTACAAATGGGGCAAACCGCAACTCTCTCATCTGCTTGAGAGCATTTATATTTTCCAACAGGAAAAAAAAAACCATTACAGTTGATCCCAGCCAGCAGAGGGAAAGAACGAAAGAACTGTCAAGTTCATGGCACTATCACACTAGCAGATTTTCTATAACAAAAGAAGAACAGCAGAAAAAGTTGAATGTGAATTCTGCAAAATATTCCTAAGAGGAAAAAGTTGGGAGTCACAAAAAAGCAACCTCATCTGTGATCATCTCAAGAAGGTCTTCAGCTTCCTCCTCATTTCTTGCCACATCTGCATTCCGTGTTGTTCGAAACATGTGTGCAGATTTTATCTGCAAGCCAAAAAATCACAACAATCATTGCCAACTTTGAGAGTTCATTCAAGCAAAATCACAACACCCATTGCTGCTTTTGAGAGAGCTTGTTCAAGCAAAAATCACAACACCAATTGCCACCTTTTGAGAGCTCATTCAAGTAAAAATCAAAACAACCATTGCTGCCTTGGTCAAGAGTTCCTTCTTTTAACAAGCACGTCATCCTCATCAATATGTCATCTAGATTGTTACATCTCTGCTGAATGCAAATGACCAGCATTATATGTCCCAAGATTGTTTCTTTATGAATGAATTTCAGGTTGAAGTGATCGTGCCTCCATGCCACCAAAAAGGAGGTCCAAGTTGTTCGTAATGATCTGATCCACTGACACAAATGTGTTCTGCATATACCTGCCACCACAAGCACAAACCATGCAATCCTGTCACAGATCTGAGCTTAAAGCTCTCTCAAAATGGGTACCTGATCTCAAAGCTCTCAAATGGATGGGTACTTCAGCTCAAAGCTCTCAAATGGGTGCGTCAGCTCAAAGCTCTCAATGGGTATCTGAGCTCAAATATCTCAGTGAGTACCCACCACTGAGTGCACAGTTTGAGAATTTGTTTAACCAGCTAGACTTTATCTTCAGTTTCTATCATAATATGTGAGAAACAATAGTTCAATCTCTTCAGCACACAACACATGATGCCTTTCAATATGCAAGTGCAAAACCTTGGATCCTGGTGTGCACCTTGAGTCAGAAAAAAAACTATAAAGAATTGTGGCAGATGAGTAAGTACAAGAGGCACAGGTTCGGTTTCTAACTACTACATACTCATGGTCATTGTTGAGTGCCAAGCTCTTCCAGCGCTGCACTCCTGAGGGGATGCTCACAATGGCAAACTGAAGTGTGTCATCATAAGGATCCCTTAGCACCTGGGGGCCAACAAAAGTCCATCATGAAGAATCCAAGTGAATATGGAGGGAGGGGAAGATGATGCTGGAGCAAAATTTTCAATGACACATATTTTCTTTTTATAAAAGAGACCCAACATTGAAAAACCTGGAAGATCATCATCCTCTAGAAAATCCTACTAGACAAGAAATTGTTCAGCCCCACATATGGACAGCTGAGAAAAATTGCTGCAGAATGCAGAAGAGTTTAAAAAACTAACTAACCACTGCAATACTCAAAGTTAAGTTGCCAATGAATGGGAAGGGATGTCCAGGGTCAACAGCCAATGGCGTCAGTATGGGCTCCAAGGATGACTTGAAGTATTGCCTGAGCTGCAATAGCACCAACCATGCCAGAAGGGGTAACAAATTCCACACATCATTTCTGGTCAAAGAAATTCCTTTGGAAAACAGAGAACAGAAAAAGAAATTTACTGAAAAATCATCATGTAGAAATTGGCATGGAAAATTCGCAAGAATCTGCTAACCTGCTCCTTCTGATGATGATGGAGCTTGTTGTAATCGAGCAGATTCAAGCCCTCTTTCTTGAGTGCTGGCAAGAGATCTTGCATCAAGCATTTGATTTGAGTTTCTACCATTAACCTCACTTCTCTGCAAACAAAAATAAAAATAAAAATCTGAAAGTTTAAGATTTGTCAGCAGCCATCTGGACTCCACCACCCACTAAGCCATTCAGGAAATGTGCAAAACAAAAAGGGTTTGGAAATTTCTTTCTTTACATGTTTTTACCTCGCCACATTCTTGAGCTGATGTTGTGGTGTCCAAGCCATGCCCCTCTGCTGAGTGATGAGATTCTCAACTCCTGCTGCTTCCTGTCTTTTGAGTGCACCCACTCGTTTGCAGAAAAACTCATCAAGATTGCGTGCTGAAATTGCAAGAAACCGTAACCGCTGCAAAAGAAAACCCATCACAAAGACAAAGATCAACAACATACGTAGGTACATCTCAATGAGTGAGTGTGGCGGTGGTCACTGTTTTCTTGTCATTAGGAAAAAACCCAGTCAGTAAGTACGTAAGGAAAAGAAGTTGGAGGCAACAACAGATCCATTGTGTTTGACACCCAAAACTCCAATCATGGAAAAGATGAATGGATGTTCATTTGTTGTACCTCAAACAGAGGAGTCTGAACATCAAGTGCCATGTGAAGCACCCGCCAGTTAAATGCCAGCCAGCTGCAAAGATCATGAATGGGTCAGACAGACAGACACAGAGAGAGAAAATAGAAAAAGAAATGGCAAGCAAGAGAAATTTTATTGTTGGATTTCGATCAGGGAACAATTGCAAGAGAAGAAGTAGTGCTGCTGTGTCAGATCAGTGCCTGAGCTCCTTGTTGTAGACAGAATCAGCAACAACAAGATCTTTGAGGTCAATGTGTTTCACATCTGCCTCCAACCCAACTTGTTTTTGTGGTGGCATCACCACATTCTCCGGTGGTGATGACGAAGAATCTAGTTTAGCTTTGAGATGCTCGGTAACACTATTAACTGTCTCCTCCTCCTGCTGCTGCAACTTCCTGCTCTTCCCTCTTCTCTTCCTCTGCAGCACTTGAGAAGAAACCTGGAACCCAAAAAAAAAAAAGAGTTTCATGAACAAGAAAAACCACAAAGAAAGGAGAGATGTATGCACAGAGAAAGAGAGAGAGAGACACACACACACACACACACAGACAAAGAGAGAGAGATTGTGCGTTTCTTGTGCACTATGTTTTTGGATTTTGCACATACCTTTTGCTTCTCGGATTTGTGCTGTTCTTCCTCCTCTTCCTCCTCCTCCTCCTCCTCCTCTTCCTGCTCCTGCTGCTGCAATCTCTCTGGAACAACAGCCTGCCTGCCATTTGCAACAACAGTTGATGCTGCTGTTGTTGCTGTGGCAACTGCTGATCCATTGTGCATTGCTTTTCCAGCATCAGGATCATCGAGGGTATGGAAGAGAGGGGAATCAGCAGCAGCATGGTGGACTAAACCATTCAAAACTATACTAGTGTGCTGCTGCTCCCTTCTTGCAGACCTGCTCGGCGTGGGCGTCTTTGTTGTCTGCTGCTGAGAGCAGTTACTCCTCCTGTGAAGAAGAGAATCTGAAGAAAAACCCAGTCTAGAAAAGCAGTTTCTTTGGCTTGAGCTTGAGCTGGTGTTCACAGACCCTCCCCGCAGCAGCCTTGTGGTCCAGAAAACAGACTGAAGTTGTTGTTGGTCATGGTGGTGGTGGTGTTGGTGTTGTACATGTGGAACTACAACTAGCTTACAGCTCCATAGCTCTCCAGATGTGCTGCTACTACAGCTGGGTTTAGAGGAGGAGCATGGCGACCTGACGGCAGTGAGAAGAGTGTGAGGAGGAGGAGGAGGTGGCTCCCATAGCCTGGACACCAAGGAATCTGCTCCTGATCTCATGCTCTTTAGCTCCTCCCACAAAAATTCTTCCACATCAGAAAACTTGCTCTTGTTTCTTGTTGGAAGAAGGAAGTCTCGGTAACTTGCTCTTGCTTCTTGTTGGAAGAAAGTGTTCACAGTCTAAGAAGGAAGCAACAAGCTACAGACAAGAAGAAGAAGAAGAAGAGTTGTCAGTACATTCAGCTCCTCACCAGCCATCATCCCCAAAGCTGTTGAAAGTCTTGCACTTGAAAGGTAATTGCAAATTGCGCGGCAAAACAACAACGATTCTTCAAACTAGAACTCCACAACTCGTCAAAGACCCAAGACCCAAAAGACCCAAAAAAAAACATCATCAACAAATTGCAGAGTAGACGAGAAAGGGAAGAACAAAAGGACCTTCTGATGATAACAGGCAGCTGAAACTTCAAAAGCAGGCAGCAAAAAATCTGGAGATCACCAAAAACTCCAGCTGCTACAGAAGAATTCTTGCACCGACAAAGCAAGCCCAGTGCTCCTCCTTCCTTCCTTCCTTCCTTCGTCTCTGTCTCCAAAATCCAGCCAAACACACAAGCTGAGGAAGATCACAAAATCCAAAACAAAAAACGCTGTTTCAAAACAGGCACACAAAACACAATCTGAAGACGGACAATCCAAAGACAGAAGACAGACAGACAGACAGACAGACAATCCGGCTGTTGGGGGAGGGGGAAGAGAGAGGGACAAGAGACAAGATGAAGCTTGTTCCTCATGGACCCAGTGAGGATCAAGGCCAAAAAATCCCAAAAAGGGTTCAAAAGATGGCAAATTCTGGGAACAGAATTGCACAAACATGCATACCGTGAGAGTAGCAGCCCAGCAGCAGCAGCAGCAAGCTGAAGCTTGTTTGGCAGATGGGTATGAGGAAAAACTGAGTGCGTGTGTGTGTGCGGGTGAGTGTGTGTTGTCCTTGGGGACGTTGCAAAGTCGTGAGTGAATCTGGAATCTGGGAAATGGGAGGTGAGAAAGAGACAGTGAATCTTGATGAGAATCATAGGCTGCCACTGTTCCACCGCGGAATCCTGGGACTGGGCCACTGTTCCACACGGCAGAATCTTGTTGGCTCTTTTAGCCCCCTTTTCCCACCACCGCCTCCCTCCTTTTAATTGCAATATTTAAGTGCGTTACCTTTCTATCTTTTTACCAAATGCCTAGCAACTTGTTTTTTTTCCCTTTTGCAAGTAGTGTTTTTCTTTTCTGGGTTGAGTTTTTTAATAATTAATAATTATTTCATGTAATTTCTTCGATACTGAGAATTTGGCGAATTTTTTTTATCATAAATTCTAGCAAAATTAGTTGAATTTGCACTAGATAATCAATTTTTAATTTGCTAATGTTTCCCAAACAAAAAATTGGCAAAAACCACCAAAACTCCCCCCCCCCCCCCCCCCCCAAAAGGATTGCTTCCAAGTCTCCATAAAGGCTATCCTATTTTTTTTCACAAATCAAATGGCAAACAATTTCTTCATCTTAGGGTCACTCAATTTTGGCACATCGAATATCACATAATATTCTTTGACATGATTAGCCAATTTGGCTCATCAAATACCACACAATTTTATTTTGTTTTATAGCTACCCTATTTGAGTAGTCTTGTGATGCCACCAAAAAGTTTCAAATTGAGTGAGCATCAAAGTTGCCAAGGGTAGCCTAGAGGGTTCGTGTATGAAAAGGTGGGCTTATAAAGAACACGAAGTGTGAGGTCTCCTCTTTGATTGAAGATTGTGGGTTGTAAATAAACATGGTTGTTGAATTGGTGTGTGTGGTATGTCAAGTTTTGGGGATTAAAAAGATGGGAAGCACATTGGAAAAAAACATGCACATTTGAAAAGCAAATGATTGTACACTTAGCATGCTACAAGTAATCACACCTACAAGTGAGGGAAGTTGGAAAATTGTTCAGATGAAAACATTGTTTCATCTTCTTCCCCATGGTTGTCCAATGTCAGAATGTGAAATCATGCATGGCTTGTTTGTCAGCTTAGGGGTCTTGAGCAATTTGACAATGTATTGATTTGATTTTACGAGTTAGATCCTTGCTGAAAAATCCAGTGACAAGTAGTTGGAACTGGTATATATTGGGGTTTCTTTGGAATCCTTCGTACAGTCATCTATGAACCATTCCAAAGACAATTTCAGAAATAACTACCTCATTTTGAAGCCTAGCTACTTTGTTTTTTTTTTAATATTAATTTTCTTTTCCTGTTAACTTTCTTAATAACTATCTCCATTTTATAATTATCTCATTTTTTTTCTTATCCACCAACATGGATATGGAAAAACAAATTAACATCTGTTTTTTCATGTCCATGAAATGTATATTAATTTAAATTATGTTTGACATCAACATAAATAATGATGAATTATTGAAAAATGTATGAAAACATAAGAAAAAGCTTATTAGAGTTATTTTCATTTTGATGAAAGTCAACAACAAGTATAGCCAATACGTAAAAAGGATTGAAAAGCCCCACTGAAATTGTACATGATAATTTCCCATCATACAGCTCTTTTTTTTCATATGTTACACAATTTTCCTATTTTTCTAAAATATTTGTACTGCATTTGGGGTAAAAGTTGAACTTGAGTCATTGTAGATTTTACATGGTGTCTATAATCTCCTCCCCCTCCCCCCTTTAGAACTATCATAAAAAAGCATGCAATCAAGGGCATATGATTGCAAACAACTTTAAGTTAACTTGAGTTGGAGAGCCAAATAAAAAGATTGATTATCATTGGCAGTGCATAGCAAGCATAGCTCAAATATGAACATTTTAATCCAAAACGCTACTATTAACGCCACGCACAATCTACTCAATTCATAGTTTGTTCTTGTGAGGAAATCACAACCACCAACAATGGATCTTGAATTCATTTCCATGCATGTGGTTAAATCTTGGACTAGGGTACTATTCTTGGTGTGTGTTGAAAGCGTGGTGGATGGACCAAGCTCGAACAACCTCACTAAAATGATTATGAAGGCACTTTTGAAAAAGGGGGGAGGGGGGGGGGTGGGGTAGTGATTTTTTTGGGTGATTTATAGCCACTTTCCAAAATGCCAAAGGAGTTAGTGATTTTATAGTGGAAATTTTTTGGAAAATAAAAGCTTAAAATCGCTAGATCTGGCAACAAAGTGTTATTGCTTTCACCATCTCGCTCCTATTAGGTTTATGGTTGTAGCCATTTTGATAATTGATAAATCTTAAAGATCATAATGACTATTGAAAAATCAAAGATAAGAAGGCGAGACTTAATTAAGCAACCTTAAAATGAAATGCCATGTTGGTGAATGCTTGTGTATGGTGAAACAAAGATAGTGAAAACAAAAATAAATTGTCTTGGTGATGGCAACCGTTGTTGTAACTTAAGTGTTTGTTGACGAGAGTAATAACATCCACTATTGGATTTGGCTATATTGTAATCCTAATGAATAATGGGTGGCATGGTTTTAATACTTAAAAGTTACAACCTGCCATTGAAAACATTATTGTTTTAGCTTTCAATGCTTGCATTTGCAACGTGTAAAATGTAAAAGTTAGGAATCAAGACCATTAACAATTTGAGATTTGGGATTTGGCATTTGAAAATCAAGATGTTAGTGGTCACTTGCTACTCATTGCTTGTTCAATTTTGAAGCAACAAGTTGGACAGTAAGATGTTGTATCATTTAAGGTTCAACAACAAAATTTTCATATTGTGATCTTGATATGCAGGTTATGATTATAAATCATAATTTTCGTTGGTTGATCCAAGCTTGAAATTTGAGATGCTACAATTACGCAACAACAATGGGCAAGGTGCGTGCATCATGATTCATCACTAATAAGGCAAGTATTAACTTTCAATTTTTTGGGAAAAATAATTCTCATGAAATTTGCATTGTGCAACCTAAGTATTATTGTGATGTTGCTTACATTATGTAATTATGCTAGACTCCAAAGTCCAACACGCATTGTGCACTATGTAATCAAAAAATCTTCTAAATCTAGACTATAATCTTGGACCTATCAGTGGTCATTTCAATACTTGGAATTTGGATTCTAATGAACTTGTTGTTCAATGTTCATGTTTTGTGTTATTTGGTGATGATTATTGGTTAAGGGTCCAAACTTTAAACTCTGAATTATGTTGTGTTTTCTTGAGCTTGTGTTTCTTTCACCACTTTGTTGATGGTAGACTAATTTGGCGATTCCAAGTTTCCATGGCTCCTTTGCAACCACCTACCAATTTCAAATACAAGTTTTTTTCAGAAGCTTTAGTTCTTGGAAATTATAACCTTGTGTCTTCTTCCTCTGGTAATGTGATCTTGCTTGTGAAAGTGTTTCCTATTGAAAAGTCTAAGCAAGAAAAACACTTCAAAAAGAAAAAATATGAAATTCATTGAACCTTTTAGGATGTTTGGTCTACTATGATGGGCTGAATTACTGGTCAGAAGTGTTAACTGGGTGCATTGCAAAAATGTACACAACCATTGAATGCAAGGAAAAAGGATGAGTAACCAAATTGGATTCCTTTTATAAACATGCGAAGAGAAAAAAGGCCAAAGCAAATCACCTTGGAATGGCATAAGGTACAATTTATTACTATAAAAGTACGTTCAAACCTAAAGTTAAAGTTAAAAGTAAGGCCAAAATTATGTGTTAGGTTGGTGGGAAATAATCATCATTAATTAGTTAATAGGTTGTAACTTTTTTGCCTATTTCCATTCAAGTGTGATGATAATTTTGTATGCAAGTAGGTAGGTTAGCACCAAAACGCTACATATGTTCAAAAGTTAGCCCAAAATTATTAGCATGGCAACGTTCATGATGATGAAGGATAGCCCTTGTCACACACTTTTGCTACACTCAAAGTTATCCTCACCTCACCACACACTTGTGCTTATAAAACAACTTCTATGCACAAAAGCTCTTCCTTTCACAAGTTGCATAAGCTCTTCACTCTTCTATGTCCTTGATAACTTTTTTTATTTTGGTCAATTTTCTACTACTACGCATTGTTGCGTTTGAAGTTGTCCTCCCCTTGCCACGCACCTTTCATCATAAACATTTCTTCAAACAAAGGTTGCTTAAGCTTTCCATTCATCTAATTCTTTGAAAAGTTTTCTTTTTCTTGTTCAATATTTTGTTATTATAGATTGTTGTGGTCAAAGTTGTCCTCATTTCAAGCTATTTGCTCTTTTGCACCCTTGATAAGCTTTTTCCATTTTTTTAGTTGGTTCTTTGTTGATGCACATTGCAACTTGTTCCAAAGCACTCATCACTTGGCTACAAGATCCAAAGCTTTCATCACTTACTACACCTACACGCAAGACTATTCACCACTCAAGTTCTCCACTTTTTTGTTTGTTTGTTTTGTTTTGTTGTAGCTTCCAATGATGATGCCACCAAAGTTGTTGCACTACTACAAAATGTGGGGCAATTCACTAGTCCTTGTTCACTAGACCAATGAATTCACTACTTCTTCGTTCACTACAACCAATGAATTCACTCAAATTCTAATGAAATCACTTGGTGTACATGGACAACTTTGTTGTAGTTTTTCTTCACATTGTTTTGCAAGTTGCAAAAGTTTTTTTTTGTGAGATGTGGGGTTGAAAATGAAACCATTAGGTTAATTACACTTTCAACAATAGACTTCATGGCACATGGTGCCAAATTGTTGGTTGATTGTGCAAAGGATAGTGCTACCTTGCATCACTTTTGATTTTTTTGTGATTTTGATATGTTAATGACAAAAGAGGTTGGCAATTGGGTCAAAGCTTGAAGCATCACTTGGTACTCCAATTTCTTCATGACTCAGTATGATAATCAAAGGTGGGTCAAGCATTTCCACATCACTAAAGAAATTATTTTGCAAATCAAGTGCAATTGAAAAATCATTCATGAAGATGGTTTTGTATGAATTTGTTGTTGCTATTAATGTTGTGTTCATGACTTAAATTTGGTGGCCACACAGTGAAGATTTCTTAAGGGTTATGGTAGGCTTCAAGGATTGGTGTGGTATTCCTTATATTTAAGGTGCAATTGATTACACATAGATCCATATTCAAAAAACCTAAAAAAATATTTGTTGTTGAATTTGTTTTGTATAAATCCATTGCTTACAACTTGTAGCTATAAGTAGTGGTTGACATGAAAAGCGGTTTTGAGATGTTTTTGTTGGATTGTTAGGATCCATGAAGAATCATAAAATTTTACAATTGTCCAACCTTTATAAAAAGGCAAATTTTGATGGATTTTTTGACCTTGAACATGGATCATAGGATGGCATTAACCCCTACATACTTGGGGATAAGGGCTATCCGCTTTTGCCCTAGCTCATGATCCCCCATAAGCAAAGTGCAAACATTAAGCACACATTTTTGGAACCATTGTACAATAGACATCTTTTGAAGGGGAGGAATGTGGTGGAAAATGCCTTCAAGATACTAAAAAAACCTTTTAGAAAATTGTTGGTCAAAAGCAATCTCCATACCTTCTTTCTTCCTAATGATGTTACATGATATTATTTGTTGTACAACATGATATTGGATAGGAAGGATGTTGATGTTAATGCGCTAATGCAACAAATGGAACAAGAAGATCTACAAGGTGGAATAAAAAGGTGTCAACATCATAGGATGGATGCATGACATAATGAAGGAAAAGTTAATTTAGAATGTACTGAACTTTGAAGATCCAATTAAAAAGTGACACTTGAAACATATATAAAGAATAAAAGAACACATAAAGAATGAAACAAGTTGAATTGTTGCAATTATGTTGAAATAAAATTGAAATGATTTTAGTTTTGCTAGATTTGATGTTCACATGGCAATTTGATTGACTAACTTTTTTTGGAGTTGCTTCAAGTTTTCAATTGAAATGGAAATGATGAATTCAAATTAAACTCCATTACAGATGTTAGTTCAATTATGTTGTGTATCTCAAAAAAGATTATTCAAGTAAGCTCCGCCACTACTATTTAGTTAAATGTCATTATTTAGTTTTAATACATTTAAATTTTAAATTGACTAAACTTTTTGGAATCACGATATCAATCTTCATATTTTCAAATTGATTGAACTTTTTAGAACTCTTGCAATCTTTAGATCAATACTAATTGCAAATAGTCTTCATTTTTGTCCCAATTATTTAGTAATGGCTATTCATCAAATGATGATTTAAAATGTTGATTAGTGGAGGCATTTGAGTTTGATCTTTTATGAAAACATGACACATTGCAAAATTGAAGTTTGTTAAAACACTCATCGTGTTTTTATTCATTTTGTAAGCCTTGTTGTCCCTCTCTTTCAAATACTTGAATTGTTGTTTGAAAGTTTTTTCACAAGACTTGGTCCTGTTTTTGTCAACTTCAAGCTAGCTTGTGTTGATCCGATCCATGGCATCAACAATTATCTTATCGTTCTTATCAAAGGCCTCAATGATAGGCATGAACATTGATGATATTTTCCTTTTGATTATAATGTTTATTAGGAGTTGTTGTTGTTGCATGTGTTGGACATCTGTTGGTTGTTCCATGTGTTGGATTTGTGTTGGCTCTCACAAGTGTTGTAAAATCATAATCACTTCAAAGATTTAAAAATGTAGGATGCATAAAAATATTATTTAGTCCAAAAGACTGTGAAAAGTCATCCAAGTTGATTGTGATGTTTGGATTTATGAATTGGTTGAATTGAGGAACCTCTTAGTTCTCCTTAGGAATGTCATCTTTAGCAAGCAACTTTTGCATTAGAGATCAAGTAGTTGGTTGTGTAGGGAAATGTTCTTCCTCTTATTCTCTCTATGGTGCATAAACTCCATCACTTTTTGTTTGCAGATCCCTCACATGGATTGGAACATTGATTCTTTTCTCCCCTTGGAAAGCTTCAATTGCATTGTAGTAGTCTTCATTGTATTATTTTGGCAAATGGAGTATGTCCCATTCTTCCAATGTCAAATCCGAATATGAAATGTTATTCCCAATGCATGTGTGGTAATTTGAAATGTGCTTATAATCACCATGGGTGCAATTCCACTTGTCTTTGCACATTTTCTAATTCTTAGACTCTTGGAATGTGTGATTACTTACAGGTCATTTGATAACTTGTTCCATTGTAGGAATCATGTTAGTGCGTGGATCAATGACCTGTTTCAATGCAATTTGTTCCTTGTGCTTATAACTAATCAAGCCCATGAACTCTTCATGACCCCAATTTGTGTTGCATTGGCGTGAGGGACCTCTATTGCTTCTACTTCTACTTCTTCTTCTCACATTGTTTGTTGAATTGTCTCTATTCGTTGTATCCATATCTTCTTGGCTCCAAGGGTGATGCCATAAATTACTTCTGCATGTTCTGTCTTTGCTTCTTCCTCTATTGTTGTTTGGTGTTGAATTTATTCTTGAATTTTCCATTGCATTTGACATAGTTGAAGTGTGTTATTGATTGTACCATTTCAGCAAATGTGATGGTTATGGCAAATTGTTGCAACAAGCATGCATAGTACCAAAGCAATGGCAAGTTGTTGGTGCAATAAGTGTGTAAAACATTAGGGTGATTGGAAGCTGTGGGTGCAACAAGCGTGAAAAGTGTAAAGCATGACAAAGTGTAAATTGTGGCAAAACGTGAAGCAATGGCAAGGGGTGAAAGAATGGACCTTAAATGTAATCATACATGGGGGCGATGGTGAAACGTAGGAGAGCAAACCTTGTCAATAAGCGACCTTGTCAATAAGCTATTACATAAGGTTTTGGGTTGTTAGGCTAATGATGGTGATCCTTAAAATTTTCATTTTTAAAAGATTTTTAACATTATAGCAATGTATTAACACATTGCTTAACATTGATAATTTGTTTTAACTTTGGAACTACCACATAATGTGTGACGTCAGTTAATTACATGTTATTTTTTCTTATTTGAAGATATTTAGTTATCAGTTTCTTTATTGACCATGTTAACTTTTGGTGTGAACGTACCTTAATAATCCTATACACCTTTAAACCTTGTATGTTGCCAATCTTCATAGCAATGTAATTCATTAATTGGATTTGGGGGAGATTGGGGAAAAATAAAATAAAAGGGTCCATTTTTTTGTTTTATTTGTTGAAAGGAAGGTTGTACATTGATATATTATGAGTCCTTCAAGGATTTGTTATGCATTTTCAAAGTCAAAAACATGCCCAAGAAACATTGGTTTGATAACTTGGGTTGGGAGATGGCAAAAAATATTCATGATGTGGTATTGAAACGCACAAAAGAATTGATAAAAAATTTCCTTTCCTTTCTATTTTTGTTGATGAATCATTGCATTTGACATTAAGTCTTGGATTTTTATCCATGGGTATGTTCTTGAAAATTGGTGATGGATACTTATTTTGTTGAATTTGGAGAAAGTCATTAATAGTGTTATCGTTGAAAACATCTGCAATGTGATGTTACAAACTTTATTTATCCAAGGGGGGCTTACAAAAGTTGAAATTGGAAAAAATTTGGTTTCCATTGGACCAAATGGTGGGTCTATGTTTGTTGGATGCAAAACTGGTGTGTTAATGCAAATAAATAAGAAATTGGTTCTTTATTTGGTGGTAATGCATTGTTTTGCACATTGTACAAATTTGGCCATTCAAACCATTTCTTTTCTATCCATATTGCACCATTTGGAAGATTTGTTGCAATCCCTTCATTCCTATTTTGCAAGAAGTCCCAAGAGAGTGTTTGAGTTGCAAAAACTTGTAACTTTCTTGAACGCCAAAGGTAACAAAATTTTGTGGAATGTTAAAACTTGTTGGATTTCCATGTTTCCATGCAAGCAAGTTGTGGCTAAATACAAAGCCTTCGTTGCAAAGATGTTAGAGGATCAAATTGAGAATGAAGCTACAAATCAATTTTGCAAAAGTTATTGAATTTGGAATTCATTCTTGGGTTCCCTTGCATCTTACCACTTCTTGAGTTGATTCACACCTTGATCAAGTATGTTCAAGGGAGGAGTGTATGCATTTGCGATTTTGTTGAAGTAATCAAAATGTGCAAAGATAAATTATATGAACTTTACAATGATCTTCAATGCAAATTCAAGGATGAAGCTTTTAATGCATTCCATAGTCTCTTGGTTGGAAAGCATGTTGGGTTGCCTTTGCTTTTCATTAAGTCCCCTACCATTTATGATGATTGGTGTGTTACAAAGTTCAATGGTCACACTATTCTAGTTCACTTTTGGGATTAGATAGCTAAAGTTGTTTTACCTATGAACCCTACCTTGTTTTCTAACATTTGTGGTTTTGTTCAGTTGTAATGTTTTAGAACAATTCATGCACTTTCCAATGAATTAAACTAGTGCTTCCCAAGTCAAGAAGTGAAAAATGCTTTGGGGATAGTTTATCCACACTATTGGGTTGCTACAGATTATGAGGCATCATTTTTTTTACACTTGGAGGTCATCATTGAAGAAAAATGGTAAAGAGTGCAACTATTTGAAGCACATGTGGTTGTTTATATCAAGTTCTAAGGTGCTTGCTTTGGGCATATTTGATATGTGAAGCTTGCCAATCTTATTATGTGCTAGGTTTTGGATTTGTCAAACATGAACATTGCTTTTGCACTTTGTCTTTCATGAAAAGCAAACTTCATAATTATCTCACCACCCATCTTGATGTGTGTGTGAGAATGTTTTCACAAGAATTTTACAACCTCGAGTCTTTTCCTTATATTAGGGCCATAGTTGTGTAGAAGGAAAATAATACCCGTTATACTATTAATGTTTGAAGTTTACACTTTTAGCATTTTTGTGCAAAATTTGTTTAGCAATGGTAGATTGGCAATATGGCATTGAAAGCAATTTTTCTTCACAAATCAAATATCAATATCGGGAACATCAACTTGTGCATATTGTAGTTATAATGTGTAATTAATAAATTTTATGCACCTTCGGTGGTTTGCCGTTTTATTTGGGTTTTATAATTTTGGATAAGTTCATGAAGTATGTCATAGGATAAGTACTAATGTGCAATTTGCAATATTGTATGTTATGTGAATTTTGGACTTTAACTAACATTTTATGTGTTTATTTAAGTAAGTGACTTCTATTGCAAAGGGCAAGGTCATTTTAGACTAAGGTTTCATTCCCCCATAATTCATCTATTTCACTTTTCTACCATGATTCATCATTGTTTAATGTAGGTTTGTATATGCTTTTGATGTGTTATAACTTGTAAGTTAATGTTTAGGTAGTAGAATTTCAATTCACAAATCGCAAATATAGTTGACACTTCGTAAATATTATCACTAGTATACACATGATTAACTTTTTGAAATAGCCAATAGGAGCTAAACACTTAAAAAATTAATCACCAAACCTTTAGATGCTAGTTTGCATGAAGTAGCCACAATCATTCTTGTAGTTTTAAAAAGGTGTCACTAGTTTTGACACCTATTCACATGCACTAGCCATTTGGCCTCCATCACCATATGAAGCAATGGCCATCTCACTCACATTTCTCAACCAAGAAAAAATAAATTGGTGGGGGGATGACTTGGGAGCATCTATTCAAAAAGCTTTTTTGCTTAGGGGGGAAAGATAGAAGTCACAAAATAGATCATGGATTCTAAACACCATTTTTTATGTGTGTTCATTGTGTTGTTCATAGGAATAATTTGGTAATTAGTACTTGTTTAACTTGACTTTGATTGTAAGGATTGAATGATTCATGATGAACTTCCATGGTTATTTTAACCACTCTCCCAAAAGGTCTTTAGAGTTTCAAAAACTAATTCAAATTCTAGAAATTGATGGCAATAATATTATGAAAAATGTCAAGACCATGTGAACGTCAATGTTGGATCCATTAAAGAAAATCATCACAAAATATTATATGTTGCTTGCAATGATACAATCTAATTCCAATTCAACCCAAGTGGCAAAGGTGAAGCAAGATTTAAGTGGTTTTTGTGAATTTATTTGAAGTTGTTTGTGATTTAGTACAGTTGGAGATTTGAATGCGAAGTGGAGTATATCTTTGAATAGTTTGGTCCATGGTAGAGGCAAAATTTGAATGGTTTTTTAAAACCAATTGTGAGAGCTTTATAATGTGGTAGATTTGGAAAGTTGAATGTAGAATGTTCAAAATCTTTGATTTGTATGGTAAATGGTGATGCAACTTTTGAATGATTTTTGTAATATTTTTGTGAGTGCTTTATGATGTGACATATTTGGAAACTTGAATGCAAAGTACTCAAAACCTTTGAATTGTTTGGTAAATAACATAGGCTAATTTTAGAATGGAATTCAATTGAGTGGTTTGTGATGTGGCAAAATTTGAAAACTTGAATACATGGTGTTCAAACTCTTTGAATTGTTTGGTGAATGGCAAAGGTGGATCTTGAATGTTTTCTTAAAGTTTTTTGAAATTCATTTGTGATGTGACAAATTTGAAAAATTCAATGTAGATTATTCAAAATCTTTGTTTCATAAATGATAAGGCATATTTTGAAAATTAAAAAAATGGTTTTTGTGATGTGGTAGACTTGGAAAATTGAATGCAAAATGTTGAAAACATTTGACTTTTTTTTAAATGTAAAAAAATGAATTTAAAATGGTAAAAACAAGAAATTGTGAGTGGTTTGTGATGTGGTAGATTTAGAAAGTTGAATGCAAAATGTTAATTTTTTTTGCTTTGTTTGGAAAATGGTTGGAATACTTTTAAAAAAAATTGCAAGTAGCTTGTGATGTGGCAAATTTGGAAATTTGAATACAAAATGCTATTATATATATATCTATATATGTATGGTAAATGGAAGAGGTGAATTTTGAATTGAAAATAAAATAAAATAAAATAATGAATGGTTTGTGATGTTGCAAATTTGGAAAGTTGAATGCAAATCAAGTTAAAGATGGAACTTGAGACACCCATACACCTTAAACATTCCCTCAAGTTATGATTTGATGATTTATTTTTATTTTTTGAAATTGTTAGATTTAGACACTAGGTTCTAGCATGTTACCAAAATATAAGGTGGGTCCAAAAAACCTAATTGTAATCTTTGAAGAGCAAGTTCGCATGTTCAAACCCAAATAAAAACTCTTTGCAATGGATTCCTTCCATTTGTTCACAAAAAAAAATAAAATAAAATAAAAAAAACATTTGAAATGGGTTTAGGGTTTCTATTGCCATCTCTACTTTGGCTTGCCTATCTCAAATTTCATATCCTTTGAATTTGACCCTTCCTCAAAATGAGATTAAAAGTAGTCCAATTTTGAAGAGTCTTATGAGATTGCCAATCCTAGAGATCATATATACCCAACATTATACCTTAGTACCTAGGCCAATTTGACATTAATAAAATTATTTGTGAATTTTCTCAAAATTGTTAATAAATACCTTGCAACTTTGTGAAAACTTTCATAAACAAAGAAGTTATTTGATCTTTCCTTATGTTTCTTTTTCCCCATTCAATGGGTCTTGTTTATTACTGTCACAAATAAATCAAAGGATTATTTAGTACCTATGTGCACATGAAAAAGTCGGTAACTACATGAGAAAAATAATGATTCTTTCACAATTTTAAAAAGTAGATTATTCAACCCTCAAGATTCAATTTCATGAAAGTAAAATTAACATCAATTATAAACTAATTAATGCTAATTTTTTTGTCGATTTGTGAATCAACATCTCAACCTTGTCAGACATAAAAACTCATTTTAAAATAGTTTTTAAAGCACATAGCAAGTGTTAACGTTATGTAACATGCTACCTGACATGTCATGTGTTAGGTAAAGCCCTCTCAGAATTCTTGGAATAAGGGGCCGCCCGCCTCAGACCTGGCCTCAGGCAATCCCTTATTCTCATAAATCCTCGAGTCCGAGGGCCAAGCCCAACACATAAAGCACTCATAACCACGAACGTTCTTCTCCTGAGAGGACGAGGAACTTTTCAGATTTAGAGTGTTCAGTAGCTGTTGTTTACACAATGTAAAGCCCTTGGGGGAGAGCATTCTCAAAATGAGGAGCTGCATCGTGTCAAATTTGAGATGACCAAAAGTGAGAATGCAATGAAGAACTGCAAAATTTCTTGCAGGATGCCGAGCTGAATTCCCTTGTCCAAGGTCAGAGCAAAATTACTCTTTGTAAGGCCCTCCATTATTAGCGCACAATTTTGTTTGTGTTGGTGCGCTAATTTTACATGCTCCATGGTACTCGTAACACATGTTTGAAAAGAAATGGAGCAAACGGCAAACGAGGGGAAATTTCTTTTTGCATCTGCACGTACTCTTGTGCTGACAATGGACAAGTGTAAATTTAGGGCCTTGGCTTCCAACCCTTTTCAACCAATTTATCTATGAAGGAAGGTAGTTTGTTTTGTTTTGTGCTTATGAGATCCACCCGATGAGGATGCTTCAGATTCGTGTTCTTAGATTCTTTGGAAAGCCAGCCCTTGCTGAGGAGGGGGCTTGGTCCCATGACATTTGGACTAGTGGTGCAAAAGTTCTTGAATACTGAAATAATTTCTTCACTGAGAATTAAATTGAATCGTAGCTGAAATTTTTTTCGGAGGAATTGGAGTGTGTCGGTGGTGGTGTTGTTGGAAAGATCTCGCGGATCTAATGGAGTCGATTTGGTAAGATTTGGGATTCAGAATGTGGGAGATATTGATTTTTAAGTGATTTTCTGCAGCTGAAAATTCAAATAAATTCCAAAAAAAACCAGGTTTTGGAAGGAAAAAATCATTTGAGGACGTGGTAACACTTGCGCCAATGGCACAGGCCACACTAGTACCTATTATGTATTAGGTAACTAGCGAGAGGAGTCGGGGTTATCAAATATAGTCAAGACACAAATGCATTGAGACTATGTCAATAATTCAATTCCTCTCGCCAATTTTTGGGTGTAACAATTGTCTGGACGAATGAGAAGGTGATTAAAAACGAGAGGAGAGAAGGGAGAAAATTATGTGTTATAATCCCCCTCCCCTGAACCAATGAGCAAGTGACACATTAGACAATGCAGTCCACAAATTGGTTATATATGTCAGACTTTTTTTTTCATGATTTTTTTTGTCCTGCCCAAGGTGGAGCTGAGGGGTGCTTATTTTGGGACTGCCCTGCCCCTCAGGCATTAATTACCCAATGCCAAAGCGCCACCGGAAATTGTGTTTTCATTTTTCCCCCCTTAATAGACATAGATGAAACGGTGGACTACACATTTTGAAAAGCAAAATGCCCACCAGAATGGGAGTTTCAATTTTTGAAATGCCTCGCCTTTTGTTGCGTTAAAGGTGCCCTCGAGATACATTAGAAATTTTCTGTTGATGCTTTTTATGTTTGAGCTTAATATTTTTGAAGAAATACATGAAATAATTGAATGCCAATATTCAAGATGATATGTAGCAAAATTGGAAGCAAATGTATGACAAGTAGAACAAGATGAAGGACACTTGTATGAAGTTGAGAAGAAGGAAACTAAGGTAATTGGTGCACCCACTTTCATTAGTTGTGGTATGGAAGGTTTGGTCAGATGTTGGAAGCACAACCAAAATTCATAGTGTGTTCTTTAATTGATTAATGGGTATATTCTTCACATTTTGAAATTAAAATTATAGATGTGAATGATGATGATCAATTTCTCATCCAATAAGCATTTTATTTTATCACATCAAACTCATGTTTGCAATCATGGATATCAAGGGGAGGCTTGTGTTCCATTTATATCTTAAATATTCCAAGAACAAAGGATTGTAAATTGTTTCATTATAAGGAAAATATAATTTTTCAATTGGTCTTTGCAACTAATTTTTAATTGTGGGTGACATAATAATAGATGACATAGATTTTGGATGGAAATACAAATTTAGCAAAATATGATTTTATTTTTTTAATTAATTAGGTTATAATTAAAAAAATTATCCCATAATTTTATCCTTCCTTTCAATTTTATAAACTATATTAGTAATGTGCACCTACTTCATTACCCACCTAGGCCTATTTTATTAAGTACCTACCCCTACAAATCCTCTAATATATTTTATAAGATTCCCCCAATATACTTTCAGTATAAGTTTAATATAAACTTAAAGTACACCTATAAAAATGTATCCCTAATATATTGATAATATGTCTTAATATACCTTTAGGGATTACATTCACAAATTAATTGTGACTAAATGTTGGTTATCAATGCGACTAATGGGACACACAACCTCACTGGTGGATGAATAGAATTAAAAAAACCATCCACATGGAAAGATGAATAAGCCAATAGTTGCAATGTAATCACAACATAATCACAAAATATCAAAACTGGTTAAAGTTTGGTAAATTGTAAAAATAGTTGCAAACAATATTTAATTACATATAGTCATGTAGTCATAAATCAAGTGGTTACATTTAGGCAAATTTCTTTGAATGCTTGAAGTGCAAGACAAAATCAACAAAATCCACGTATGGTGTGAAAGAAACAAAGAAGATGAAAATGGAAATGAATGAGACAAATACATAGATAAACTATTTCAAACAAGCAAACATATAAAATGATGATATTGAAAGGCCAATTACACATGGTAAAACTCAATTTGGAAAGATTTTGAAACGTAAAGACAATAACTTGAAGATGTTAACAAAATTATAGCTATATTCATGTTATGGAACTTGTATAAATTGCAAAATAAAAAGCATTGGACTTGGTGTGGTTTAGATATGTTTGTGTGTCAAAAGCTTCAATTTTGATTAAAAAAATTTGATTAATTAAAATTCATTATGATGCATTTCAATAATTTATTCTGTAGCTTGGCTGTTAATCAACCACTACTCAAACAAAACATTTCTAATTCCTTCTAGTTTCCTTTGCAACAAACTTAAATGTTGCAAAGAAAGTCACCAAATTTAGGTAAAAGCTGTAGCCAAAATTTGGTGGCTTTTTTTTGTTGTTGAAACTTATTGGCGAACCATTAGCCAAATGTGATGTGCTACCATGTACATAATGGATTTTGACGCTGATTTTGCACACAATATCAGGCATTTTATATTGTATAAGAAAGCCTTTTCAGGGAAAAAAAATTGCCAATATGGACACAAATGCTGGCTTTTGAGAACTGATTCGAGCACAGAATTTGCCCTCAAAAACTTCATTCATGCTAAGTAAGGTCCCCCTAGGGTGCATTTTGCACCTAGTTCGCCTTTAGGTCTTGACCTATCAACCTCACCCTAGAGGCTCACTAGGATGCAAAATGCACCACCTTCGGTGTACCTTATCTAGTTTAGTACAATCCACCATTTGCCAATGCCAAATAGTACGGCGTCTTATGATCCAACATTTGCCAACTACTAGTTGGTTTCTTTTGGGTCATGTGGCCAACAACGCTAGTGCATCATCTTACGAGCAAACATTTGCCAACTAATAGTTGGTTTCTTTTGGGTCATGTGCCCAACAACACTAGTGCATCATTGTACAAGGTCCAATTCTAAAATATCATATCAAAAGCTTGCTTTAAAGGTCAAGTTACTAGACTATGAACCTAGCCAAAACTATGACATAGTGGTGGATGAACCCCCAAACTGAGTTGACACTAGGGTTGGTTTTTCACCTTGGTAATAGAGTTATCCATAGAGTCACCCTCAATGTTTCAGCCCCTATGCCCTTTTTCAGTGGTCTCCGCAAAGTAAGGAAATTTTATTAAATCTGGGTATGAAATGCTAAAACTCAGCATTTTAATGCACAAGGTTCGAGAGTAATAATTGTACAGGTAGGAGTAGTGAAAATATATGTAGCAAGAGGGCAGGCGCTCAGGAAAAAGGAAACAGGGGATGAAACTCAGTTTACCACCAAAATTGGTGGAAAAACTAATTTGGGTCCCAGTTATTTCCCTTTGTAAAATTTTCATTCCCAGTTACGCATTTGATGCCCTAGTAAGCCGAAAGTGGCCATTCTCGCCCCCTGATCGCCTGACGTTACGCATAACTCCAATGTATCTTGGTTAAAATATCTCATTCAAGAAGGGACCACAATACATATGTGTGGCTACCAAAACGAATTGATGCATGTACAATGGTTGCCACTTAACCAAGGGTTAGTAGGTAGTAAAATTAGCAATTTAGGTCAACTCCTTGGATAGCTTAGGGAAGTGGAACCCAATGGGAAAGTGTTTCCTTGCATTTCACCACATCCATCCCTCGTGGAGGGCGTGTGTGGCTGTTGGTTCACTGGGGCCCAGCCCATTTTGTGGTGTCAGAATTAGGGCTTACCATGATTGGTGGGGGATAGGAACTTGGACCAAGGTTCAGTCCAAGTGGACATTTTATAATATCTATTTTTGGTGAGTGCGGTCTAGTTTTGGGAACTGAGTCTAGCCACCACTTGAGAGAGTCCCAGTGTTTTTTTTATAAAAAATTTAAGGCGGAACAATTTCGCCAAATTTTGAGCTGAAAAGTATTATTTCGAGCTATATAAAGGATTTTTCATGGAAAAAAAAGAACCTAAATTGGCTAGATTTTGAAGGAAAAAAAATTCAAATCACCAGATTTTTGTGATAAGTTCCAGTAGATAGTCAGGAATATTGATTTTTTTTTTTTTCCCCTACTTTAATATCTAACCAAATTTGGCTAAATCATCTTATGGATGATCGCCGCTTCAGCTATGCACAAGCCAAGAAACCCTAATTGGCGGGCGGGCTGGCTGGCTGGCTATCTCACATAGGAAGTGGGATTCAAAGGTTCAAACCAGTGTTGGCCAGTTCTCCCTTTACAAAGAACCTCCGGTTACAAGACTTACTTCTTTAGGAAAAAAAGTATTATAAGCTACTTTGATTTTTGTAAAATTGGGGCAAAGGTGGCACCTGTGCAACACACATTAAAGAGCAAAGGTAAAGGGTAAAGGGTGGGGATGATTAGGATGCCAAATCGGCAATTGATACCCGTTCATCCATTCCCCCATTCATGGCCGCTTCTCTAGTACATAAAGCCATTGCCCGTTTGTCTAACACTAGGAGGAGTGGGATTTATAAAGCACAATTTCCTTAGTGGGAGGTGGGAGGGAGTTTTATTTCTTTGTCGAATGTTTTGATTGTTCATGGGGCATTTTACAACTTCATCACAACTTCATCCAACATTCCATAGATCCATTGCAATGTCGTCAAGCAATTTGTGGGGGATCATTCATTCATTCATTCATCAGGCTTTATGTTAGGTAACTCCTTGGAGCCTAGCAAAGATATTTCAAGGGCACAATGTGTATGATGTGCCTAGTGAGAAATTGTGATAGAAGTACAAAAGGCAAACGTATAGAAGGCAAAAAAACATTTTTAATCTAATTACAACTCTCTTCCTAGTCCCACCCCATTTGACTTGCTCCCCTTCTCCTCTCCTCTCCTCATATGCATGCATGAGCGCACACACACACAAGGTGAAATACATATGAATGAAGAGGAACTTCTATTACTATACCAAAAGCAGTGCAAATAGGCACACAATTCCATCAACTAGCCTTGGGTGTTATTCTTCTCATAGGTGAGACTCATGGAGTATCTCCCCCCAAAACACCCCCCCCCCCCCAAAGTATGTGACTCATGAAATCGCACCTTGGAATCACATGTTTGTTGTTTGGCTTGGCAAAGACCATGTGTGAGTAAATGACAAGAGACACACAAAAGTAGCCATGCGTTATCAACACATGGGGAATTCTTTGAAGAAGGCCTTGAAGCCCTCTAGGCTAGTTAGTTAGGCCCACTCAAATAAAAACAATATAAAATCACCTAGCAAAGATGTTTCTCACTTTAAACTATAAACCACCATTTTCCCTTGCCGCCTCCCTTATTTTTTCTTTCTCTTTTATTAGTCTTTACAAAGCCTCTTGCTCAATGTGGGATCTATTGTTTGTTATATTGGGTATCTTCACGACCTTGTTTTTGAGGTGTACTCAATTTCAAAAGCAAGGAAAAACAACAATTGCCCCTTTTTTTCCCCTTTTTTAAAAAGCGATTCAATCAAAAAAATTGAAGGCCGACACACATGGAAAATGTTTCTGTTGCAAAAAGAACTCTTGGAGTATTTTTAGTCTTAGAGGATGGCACCTTATATCTATAGAAAGGGAGGCACCTTACCCCCTTTTCGGAGGCACCTTCAGTTGTGGCTACCTTAATCAGGGAAATGTGCCTTTGCTCCTAAAGGGGTGATCTCTTCATGAACGACACATCCATCACTTGCCTTGTGGTTTAGGAATGTTTAATTCATGAATTTTGCCTTGTGCACCATAACCTTGGTGTTGCCCATCATAGAGTTTTGATGAACACCCATGTGAGGAGCATGCCATGATGACTGGCCCCCTCAAGTATACAAGTGGGAGCATAACAACCTTAGCCCGGTGGCATTAGAGTAGCCACTTGGATGTACAAATTGTATGTTCGATGGATGGCATGTCAAGTAGTGATGTGGTTGTGATGAAATGAATGGATGAATTCTTTGGCCAAAAATAAAAGTAAGGGAACTACATAAAAGCCCCATAGTGGGATTTAGTGTAGGGGAACGTCTTGTTCCCTTGGGACTTCCGTAATTTGGGGGTCATAGTCTCCCCCCCAAAAGGATTGTTAATTTGAATTGTGGAAGGTTTGCACGTGAATGCACAAAGCTCCCTCGAATTGAAGAAAAGCATCTTCCGGGCCTTGAAGTGCTTCACATGTACGGTAACACCCAAGGAGTGGGTCGTTACCACCACGCATAAAGAACCTGGAAGTAATTTTTTTTTATAAAAATATTTATTTATTTATTTCTCATCTTTTTCTAGTGATACTGAGTGGATTACAGGAAAAAAAATTGTTGGAAAAGGCGCCCTACAAATACACTAGGCGATTTTTGCCGGTGCTTTTCGAAACAAAGACCGGCAAGGAGGACATCTTGTTAGGAACCCAAGTTTTGTCGTCAACGTAAAAATACATTATAAAAAAAAAGGGTAACATGGCATGATGCAAAAAAAGCTTCGAGTTTGAGTCATAGAGCTTCAACAATTGGTCCTTGTTAAAAAGCCCGGAGAATTTAATCCAATAATTCTGGGGCTCATTACGTAGTACCATTCTCAATGATGTATTATTTATTACATGAACACACTCCATATACACCCATAGTTCATGCCCCTAGCCAAGGCCAAAAGTGCAATGAACCATGTAGGTTTTTTTAAAAAAATTCTTCCGGCCAATGAGGTGAGGCGTCATGCACTCATATGTTTGGAAGAGAAGGGGGGTCGGGGGAGGGATTTTTTTGTTCTGAATGTGTTGCATGAAGTTCTCATTGTGTTCCCATCAAGTTCTCAATGAGTTCCTAATTGGATCAAAGGTACCTCCCGATGTTGGACGGATAAATATTTTTACCTTGACATAACCATGGGTATATAATAAGATATAATAAGATAAATATGGACTTTCCCCCCAATGGCAAAGTTACTTTTCTACCTCTAAAATCACCCAACCTGGCCAAGAAATATTTTGGACTTACCTTATCATTACCCTACCCACTAGTTTATAGTTCAGGTTTTACATCCATTTAGGGGATGATAATTTTTTAAGTAGGTAAAAAGAGGGTATATGCCAAAATCATCATGTCATCTATGTGCATTTTTCTTTGTTTTGTGATGCATATGGTTATGATCGATTTATTCGAATGACGACGATTAATTCTTTAATATAATTTCTTTTGCCATTACATTTACATTCATGATTACCTTGAACAATAATAATCGTATATGGTATAACTATCAAACATATGATAATTGTATATGTGTCAATGTTATGAACAAATGACAATCGATGTTATAGTTACAATTCATTTTATTATTTTAGTGTAATTGGAGGGCATACTACCCAGCATATTTGGGTAATGTTTCAAAATGCTCCCAATTTGTAATTGAAGGGCATACTACCAAGCATAAAGACTAAAAGACTTTCTCCAATTTTGGAGAATGATTGGGAGGAAAATAAGTCAAGTTTTATAGTTTTGTATGATCTTAGAGTTGATTGAAGGAATTAATATGCAAAGGAGGAGGAGGAGGAGTGGACAATTGGGATGATTGTTGTTTGAAGCCTTTGGGCTTGGATGGGTGTTTGAGGGGCAAATGAAATGGCACCAAAAGGGAAAGTACCAAACTTGAAGACATTAGGGACCCAAGGTATTGATTTTCATATGACATGAGATAATTTGCCTTTCTTTTGGTGTGCAAATGGTGTGCATTTAAATTTCTTGGTTTGCATTTCTTTTTTCGTTGCAATCATGTGCTTTGTTTTACTTAATTTGTCTATTTTGTGGGTGAGTTTGAACAATCAAAATGAATTCAGTGAATTGTTTAATGTTGTAAAGTCTTTAGGTATAGCTTTAAGAAAATTGAAAACAAATGTGCATTAATTTCAAGTCAATAAACTATTTTTTTGTTGGCAAGCATGTACCATAGTTAAATAGCTTTAGGTTGGTTCTTTCAAATCAACCTTTTGGCATGATTTTGTGTTGTTGCACATAAAATAAAGTTGGGGCGAATATTGATGGATTTAAATCTTGTTTATTGGTCAAGGTAATGGGAATACTAGTGATTCCATGAAGGATGAAAGTGTTAAGTGTGCTTGGGATTGCATTTGGCAAGGCTTGGAATTGCACATCAAAGACAAGATGATTTATCCCCGTGTTGTTGCGTATGCCGTGGCTACAACTGTGGCCAAAGTAAATGTTCCCTACTTGGCAATTGTTTAATACATTCATTTTTTTCACAAATGTTAATGATAAAACACTGAATCCCAAAATCATGTTGTGAACTTGTAATTTTGGTGCACTTAGAAATGTTTACAAAATCATGGTTTGTTAAAACTTGGCATGCAAAATAAATACCATATTGTCCGTAATTTGGAAACCATATTATGTCATCTAAGTATGTAGGGTTTTATTTGAAAAACAAATCAACAATCAAGTTTTTGTTTCAATGTTTAAATTGATCATATTATTGTCTTATTAAAATTTCATTAGTGGTTTCATTTCATGTTAGAAAAGTATATATGTTCCTAAAGTTGAACATTTTTCTTTGTATAATTACAAGTCTTAACCTAATCAATTGTTAGGTTTGCATTGGCAATCAACACAGATGGTGCAACTATTGTGCTACACCACTCAAATAAAAATGGATACATGGGACCATGCCATTGAAGGGCAACATCTTGAAGAATGGGAGGAATCAAAAGAAATTGCCCTACCCCCCATTGATAGTTGGGCTCGCCAAATTGTTCCAATTGAGTACAGACCTCCACCTCCACCAAATGCGTTTTCCGAAGCCAATTTTGTTGAAAGTCTTCAATTGCTTCGTCATCGCAAAATGTCACAAGATGTTTTGGCGATGGCTAAAGGTAGTCTTGTTCAACGTCGCAATTCAGCTAAGTTGAAGTTAATGGAATCACCTCGAAGACACACACAACCCGGAGATATGCCACTTGAAAGTAATAGGTTTTTTGATCGAGCCATAATGGGTTGGAATTCAACAAGGTGTGATGCTTTTGTTTCTTATAAAAAAACCCAAAGAACCCTCATATTTCATCTAATCAAATTGAATTCATTTGATGAAGAAAGTTGTCAATTATTTGTTCATATGTTAAAATGAATTTTTTCATGATCAATAAGGATATGAATGTGAATAACAGTTTTTGATTGTGCAAAAGATGTTCCAATTTTCATGTGATTTATTTGTATATGATTATTGCAATGGTTACTATTTTCACAAGCACATAACAATTGTGGACATGTTATAAGTTATAACACACAATATTGAAAATTTTGAATTTCAATTGATAAATGTGTGACATAATTTAGACATGTCAATGTAATTGATTTCCATGATAAACAAAGTTAAAAGGTTCATTGTTTTAAATGTGATGGATGTTGGCCATAATATTGCAGGCAACTTGAAGAAGATTCAGATAGTGATGAGGATGATGAAAAAGAAGTCAAAAAAGAAGTAAAAAACAAGAAGCTTCCAAATACCCAATTAAAGAAATAGGTATTAAAGTCTTATACCCATCATTCTCAATTTAAGTATGAGTTTAGTATGAGCTTTCCAACCTTAATTAGTAGTTGATGAGAAATGGTAGTGGTTTATCCATATAAGGATCTCAAATTTATGGTTGAACATGACATAATATGCATGGCAATTTTTCTCACATCACCAACAATTTGAACCCCATTTTTTGGATTGAACATGGATTCTTTACACCTTGAGATTTAAAAATAATAATTGGACGTGCATTAGTGTGCTGAATGGTAAGGCCCAAGGAACTAGGCATTTTCCAAAATAAGGGCTCATTGCCTAAGGCAAGAGCTGGGGGTGAGCCCTTATCTCAGCAACACCTAATTCTATGGGGCTTATCTAGTGTAAACCTTGACAATTAGATTGCACAGCCCAGTACGAAATCTAATGGAAATGATTGATTGGATGGCATGAAAGGTTCTTGCATGCCCACGGAGGGAAATTATGTTTTTACACACATACAAAGGGTAATTATTTTTCATAATTTCTGTTCATAATGTAATTTCCCTTCCTATGGATGTAAAAATACATCGTTTTGAAGCTTGCAATGTGCACATACACACATGTACATTGTGTGCTATAAGACGCCTACATTTGCACTAGAAACTTCAAGTGGGCTTTCGGTAAGAAGGCAATTCACATCAAATTATAATCACAAACACCACAAAAAGAAGCAATCTTATTGACCTTGGGTTTTAGCATTGTAAACCCCCCATGATTGGTGAACTTCTCAAGGCAATAATCAATTCAACCCATGACACTAGCACTTTTACAATTTTGAAACCATTACAACTTGGAAAACAACAAAGAGTTTATAAGAGTGGATGATCACATGTTATAAAATTCACCCTAGTTCTTAGGGTTTTAGTTGTAGTGGAATCCAAGACCTCGATCAAGTGTAGAAGTAGATAATAGCAAGGTGAACAATCATGATAGGATCTCAACTTCAAAATTATTTGGATTTATGTCCATTGAGGATAGATATATGATAGTTTAGATCAATGATTTTAACATTTTTAGTTGATGAGAAACTACAAATACCAAAACCCAATTCCTGCACTAGAGTTCACCAAGTTGTGTTCCGAGACTGCAACAAAATCAAACACCACAACCCTCATTCACAAGCACTCAAACCTATGAAGCCTTGCACCTGGGTAGCTTACCCTCATACATGTCTTCTCAATGCTCATTGCTCATACTTCCATTGACAAGGGCTCAAACCTGTGAAGCCTTGCAAGTGGGTTACTTACCCTACAAATTGATGTCTTCTCATGCATCCTACCGCCTTCATTTAAGCTAGGCACCTTACTTTGGAAATGCCCCCACCATTAGGCCTTACCCATTGTAAAGCACGGGTTGAACATCATCATAAACATCTATAGATTATGAGCTAGTAAGAGTGATTGGCATTTTACACCTTTAAACTGTACACCTCATAAATGGTAGGTGTAAAAGGTCTCTTGTGAGTGAGTCCTTGCACATAAAATGTTTTATTATGAAACATTAATATAAGTTTATTTGGTGAGTGAATTTGACTCACAGTTTGACTCTTAGCTCTCACAACTTTGTATTTTGATCAATGCTTTTACTTAGTAGTGATGTGAGTTGATTGTGATCACAATTGAAGGGAAAATTACAATCGGAAGAAGTTGTTACAAGAGATTTTGTCATCATATATGCCTAAGGAAAGATATGCTCACTGTATGGCTTTGGACATACTTGTTGCAAATTGATTAAAGCCCAAAAATTAAATTGCTATTGCTTTTGAATTCATTGAATTCATGAACCCCTTGGGTAAGTTTAGATTATTATTCACCATGGAATTCTTGTGTCTAAATCATATAAAATATTTGATTTTCCAACTTCATTCTTGAAAGGTTTTTCTACAAGCTTGTCATGTATTAAATCACAAAATACACATCGATCAGATATAAACAGCTTCATAAAAGATTCAAAATGCTTTTGATAAGGAACTGAGATAGTTACATTTGTTAAGGAAGATAGTTTGTTTGTCCATTGAGATCTGCCAAATTGTAGTGCCTCCCATTTCACGCACCCTTCCTGATGAGGAGGAGTGTACTGAAATGGTTTCATATTATTTAGACATGTGTTGCGGGAGTTATTGACTATTGGATAATTTCGTCAGAAAAATTCAACAAAATTTTAAAGGGCATTGGAATGCATCCTTGGTATTGTTGGAAAGCCCTTGATGAACAGGATTTCTTCAAGGTGATTTCATAATGTTTACACCTGTGGTGTGGGAGGATATTGAATTTTGGGTAATTTGAATCATTGCAAGTTCAACTAAATTACAATAACTTGTTTTGAAAGGGAAAATTAGTTGGGTAATGAGTTCATGCGTTTCCCATTTGTTGCTTTGTTGTCCCTGTGGTTTTGTGCCTGGAGTGGAAGCAGCTACTGGCATTTTTTGATAGAGTGTTCTTTGAAAGCTGCTTGGGTGTCCCCATGATGCTTTCATTATGTCCAACTTATGTTGTTTGCTTCTCGTGCTGCAGGATGATTGAAGGTATTACCCTAAACTATTCTCAAATTTCACCATAAGGAAAAAAGCTTGTTGGAGCTGCAAAGCATCTGCAAGCATTTGTTCAAGCAGCTGCCACTCAAGTTCACCTCCTCCAGTTCCTAGAATGGTGCACATGAATCCTGAGGGAAGAAAGCAGATCTTGCATTCATGTTGACAGAAAATGAGAACTCTTTTTCCCAGGTTTCTGCCACAATTTTACTCATGCTAAGATTTCAAACCCAGAAATAATTGATGTCTTACACTAATGCACATGGTTTCAAGACTCGGTGATTCAGTTGTCTTGAAAACTGTGAGTCACCCCTTCTTATTCTTCTTCTGTATGCTCCTTTCCTAATTCTGACTCCATTGCTGAAATATCAATGCTCACATATTGAACCTCACAATTCTCACAGTTCTGCATCTTCTAATCCTCAGGAGATACACCAACAATGAGATACTCACTGTCTTCCTTCACAACATTCACTGCATGTGGAAAATGTGTCTCCGTACGAAACAAAGAATTCCTTGTTAGCCTGGTTTTCTCCCATAACAGCATCTTGCCCTTCCAAGTACAGTTTAACAAGATTGTTAATACCAGTTTTGTCAACACACCCAACTGGCAAATCTTATCAATTTCAGGTCCTCCATGATCCTCTAGTAATTATGAAGCTGGAAATCAATAATCAGTTCTTCCAATTCAATTATCCAAACCTGGCATCATGCAAGGTGGTGAAATGACCAACCATAGATCCAAGGAGTTGTGTCTGAGTTGAACAAAATGTGAAAGGTTGAAATGGAATTTGATGAAATCTAACCAGTTATGGATCATAATGTATGTGAAAGTGAGACCCTAGATTGTCGTGCAGCAAACATAACACTAATTACCATACAGCACCAATGATATGAAAAACCAATAGAAACTGACAGTTCCACACTACCTGTATGACTTGTAAGACTTACAAAAGCTTGTGGTTAACATCAATTTGCCGCCGTCCTAGCTCCCATAATTAACCACAACTACTGGCTTCAAATACCCTTTTGAAATCTTGCAGCCAATACCTAGTAACATAGCACCGAAGATTCTCTTAAGAAACTGACTTCTGGCACAAACCTTTGATTATAAGAATGTTATGAGCCTAGCAATTGCTATTCCCACAACACTCCCATCACCAATGGAGAGACTACCATATTATCCAAAAAGACGGGATGCCTCATCTCTAGATTAGCAAAGTTAACAGCAAATTTTTTTGAGAGATATGTTCTCTCCAGAATATCACCCACAGCTTGCAGCACTTTCTCCATCCACAAATCAGAACATAAGCACAAGCCATTAACTTGCAGACAGATCTGGTTACAAATTCACGTTTTAGTGGAATGCCCTGGCCAGAGGGGGCATTGCACTTCCAAGGGCAGCAGGATGTTGGGATACCTGAAGCTACAGCCTTGTTGGCTAAGGATACCTTCAGACATAGCATTCCACAGTCTAAAAACTGGCTAAAGGTTGTACTCTTCTCTGCCCTGTGCCTTCAATTGCAGCTTGCCCTTTCTCATATTTGAGTGCTAGTTGAAGTTGTGATAGTTGGACATCACAACAAGGCAGTCAGGGGACTTGTTCAGTCTATAATTAACCAAGCAGGCTTCAAGTTTTGGTGCACTGAACTCCTTGCCTATAGTACAAGTGTGACCTGTTCTTTCTGGAGCATGAAAACTTATCTCCATGACTCTTTCTATCACCTGTAGTGAGAACCACAACCTCTTACGCATGGACAACTTTATTCACATCCACAGGGATGTCTTGCAGACAAAAACTTGGAGAATGTGCTTTACCACTGAAAGACAATGCAAGATTCTAACCACTGGCCATTGTTCCTTGTGAAAAAATTCCATGGAAACAAATACAACATACCACATACAGAGCAATTATCCTGTTATGCAAGTAGTGAGTTTCAAATTGGTGAGACTGTTCAAGCTCTGTTAAAGATGTTGAGGGCATGGATGTAACTAAGGAATTCTTTTGAAAGATGAAGTTGTTTTATACCTCAGCAACTCACCAGCAAACTCCTCAATAGCCTAATTTGTGAACATCAATTCTATGCCTTCGGATTTCATCAGCAGTTGTTGCTGCTAAATCATATTTGCATCTGGCTCTGTCAGAATAGGGTAAAGATCCTGCAACAGCACCATTCCTCATATTTTGGCACAAACTTTTGAAGACAGCCAAGAGAAGTCTGCTCACTGAACATTGTCAATACTTCAGTGCAGTGAAATCCTATGAATGGAGGATCAAAGTTCAAACAAGCATAAATCCACCTCTTGACCAAGGCCTTTGAGAGCTCCACACAGACAGGCAACTGACCTCGCAAGTTTGCCAGCATATCACTATGTTTACACGAATGGAATACACCACTGGAGATAAAAAGGATGTGATCTGTGCACACATTCCCATACTTCATGCTTACCATATATATTGCATTTCCCAAATTTACCAGAAACTCTGTCTGTAAGCTCTTCATCATTATTAGTTCTACAAAACAAAATACCCACACATATATCAAGAACCTCCATACTTATGATTGAAGAGAAAACAATCTGAAACTTTCCAATTGAGTCTATTGGAGTGAAATATCTGAGTCAGCTTGTCTAAGGCTGATCTGTATACTTAGGAAGTCAGCAACTTACCTGGCCTGATATATGAGTAGCAAGTCATGTTGAACACCTTCAGAGCTTGCATCTGCCCTATGTCATGTCTCATGACTGGTCACAATTTTGTTTATCTTGTGAATGAACACTTGGACATCTGACTCTGCCAACTGCTCAAGCACCCAAATCATCAGATGTTGTGGTCTGACTGGAGGCTATTACTCTATGTTGTGACAACCAAGTGTAGCCCACTTTGCTGGTGGAAAGTATGGTCATATAGTAACAGCACAAGTGAATCTAGGTTTGACAGACACATCTCTAGAGCATCATGCATTTTACTGCTTCAACCTGACAGGTGCAGATTCTGTAAGGTCCCCAGAAATTGAACAGTGACCATCAAAAGACACCTTCTCAAAAGAGGACTTAGATCTTGGCATGTTGCTTCAGGGCACCCTAGACAACAGTGTGGATACAAGCAATATGAAGGTACTCATGATTGAAAACAAGAAGTTATGTGTCTGATTGACAACTTGTGCATCAATTGAAGCTGCTCTAGTGTAATATAAATCATGTCATGTCTAGATCTTCTTGAAGCCTCCCAAATTGACCCTATGTTTCTTTACTTTGGTGGCTCAATCATTTTCCAAACTTGACTTAAGAACCATTATTCCAATTTTCATGGTTTTTTTAGGCACATTGTTATCCATGGATGGGCACACACTGGTAGCTTTGCCCCAATATGCACAACTAGGTCATGGAATAGATAACATGATATAAGATAATTTACAACATGGGTCTAAGTTCTTTTGCTTTAAACAACAATCACGATGAAAATCAAAAGTGTTTTGCATGAATGAGACGATATAAACATAAGAACCATTAAACAAAATATTTTTTTGAATTACAATTTGTAAAACATGTTACAATGCAAGGATAAACTTTAATTTTTGTAGTTTTGATTTTTTGAATGTTTATTGGATTTTCAATGACTAAGAACACTCAAAATCCAATATCTTTTGCAACTTAGGCCTAAAACTTATGAAATTACCTCCATATAATACTATTCATTGGGCACTTTGTAACAGTACCAAAAGTGTGCATTTGAATGTCTTTTAGATAATTAAATTAATTCTATTTAAGTTTTAATGAAAAATTGTCCAATATTCTATAACTCTTGCATCATGGTTCTAAACATTACAAAAATCACCTCTATGCACCCCCCATGATACCAAGAATGGGGGGGCAGGGGGGGCAGATGAGAGGTATCAACTTGACAATTGACAAACAATTCAACAAACTACCTTCCTTAATAAATAGATATAACACATCTGAATACATTCTAACTTCTCTATAATTAATAGTGTATGCAAGGAAATATATAATTTTAACTCCAACACAAATCCATTAAAAATAAAATAATATGCAATGTAGTTGTAAAACATCAAACTATTCTTGCATTAAGTGCTCTTGTGTAACGAACACCGATTTTGGGTTCAGATGGGTGTGGTCCAAATTAAACTATTAAAACTTATCATTAATGTTTTAAGATATTTAAATCAAGGTCTATCATACTATTCCAAGGCAATATTAAATAATCATGCAATCACATGTTGAATGTATACATGATGATAGTCATAAAAAATGCATGTCAATACGAGAATCAACAATGGTTTTACATAATGACCTATTTCTATTTCTTTGCATTAAGACAAAGTTCATAATTATAGTAAAAACAAGTACATGAAAGATTATATATTTGAGAGATCTAACATATAAAACTGGAGGTCATATTGCTACGGTTGTGCAAAACAAAGTGGAGCCTTAGAAAATAGTTTTCACCATCTAGGATGTGGGACTAAAGCCAAATCCCTTGTCATGCCATTTTTTGAATTTTGACCCCTCTTGTGAAGTCGTAATTAGAATCCTGACAAGCTTTATTAAAAAACACACCATAGATTAGGAAAATGTACAAAGGAATAAAATTAACGAATAGGGCAAAGTCGCAATTGGTCGAAAAAGTCTTTAAATCCAAGGACACCCATATTCTTCAATGCTTGCATTTCTTGATCTGAAATTCTGGGCTCAAAACACACATAATAAATGTTCTCTCTTTTACAGCCTAACTTGCTTGAAGTGTTGTCTTTCTGCTTTTCAAAATAGTCAGCCTCATCATCTTCCTCGCCAGGATAAAATTTGATGTCCACCTTGTTGAATACTACTTTGATCTCGGATGTGCCAATCTTGGATTTAATTTTGTCATACAACTCTTTTTGGCCTCTCTTGATATCATTCTGCATAAGCCATAGATCCACAATCAAGATTTGTTTAAGCCTTGTGCCCGAAACTCAACACCGCAGATTACTAATAGGCCAAAAAATATGCTTCATAATACTCATTTAACAAAGCCCCACTCACATACCCATGATATTGCTCTCATGAAAAGTATCATCAAATATTGAAAGGTAAACCAAGTACATGGTATGATTCTTGTACATGGCAATAGGGCTTAGGAAACTGAACCTCCTAATTACTTTGTATGAGGGATATTACAATGTATAATAGAGATTGTAAAACAGAAAAAGATAATGTTCATGTACCTGGAACTCAAGAATTAGAACATAAAAACTTGGGAGTGCTTGAAATTGGGTCCACATCTCTGCATATCCCCCCAAGCCATCGTCGCCAGGGAAGTCCACTAACCATACAGAGTCATAGAGTTGGTATGGTTCCACAATGGTGGTGTGATCTCTCCCACATATGGGTACCTTCAGTGGATTTGGAAGATCACGACTTTGGAGTGCTTTCTAGGACACCAAACAAGGAGAAAGTTATTGTTTTGGGCTTATGGTCTGGGGTAATCTTTAAAGACTTCTAATAACTCAAAAATAGTTAAGCAACAAAGCCTGACTTCAAACAACTTGAAAGTTGGAAATAAATTGCACTTGGATAGATTTCTAGAGATGTGACTCTTCTCATTTTCTTTTTGGATAACATTGGCAAATGCCACAGCTACAACAAAACATAAAATTTTGGCATACCTGTATCGATGATGGACCTTAATAATATTTATAGCAAGCTTACAAAAGTGTGTTAAAGACTTATAGGAATTTACGTGTGCCTACTAAAGGGCCTACACAATAAATAGATTAAGGGTTTGTTATTTAATATTCACCTTGATGAAGGTCGACTTGCCAGCATCCTCTGTCCCCAAAAATCCCCAGAACTGTGTCCCCTTGACAAGGTCGGTATACAATTTTTCTGTGTCCACTATTATCTTAATCCTTCTCAGAAAGCTTACTCGACACTTATGATCCGCATATCTCGCAGATATGCGCTTGAGCTTAGGAGCTGGCCCCAAATTTAGCAACTTGTTCTGGGGGTACGTGTGGGCTTTTAGAATCATTTCCTTAAAAGCGTCGTTACTCACTTCAACTGGAATGCATACATCAATCAACTAGTAAAATACTGCAATAAGTTCCAAGGCTTCATTTTGCAAGTAAGGAGTAGCAACATATTTTGACTACATTTTTCAACATAATACAAATTGTGTCATTTTTTTTCCTAATGTGGTACAGGAAAAATAACAATAATGGCAAAGCATGTCAGGTCCACCAATGCATTGCTTATTCTGGTTTAGGATAAGCTCCCTTGAATACATTAGTGGAGAAGTGCAAAGATCCAAACATGAATTGGCATACCTTGCTTCTGAAGCACCCCCTCTAATGATGAAGGTTTCGAATATGTCAGGTGTACATCCAATCTGGGATTGGACATAGACCATTCAGATGCTTCTTCACATGCAATCACCAACATTTCCTCGTAAGATTCAACAAGCTTTGGCTTTAAGAAAATTTCTTTTTTATAAAGTTGCCAAGCAAAAATGAAAGCTTGCGATTGCAAGTTCATTAGCATATATGGAATAGAAAACATAAGTCCAATAAGACCAGAAATGCCTGTCGCTAGTGTCCATCCAAGAACCACCTCCATACAAGAAAGTTTTAAGCTGCAAAACCACCAATTTGCAACAATCTCAATGTTAGGTTTCCTTAAGGCCATGGATACACCACAGCTTTAAAAATGAACTCTTGATTTCCGTATTAACCTAGTGCTCTCTAACTTATTATTAGAATAATTATCATCTAGTTTGTTTCTTCATGTGATATTCTTGTAAAATTCAAACTAGTTTCAAAAATTGTCAAACAAGGTGAAATTTGGTTAAAGGAATTAGGGGTGCTAAGGTAAATGTCTTTTTTCAAAGATTGCACATGTCATTGTTGGTTTATAACTTTTTTTATTTTAAATATTTAGTTTAACACTGTGTTAAATATAAATATATTTTGATAACAAATTAAATTTATATCATATGTATTATGCATTCATGCCTTTATCACAATATGAATAATTTTTGTCAAGGCCACATTTTTCAAATCCATAATTTGCAAAGTCAAAAACATGATCAACCCAAATATGTTCAAATTAGTTATAAAAATCAGTTTTATAAGTTCAAGTCCTTTTGTCCTTTTAATCATCAATTTTAAATTTTTTTTCAATTAAAAAAAATAATGGCCCACATTTGATAAAAAAGAAGGATGTTTAAAATTTAAAAAAACTATCCACTTTTGAAGTTTAAGTGTTTTGAACAAACAAAAAAAAATTGATTTGTGTCAAGCTTTAAGCATATAAACTTTACAATTATTTTTAAAAAATCCAAAAAATCTATGATAATACAATTTATTATGTTTTCCTTATGATTTCTCAAACGTACAAAAATGTAATTTAAAATGATACTCTTTTAATTGTATTTTTACCCAACAAAATATAGTTTCAAATCTCTAGAGATTGATAATCTTGAAATCATGTGTAAATACTTACGCGCTTGTTAAGAAATTTGTCACGGCCTTTGTCATCTTATTGGCTTCTTGGAAGTGAACTTCATTGTCGCTTTCAGTTGTCCTTATTTTCTCAAGTGTTGTGGATAGTTTCTTGCTTTGCATTTTAGGTCCACCTACAAAGTTCAAGTTTCAATACAAACTACAAAGGTACACAATAAACTAGACCTTCTATACTTTGTTTCAATTGCATATTCTTAGAGTTGATGATACAGTTAAATTCATGTTGCTAATGTTGTCTTGTTCAACTCTTGGCTAGGTTCTAGATTGTTTTAGATTGAATTCCAAACCATGAGATTCCAAACAGTTAGCACTCACATTGGATGATAGCGTCCAATTTTGATAGATGATCAGATGATGGATCGCTTCCAAATCTTTTCATTATCATCATGACTTGCACAATCTTTTCAAGCTTTTGGCAAATTGCAGTAGTTGGTTGCTCCTTCGCGAAGCCCTAGAAACGGTCGAGGAATTATGATTAATAAAACATTTAGGTTTTCAACACCTCATCATCACTAACTTTTGGTACAAGCTTTCTGAGAAATGTCAATTACTTATATCAGAATTTTAGTTGTCAATATAAGTAATTAAACTATCAATGAAATCCTCCCTAGAATTGCAATGTAAATCAAAACTTCTGAAGAATGCCATTGATTCCTTGCATATCATCATTTCATCTATCGATATGGGCAATCAAATTATTGCCCAGATCATCCATTTTTGTTGTAGGGAGTGTAACACACTTGTAGGTGCATCACAGATTCCCATTTAAAAACCATTTTAACTACACTAAAGCCAGAATATTAGACCTTGATTCAAATGGAGTTGATGTAGGAAGGGGCATACTAGGTTACCTCCATGATGTGCTTAGAACATTTCCCAAAAGCCGTATTGACTACGACAAAGGGAATGGGTTCCGTTGAAATATTGCTAGAGCTTGGTTCCAAAGCAATAATCTTTTGGTTTTCTTGCACTATCGTCTCCCATTCCATCTCATTAATCTTGACAGGTTCCCTAAGGAATAGTAAGTTATCACCCGTTATGGTGATGAATGGATGAGTAGAATCAGCCCGCTGGAGCCCTATCGTCGTGATCTGAGAAGATGATGACCATTCAAACAAATAAATCTTGAAGTTGAGTATTGGCAACCAACCCACCCACTTTTGCAATTTCTATTTGCATGAAACCAAGTTACTACAATGCCTTGGAATTAAGGTTACAACAAATGAACATTGCAACTATATAAGGTTCCCTAGACTCTCATATCATCTTCAATGCAGTGTAGCTAATTGTATCGCAAGTTGTGCTCGTGATCTAGATCCGAGAAGAATATATTTCATTGACAGCTATCTAAATATAACAGTTTTTATCAGAAAATGGAAACATAGTCAAAAACCAATTAGGTGAGAAACAAAATTTGCTTTCAATTGGACAACTAGCAAGGCAATAGTAAAGTTTTGGTTCATTATTTGGAGAAGGTTGAAGCGCATATATTGTACTTACGATTGGTGCGGGTGTAGAGACAACATTATTTGTTTGAAAATCGTGTGGCTGCTGAGAGTTAACTTGTGGCGAGTCAATCGAGTTGGATGCTATCAATACTTTTTTGTAATTTTCGAGTTTGTGATGCTCGCAGTCTTGAAATCCAAAGCGTACATCCTTCAGCTTCTTTGTCATATGCGCACTCTCAACATCTGTAGTATCTACAGTATAGCTCTCACCCCGAATATTGGCCTGTTTTTCAATGAACATGTAAGTGCCAATAGGATAAAAATCTGGCTCATTGAAATTGCTTGATCCTGGTTCGGGGGCTGCTCGTCGTGCTAGCTCGTCAAGTAGGGGAGCTATAAGTATTTTCTTACTCATGCCAACAATCCGAGCCGTACCGATATCGAAAGCCCCTATAAATGCCTTACTCACATCACGGTGAACAAAGGCATCCATGACGGTGACAAGGGGGGTCAGAACGCCCTCAAGTGGAAACTGCTTACGATAAATCTCATTTGACTCCAAACTTGCTTTAAATTTTGCCAGAGTGTTGGCAACACTGTGGAGGAGGCACGGCACGGGGTCTGATTGGTTGACAAAGTTCTTGAAGCGCCATCTCAAGGTTTTATTGGCATTGATGTTTAGCGCGCCCTTCTCATCGCATATGTGAGGAGCTCCGAATGCAACAGAGATCAGTGAATTAGAATACTGTCCTTGCGATTGCTGGAGCATGGCAGAAAATTACCAACTTGTTATTATTGATTAACCAGCATATTAGTTGAACAATTCCACAAAGTACCATTCAAACACTATTAAGTTTTATTTAGAAACATACGCGCATGGAACCATTGATTTGCAAAGCCAGTAGGTGCACCATAGTTGCAAAATCCCATGGATTTAAAATTTAGGAATTGGGATCGATTCGACCAAATCAAGTTTTTTCTAGTTTATTACTACTATAAACCGATGGCCTCCAACAACATTCTTGATTCGTGGCCTCCACCATCTATCACGAAGCTTGATGATCCATCGCTGAAACATGAACTAAATCCTCTCTTTTTATATGAACATGATACAAGATGTACCGACACAAAGAAGTTCAAGATACACATAGGCAGCAGCTAGATCTTCGATCAAGGCACCTCTAGATATGAAAGAGAAACACCAGTTTCCTTGGATTAAAAATGCAGGCTAATTATCCTCCTACTTTGTTTGCTAGAGACCGGCTATAACAAGTTCTAGAAACTGCTTAACTCCATTAAATTGAGGGTTGTGAACTTTTTATCTCTTGAATCTCTTGGAGCAGACAATCAGTTGACATGAATTCTCTAGAATAATTATACCATATGTCATGAATCTAGCTACTCAGGGACTACATTCTTCTCTCAAGAAAGCTCTTTTGAAGCTTCAACTCAAAAAATAGTGTGAATAAACAATCAACAACATGTAAGTTCATTCGTGAAGCATTCTGGAGAACAAAAAAATAAATGCAAGAAGTTTGTTCAAAATATTTGTCGATAGCTAGTCTACAAAATACATGTAAGTTATCTATGAAACATTTTGAACATAATATGATCAATACACAAGAACTCTGTTTCAATAGTTTTGTAGCAACTGCTGGGATTCACTGCGGATTCATGAGCCAGTTTATTCCTCTTCCAATTTTTTCATTTAAAAAAAGCTGATTTTTTAGATCGTATTTAAGCCTCAGATTTAAACGTCTCTATGGAACCAACATGGAACTAGAGATTAGAACTGAGCACAGTTCCACAAAGTAACATGTTCAAACACTACTAATAATATTTACAAACATAGATGTGGAACCATTGAGTTGCAAAGCCAGTAGTACTTGTACTAACAATGTCACTTGACTGCAAGTGGAACATGGATGTTGTGAGTAGTGACTTACTTCATCGACTTTCCAGTTTTCTTCCAATAAGTAACGTAGTAACACCATGTGCGCCACGGCTCCGCCCAAGCTGTGACCACAGAAAATTATGCGCTTGTTGAGACTCAGTAATCCCTTCATGGGATTCTGATCAGACCCCATGAAGACATCTGCGCGCTTGAAGAACCCGGCGTGAAATGCACCCCCAAACTTTGGGTGATTGACCATCTTGAAGTCGGCGGCAAGGTCATCGAGAGTTTCCGTGCCTCGAAATGCGATGAAGATGGCATCTTCTGCATATGCTACAAGAAACTTTTGTTGTCCTAGGAGCTCGAGTGACATGTGAACCTTTTCAAACCTTACAATTGGGTGATCACATTGGGTCTTTTGGAGGAAAGCTGTGGCTCTCGTGACGCTTGACTTGTAAACGGCCTCTGAGCAGAAATATGCTCGAGATAGGTCGTCTCTACTGAGAGTGTCGTCACAGCAGCCTGGCTGGATAGATGAGGACGACATCCTTTGAGGAGGAAAAGGCCTGTAGCAACACCTAAATCAATTGAAACGGGGCGTGAGTTGAAATTTACCTTAAAAAGAACAGAAAAGTTTCCTACTACCAAAAGACCCTCGTGCAGCTAATTTCGATCACTAAACTACTACACAAGGCTTTCTCTTCAGTTGCAAGAACTCCACCTAAACAAAACCAAGCTTTGATAACTCGAGGCCGCTTGAAGTTGAAGCTGCTGATAACGCTTACAGTCAAGTGCTAGGATGTACTGACCAATTCATACTAGAGACTATGAAAAAATAATCTTTGTTGACTAGGTATATGCAGCCCTGTACACTTGCTACAGAATTTTGTTCAAATTTGGCAAAAACTTTGCAAAAACTTGGTTATATCACAGCAACCACTAAGAATGGGGTCCAACAATATTTCGTGCTATGACCTGAAGTCCCCAACTAGGAACCCCTGTCAGGATACGAATTTCCTTTTTCTCAGGCTAGCAAATATCAGTAACAAGAACTTATTTCGGAGACATTAAAGTTATCCATAAAGTAACCCTGTCTTCATCCTGTCTTTGGGCCTCCTTTCAACCCGTATCCCCTCTTTCAGTGGTATCCCCAAAGTAAAGATATTTTTATTAAATCTCAGTATGAAATGATGAACTCTGCATTTAATGCAAAGAGACTAATTTTAGTAATTGTTCAATTAAGAGCAGTGAAAATATATGTAGTAGCAATGGAGGCGCTCAGGAAAAAGGAAACATAGGATGAAACTAAGTTTACCACCAAAATTGATGGTTTTCTGGGTTTAGTGCTGTATTTTTCTTACTTTATGGATAACTAAACTCTATCGTGTGAAGATCATTAGTAACCCTCTGCTCTCTCTCTCACTCAGGCACTGACTGAAAACAAACAGAGACAATTTAACAATATGTACTCCTCTCTACCTATTGGTGCAAGTTTTGGGATGAAGAGAGGGGACTTTTTGGGTCAATTGAGTAATGTAAATATTCTTCCCATTTCAAAATACACTACAATGAATACACTTTGTGCAGTCCATTGAAAAATATGGCATTTATATGGAATACCAAATGCTCGCTTATTTTGACAATTTGACTTTTTTTGGGTTTACTATTTTCTCAAGTTGCCATTTCCTATTTGTCAACTACACCTTGCCAAAATGTTAGATTCCCAATTCCACATTCCCAAATTCACATTAGAGAAATCCATAAATTCATGCTGAATTTGCCAGGGTGTTTCAATTTTCACCCCCACCCCCAAAGTAAGCGGTCCACAAACCGAAACAGTATTTGCATTACAAAACAAAACAGTAGAAATGATTGAGGAACAGCTGCTTGATAATAGACAAGGGGTGTGCCACACTGTGGCCTTGCCACTTACTTCAAAAATATCTGAAGGCAAAAGAAGAATTATGGAAATTCAAATATTTCACCACACCAAAATAAATAATCTTCAAAAACATCCTCTCAAAATCCTTCAATATATTATTATAACTCTGCAACTAATCTCAGGTTTCAACACAAGCCAAGATATCATCTTTCAAACATCCTGAGATAAAAATCAACCTATTATTATTACCTAGGGGCCAAAATCCCTTAAGCTACTATACTCTATAATGAATCTGAACAGGATATCCTTGCCTTGGTAGTGTGCAAGGCCAATAAAGACGATCAAAGACTTTTATTCTAAGAGGAGATTCAGAAGTCAATACAAGATTTATGACCAATACGAACCAGCACACAGTCATGCCGGGCCAGAGTGAACCGCAGCCACCAATTGGCCGTTCTGTCCACTGGATGGGCTGCGTTTTTGATTCGGCGCCATTATGCCAAGAGGAGATTCAGAAATCAATACGAGATTTACGACCAATATGAACCAGCACACAGTCATGCACTTGCCGGGCCAGAGTGAACTGCAGCCACCAATGCACTAGTTGGCCGTTCTGTCCACTGGATGGGCTGCGTTTTTGATTCGGCACCATTATGCCAAGAGGAGATTCAGAAATCAATACGAGATTTATGACCAATATGAACCAGCACACAGTCATGCACATGCCGGGCCAGAGTGAGCTGCAGCCACCAATGCACTAGTTGGCCGTTCTGTCCGCTGGATGGGCTGCTCTTTTTATTTGGCATCAGACAAGCACCACAGTCCATTTTTCTTTGCTGCTGATCACTGTACTTTTTTTGTTTTTGGCTGTTTTCCCTTGGACCTAACCTCACACATAACTACTCTGCTCACCTACCTAGCCTATTAATTACATATCCTACTAACTTGACCATTATTCTCATTACTTACCCTATTCACTTAACTATCCTATGGACATAAGTTTTTTTGTAAACTTAGTCATTTTGATAAGGTAATTTGTTTCTTATTTACTAACATGCATATTTACCTAACTATTTATTTATCTATGTTTTTTACATAGCCAAATGTCTAATTAACTACCTACTCACTTTTTCCAACTCTCCCTCTCCCAATCCTACCTATCAATGTATTAAGGTTTGTCCTAGTTCATGGATGATGAACATAGGTCCCCATATCTAAATATTACAAATAATTTATAGTGGAAACAATGTCATAATTGCAACCATTGTGGTTTAATTAATGCATATTTTACTCAATTTTGTATACTTAATTTATTATTGAATGGACATTACAATACATCTTTTCACATAATTATTATAATTGTGTACTATTGGATTATGGTTTAAGTTTAAGGTTGGGACACATAAATTAATTAGCAAATTTTTCACAAATGTATAGTAAGTCATCTAAAGTAGGCTAAATTTGGGGGAAATTTTTAGGCTTTACATATATGTGAAGTAATATAATTTCATTTTATATCTTCCTTCAAAGAAAGTGGAAAAAAATTAGGTTGTAAAGATCACACAACGATAAAATACATATCTTCTTTTTTGGTTTTATACGAAATTTATTTGATTATTTTAAAAATTAAGGTATTTTCTTTTAATCGATAAATATTTATAGTTTAAAACCTTTGAATTTTGGTTTCTAAATTTTTTCCTATGTTTTTATAAATTTGTTTGTTTTATAATATATAATTTGTATAGTTTGTACTTTTTTGGGGTTTAAGGCATATATTACTAGGATTTATTTTTTGTTAAGGTTTGTATACTTAGGGTTGTAGTAGGGCTTATAACAAAATATCATTTGGATTTTTAGGGTTATGCATTATGATTTAGTGTATAGGAATTTAGATCATATATTTCAAGGCTTAAGGTTCATACTTTAAATTTTGCTCATTATATTGGTTTTTTTATATTATCACTTGTTTATATTTATACCATAATTATGAATATCCTTTGATTCCATATGTTCCATAGTTATTTGAGTTTAATATTTTCTAACCCACTTTTGTACGAGTTATGATCTTTTTTAAGGTTGCATTTTCAATTGGGACTACAAACTTTGGTGGAATATTGTCATCTTTTATTCTTAAAGGTATGCATTTGTCTTTTGTTACTTCTTTTGTTTTATGTTTATATTTTCACAATTTAGTCTCTTTTCATTTCCTAGTTATTAGATATAGAAAGGGCATCAAATTTCATTAAATATACAACCATAAATAAAGGTTTTATACCTTTACACAGATATTTCATATTCAATATCTTTTTGTAATTTGATTTTTTCATACCCATATGCGAATAATGCATTAACTCCTCACAACCAGCGTGGGTTTTATGGCCTATGGCAGGTCAAGTTGATTGAGTAACACAAGTGAAAACCCTATACTAATTACTAATTATGGGCAATTTTCCTTTGCCATTTTGCTTTAAATATGCTAACACATCAAGTCTTAGATGTGGGAAAATTACATTGTGGCTTACGAGGATACATGGAAGGAAAATTTTACTTTTGTTTCACCAATTTTTGTGTGGTATGTTGCATCATTCTTTGCTGATATTGGTATGCAATTTGATAAGAAGTATAGAAACCTGAGTTAATAATAGTTTTTTTTTTTTTGTCATAACTAATGTTTTGATAAATTGATCTTCTATGACATTCTTCATTTATAGATGATTGCCACTTGAGTAGTTCCTCACAAAATTGCAAAAGAAACACTTGGATTTGTCTCTATCTATTTATCATTGCGAAGAATTTTATTTCTAATTCCCCTCTTTATTTTGTGTGAAAACAATAATTCATGATTATGGGCAAATTTGCTTACCCATGGGGAGTAATGGTAATGTAACCACCGTTATTCCTAAAGAAGGTGATTGCCTAGTATTTTGTGAATGACCTTCACAAGGTATAACCTCACTCATTGTGTCATTTCTGTTATGTTGTGGCTAAAATTGATGACACAATTTTGTGAGCAAGGCTTTAGCTTTGCAATTATGGAATCCAAGGAGAGGTCATGCCATGAAAGGCAACAACATAGAGCTAAATGAAAGTGACAAAGAAAAGACTTGTGTCCTTGTGCATGTTGCAAAGGGTTACATCTTTGCAATGAAAGTATCATCCCCAACCACATGATTAAAGGGGGACCATCAATTTTAGTTGATGATGTAAGTATTATTTAACATTTGTTTTAAATGAAGCAATGAAATTTGATTGTGTGCAAGGGTGAAAAATGGCAATGTTCTAATTTGGATAGGTTTATAATGCAAGATTTTTTGCAAGATACACCTACAAGCCATGACAATCCACCATCACCTTGTGAGGGTGTTTCACCAACAATAGACACTAACACTGATGACACATATGACGATACACATAAGGAAGAAGATGAGTATGTAGAGGTGATTGAACATTTCCTTTCTTTGGGCCTCCTTTCAACCCGTATCCCCTCTTTCAGTGGTATCCCCAAAGTAAAGATATTTTTATTAAATCTCAGTATGAAATGATGAACTCTGCATTTAATGCAAAGAGACTAATTTTAGTAATTGTACAATTAAGAGCAGTGAAAATATATGTAGTAGCAATGGAGGCGCTCAGGAAAAAGGAAACATACGATGAAACTAAGTTTACCACCAAAATTGATGGTTTTCTGGGTTTAGTGCTGTATTTTTCTTACTTTATGGATAACTAAACTCTATCGTGTGAAGATCATTAGTAACCCTCTGCTCTCTCTCTCACTCAGGCACTGACTGAAAACAAACAGAGACTTTAACAATATGTACTCTTCTCTACCTACTGGTGCAAGTTTTGGGATGAAGAGAGGGGACTTTTTGGGTCAATTGAGTAATGTAAATATTCTTCCCATTTCAAAATACACTACAATGAATACACTTTGTGCAGTCCATTGAAAAATATGGCATTTATATGGAATACCAAATGCTCGCTTATTTTGACACTTTGACTTTTTTTGGGTTTACTATTTTCTCAAGTTGCCATTTCCTATTTGTCAACTACACCTTGCCAAAATGTTAGATTCCCAATTCCACATTGCCAAATTCACATTAGAGAAATCCATAAATTCATGCTGAATTTGACAGGGTGTTTCAATTTTCACCCCCACCCCCAAAGTAAGCGGTCCACAAACCGAAACAGTATTTGCATTACAAAACGAAACAGTAGAAATGATTGAGGAACAGCTGCTTGATAATAGACAAGGGGTGTGCCACACTGTGGCCTTGCCATTTACTCCAAAAATATCTGAAGGCAAAAGAAGAATTATGGAAATTCAAATATTTCACCACACCAAAATAAATAATCTTCAAAAACATCCTCTCAAAATCCTTCAAGATATTATTATAACTCTGCAACTAATCTCAGGTTTCAACACAAGCCAAGATATCATCTTTCAAACATCCTGAGATAAAAAATCAACCTGTTATTATTACCTAGGGGCCAAAATCCCTTAAGCTACTATATTCTATAATGAATCTGAACAGGATATCCTTGCCTTGGTAGTGTGCAAGGCCAATAAAGACGATCAAAGACTTTTATTCTAAGAGGAGATTCAGAAGTCAATACAAGATTTATGACCAATACGAACCAGCACACAGTCATGCCGGGCCAGAGTGAACCGCAGCCACCAATTGGCCGTTCTGTCCACTGGATGGGCTGCGTTTTTGATTCGGCGCCATTATGCCAAGAGGAGATTCAGAAATCAATACGAGATTTACGACCAATATGAACCAGCACACAGTCATGCACTTGCCGGGCCAGAGTGAACTGCAGCCACCAATGCACTAGTTGGCCGTTCTGTCCACTGGATGGGCTGCGTTTTTGATTCGGCACCATTATGCCAAGAGGAGATTCAGAAATCAATACGAGATTTATGACCAATATGAACCAGCACACAGTCATGCACATGCCGGGCCAGAGTGAGCTGCAGCCACCAATGCACTAGTTGGCCGTTCTGTCCGCTGGATGGGCTGCTCTTTTTATTTGGCATCAGACAAGCACCACAGTCCATTTTTCTTTGCTGCTGATCACTGTACTTTTTTTGTTTTTGGCTGTTTTCCCTTGGACCTAACCTCACACATAACTACTCTGCTCACCTACCTAGCCTATTAATTACATATCCTACTAACTTGACCATTATTCTCATTACTTACCCTATTCACTTAACTATCCTATGGACATAAGTTTTTTTGTAAACTTAGTCATTTTGATAAGGTAATTTGTTTCTTATTTACTAACATGCATATTTACCTAACTATTTATTTATCTATGTTTTTTACATAGCCAAATGTCTAATTAACTACCTACTCACTTTTTCCAACTCTCCCTCTCCCAATCCTACCTATCAATGTATTAAGGTTTGTCCTAGTTCATGGATGATGAACATAGGTCCCCATATCTAAATATTACAAATAATTTATAGTGGAAACAATGTCATAATTGCAACCATTGTGGTTTAATTAATGCATATTTTACTCAATTTTGTATACTTAATTTATTATTGAATGGACATTACAATACATCTTTTCACATAATTATTATAATTGTGTACTATTGGATTATGGTTTAAGTTTAAGGTTGGGACACATAAATTAATTAGCAAATTTTTCACAAATGTATAGTAAGTCATCTAAAGTAGGCTAAATTTGGGGGAAATTTTTAGGCTTTACATATATGTGAAGTAATATAATTTCATTTTATATCTTCCTTCAAAGAAAGTGGAAAAAAATTAGGTTGTAAAGATCACACAACGATAAAATACATATCTTCTTTTTTGGTTTTATACGAAATTTATTTGATTATTTTAAAAATTAAGGTATTTTCTTTTAATCGATAAATATTTATAGTTTAAAACCTTTGAATTTTGGTTTCTAAATTTTTTCCTATGTTTTTATAAATTTGTTTGTTTTATAATATATAATTTGTATAGTTTGTACTTTTTTGGGGTTTAAGGCATATATTACTAGGATTTATTTTTTGTTAAGGTTTGTATACTTAGGGTTGTAGTAGGGCTTATAACAAAATATCATTTGGATTTTTAGGGTTATGCATTATGATTTAGTGTATAGGAATTTAGATCATATATTTCAAGGCTTAAGGTTCATACTTTAAATTTTGCTCATTATATTGGTTTTTTTATATTATCACTTGTTTATATTTATACCATAATTATGAATATCCTTTGATTCCATATGTTCCATAGTTATTTGAGTTTAATATTTTCTAACCCACTTTTGTACGAGTTATGATCTTTTTTAAGGTTGCATTTTCAATTGGGACTACAAACTTTGGTGGAATATTGTCATCTTTTATTCTTAAAGGTATGCATTTGTCTTTTGTTACTTCTTTTGTTTTATGTTTATATTTTCACAATTTAGTCTCTTTTCATTTCCTAGTTATTAGATATAGAAAGGGCATCAAATTTCATTAAATATACAACCATAAATAAAGGTTTTATACCTTTACACAGATATTTCATATTCAATATCTTTTTGTAATTTGATTTTTTCATACCCATATGCGAATAATGCATTAACTCCTCACAACCAGCGTGGGTTTTATGGCCTATGGCAGGTCAAGTTGATTGAGTAACACAAGTGAAAACCCTATACTAATTACTAATTATGGGCAATTTTCCTTTGCCATTTTGCTTTAAATATGCTAACACATCAAGTCTTAGATGTGGGAAAATTACATTGTGGCTTACGAGGATACATGGAAGGAAAATTTTACTTTTGTTTCACCAATTTTTGTGTGGTATGTTGCATCATTCTTTGCTGATATTGGTATGCAATTTGATAAGAAGTATAGAAACCTGAGTTAATAATAGTTTTTTTTTTTTTGTCATAACTAATGTTTTGATAAATTGATCTTCTATGACATTCTTCATTTATAGATGATTGCCACTTGAGTAGTTCCTCACAAAATTGCAAAAGAAACACTTGGATTTGTCTCTATCTATTTATCATTGCGAAGAATTTTATTTCTAATTCCCCTCTTTATTTTGTGTGAAAACAATAATTCATGATTATGGGCAAATTTGCTTACCCATGGGGAGTAATGGTAATGTAACCACCGTTATTCCTAAAGAAGGTGATTGCCTAGTATTTTGTGAATGACCTTCACAAGGTATAACCTCACTCATTGTGTCATTTCTGTTATGTTGTGGCTAAAATTGATGACACAATTTTGTGAGCAAGGCTTTAGCTTTGCAATTATGGAATCCAAGGAGAGGTCATGCCATGAAAGGCAACAACATAGAGCTAAATGAAAGTGACAAAGAAAAGACTTGTGTCCTTGTGCATGTTGCAAAGGGTTACATCTTTGCAATGAAAGTATCATCCCCAACCACATGATTAAAGGGGGACCATCAATTTTAGTTGATGATGTAAGTATTATTTAACATTTGTTTTAAATGAAGCAATGAAATTTGATTGTGTGCAAGGGTGAAAAATGGCAATGTTCTAATTTGGATAGGTTTATAATGCAAGATTTTTTGCAAGATACACCTACAAGCCATGACAATCCACCATCACCTTGTGAGGGTGTTTCACCAACAATAGACACTAACACTGATGACACATATGACGATACACATAAGGAAGAAGATGAGTATGTAGAGGTGATTGAACATTTCCTTTCTTTGGGCCTCCTTTCAACCCGTATCCCCTCTTTCAGTGGTATCCCCAAAGTAAAGATATTTTTATTAAATCTCAGTATGAAATGATGAACTCTGCATTTAATGCAAAGAGACTAATTTTAGTAATTGTACAATTAAGAGCAGTGAAAATATATGTAGTAGCAATGGAGGCGCTCAGGAAAAAGGAAACATACGATGAAACTAAGTTTACCACCAAAATTGATGGTTTTCTGGGTTTAGTGCTGTATTTTTCTTACTTTATGGATAACTAAACTCTATCGTGTGAAGATCATTAGTAACCCTCTGCTCTCTCTCTCACTCAGGCACTGACTGAAAACAAACAGAGACTTTAACAATATGTACTCTTCTCTACCTACTGGTGCAAGTTTTGGGATGAAGAGAGGGGACTTTTTGGGTCAATTGAGTAATGTAAATATTCTTCCCATTTCAAAATACACTACAATGAATACACTTTGTGCAGTCCATTGAAAAATATGGCATTTATATGGAATACCAAATGCTCGCTTATTTTGACACTTTGACTTTTTTTGGGTTTACTATTTTCTCAAGTTGCCATTTCCTATTTGTCAACTACACCTTGCCAAAATGTTAGATTCCCAATTCCACATTGCCAAATTCACATTAGAGAAATCCATAAATTCATGCTGAATTTGACAGGGTGTTTCAATTTTCACCCCCACCCCCAAAGTAAGCGGTCCACAAACCGAAACAGTATTTGCATTACAAAACGAAACAGTAGAAATGATTGAGGAACAGCTGCTTGATAATAGACAAGGGGTGTGCCACACTGTGGCCTTGCCATTTACTCCAAAAATATCTGAAGGCAAAAGAAGAATTATGGAAATTCAAATATTTCACCACACCAAAATAAATAATCTTCAAAAACATCCTCTCAAAATCCTTCAAGATATTATTATAACTCTGCAACTAATCTCAGGTTTCAACACAAGCCAAGATATCATCTTTCAAACATCCTGAGATAAAAAATCAACCTGTTATTATTACCTAGGGGCCAAAATCCCTTAAGCTACTATATTCTATAATGAATCTGAACAGGATATCCTTGCCTTGGTAGTGTGCAAGGCCAATAAAGACGATCAAAGACTTTTATTCTAAGAGGAGATTCAGAAGTCAATACAAGATTTATGACCAATACGAACCAGCACACAGTCATGCCGGGCCAGAGTGAACCGCAGCCACCAATTGGCCGTTCTGTCCACTGGATGGGCTGCGTTTTTGATTCGGCGCCATTATGCCAAGAGGAGATTCAGAAATCAATACGAGATTTACGACCAATATGAACCAGCACACAGTCATGCACTTGCCGGGCCAGAGTGAACTGCAGCCACCAATGCACTAGTTGGCCGTTCTGTCCACTGGATGGGCTGCGTTTTTGATTCGGCACCATTATGCCAAGAGGAGATTCAGAAATCAATACGAGATTTATGACCAATATGAACCAGCACACAGTCATGCACATGCCGGGCCAGAGTGAGCTGCAGCCACCAATGCACTAGTTGGCCGTTCTGTCCGCTGGATGGGCTGCTCTTTTTATTTGGCATCAGACAAGCACCACAGTCCATTTTTCTTTGCTGCTGATCACTGTACTTTTTTTGTTTTTGGCTGTTTTCCCTTGGACCTAACCTCACACATAACTACTCTGCTCACCTACCTAGCCTATTAATTACATATCCTACTAACTTGACCATTATTCTCATTACTTACCCTATTCACTTAACTATCCTATGGACATAAGTTTTTTTGTAAACTTAGTCATTTTGATAAGGTAATTTGTTTCTTATTTACTAACATGCATATTTACCTAACTATTTATTTATCTATGTTTTTTACATAGCCAAATGTCTAATTAACTACCTACTCACTTTTTCCAACTCTCCCTCTCCCAATCCTACCTATCAATGTATTAAGGTTTGTCCTAGTTCATGGATGATGAACATAGGTCCCCATATCTAAATATTACAAATAATTTATAGTGGAAACAATGTCATAATTGCAACCATTGTGGTTTAATTAATGCATATTTTACTCAATTTTGTATACTTAATTTATTATTGAATGGACATTACAATACATCTTTTCACATAATTATTATAATTGTGTACTATTGGATTATGGTTTAAGTTTAAGGTTGGGACACATAAATTAATTAGCAAATTTTTCACAAATGTATAGTAAGTCATCTAAAGTAGGCTAAATTTGGGGGAAATTTTTAGGCTTTACATATATGTGAAGTAATATAATTTCATTTTATATCTTCCTTCAAAGAAAGTGGAAAAAAATTAGGTTGTAAAGATCACACAACGATAAAATACATATCTTCTTTTTTGGTTTTATACGAAATTTATTTGATTATTTTAAAAATTAAGGTATTTTCTTTTAATCGATAAATATTTATAGTTTAAAACCTTTGAATTTTGGTTTCTAAATTTTTTCCTATGTTTTTATAAATTTGTTTGTTTTATAATATATAATTTGTATAGTTTGTACTTTTTTGGGGTTTAAGGCATATATTACTAGGATTTATTTTTTGTTAAGGTTTGTATACTTAGGGTTGTAGTAGGGCTTATAACAAAATATCATTTGGATTTTTAGGGTTATGCATTATGATTTAGTGTATAGGAATTTAGATCATATATTTCAAGGCTTAAGGTTCATACTTTAAATTTTGCTCATTATATTGGTTTTTTTATATTATCACTTGTTTATATTTATACCATAATTATGAATATCCTTTGATTCCATATGTTCCATAGTTATTTGAGTTTAATATTTTCTAACCCACTTTTGTACGAGTTATGATCTTTTTTAAGGTTGCATTTTCAATTGGGACTACAAACTTTGGTGGAATATTGTCATCTTTTATTCTTAAAGGTATGTATTTGTCTTTTGTTACTTCTTTTGTTTTATGTTTATATTTTCACAATTTAGTCTCTTTTCATTTCCTAGTTATTAAAATATAGAAAGGGCATCAAATTTCATTAAATATACAACCATAAATAAAGGTTTTATACCTTTACACAGATATTTCATATTCAATATCTTTTTGTAATTTGATTTTTTCATACCCATATGCAAATAATGCATTAACTTCTCACAACCAGCGTGGGTTTTATGGCCTATGGCAGGTATTACATTTTACACCTTTCAAACAGTGTGCATTAATTATCATTATGTGGGTATTGCATATGTGAACATTTTCAATGATGGAAGGTTTAATATCTCAATGTGGGTATTACCAAAGTTTGTTTTAGTATATGGGTTCATAATGCAAAAATTGTACGTGATATACATTGGAATAGTAGGTATTTTATATCATGATATGGGTATTGTAATGGGAATTCCGAGTCACAACATCAATTTTAAAAGAACCATGTATGTTTTGCATTTTTGATTTTTGTTCAATGATGAATGTTTATAAAATTATAAATTCTCTTGATGTAGGAATTTGTCTTCCTTCCTTTAATCATGGGCAGGGTTGCAAAGTCTCATTCCATTCATGTCCAAAACCCCACCAAGTCCCCTTTCTCAAACAAAGATTTGGTGTGGAGGTCCAAAATACGCCATGGAAGGTAAAATAAAGTGACTATTCAATTTGCTTATGTTCCATACACTCGTGTTTCGGAATTCTTAGAAGGTGAACAAGGGGATACAAGCACCCCTATGGAATGGAATGTTTACAAAAAAATTCCAAGCCAAATGGATGTCAAACAACCAACTATCAAAAACCACCTTAGGCATACCTGGTAAACATTTATGGAATTAACCTTTTTAATTTCTTTAATTCATATACCAAAGATGTAATCATTTACATCTTGAAAGTTTTTTTGGTCTAAGTGTCAATGCAAATATGGACCAAAGGGCTATCGAGAAAATTCAACCCACATTCAATCTATTAAAAAAGGATGTTTAGTGTCATTTTCAATCAAACATCTATACACATGGCTTGATGTGGCTAAGATCATGATTTATCATAAGGCCCATATGCGAACTGATGGGTCATTTGCACATGGTGAACATGACTCGGAATCCATTTTTTGTATGTCTTGTTATGTTCCATGCATGTCACAAACATTAAAGGACCACATATAGGCCCAACTAAACTTAAGTGATACTGCTAAACAAATATATGACAAACATAAAGCAATTTGGTGGGAATGTGTGAATGCGGGTCAAAGCATGACACAAGATGATTTCATTTGACTTCAAGACATTGCATATTTGGATCAGAAACATATGAAAGGGAATTGGTGTTTACATACCAACCTTACAATTTCAATTCGGTGTTGGGCTCTTTAACATCCGAAAGATGTGTTCTTTTTCCAAGATGTTGGTGAAATCAATGGGATTCAACTCCCGTTCACCATAGGTATTCAAACACCAACTCAATGTGAGCCCATGCTATCATATGGTCATAATGTTGCCATTTCTATGGATGCCACATTTGGCACAAATGACATGAAATTTCATCTATTCACCTTGATGGGATTTTATGATCATCACACGGGTGTCCTTTTAGCATAGATCATTACAAATAGGTAAACAATTGAGGATTTGATCGAATGGTTGAAACCATTAAATGATAAGATGTTATCACACATGCCACATTGGAAACCATCATTCTTTCTTGTTGATGATGCACCTCAAGAATTGAAGGCAATACGGTTAGTTATAGACCTAGTACCTACTTTGATGTTTTTAAAGTATCTTTCATAAAATTCTTGATTACTTCAAATGCATTTTATGTTGTACTGACCCCATCCACTCATGAAGATTTTATTGCATATGTGTCCTTATTAAGGTCGTATGGGGTATGGACAAGGTTCCCATCTACCTTTGTTGTTGGCATGTTCTCAAAACATGGCGCTTATGTGGTACTGAAAAAATCAAAGATGTGGAAGTGCGAGGTGGAATCCTCCAAGACCTTCATGATGTGATGTAAATGTCCATCAATCATGGAGAAACAATTGATGACTTCAAAAAGCATGAGAGGGTTGATGTGAGAGAAAACCTTCATAAACATAGGCCTAATGATCCATGGACAAATCATTTTTGAATTTATTACCATCAATTTGGTAAATGATAATATTTATCATGGTTTTAGTATTCAAAATTCTTTTGTAATAATGTTATTCATCCTTGTGCATTGTGTTTATGTTTACAGAATTATGGATGGTGAGTGTTCGAAAAATGCCCCATTCAAACCAAAAAACCCAAGTGAGCATTGAATCATATCATGGTGTGTTGAAACGTTAATTTGCTCTTGATGCAAAAGGCCTTAAAGGGCATAGAATTGATTAGTTGGTGTGGTGATTAACAACCATTGCATGCCACTACATGCACACATTGGAAATGAAAAAAAAGGATTTCATAAAAAACAAGGTTATGGAGGCCATTATTACACGAAGTGTGGAAAAAGCAACCCTTATTCCATTCACCCATGTTTACCAACCCACCCTTGAAAGTGATGGAACTTGGGGCATACAAAGCCAACGCCTTCCCAATGTTATTTACGTGGTGAAATTCTCATCCACCGAAATATTTTGTTGCACATGTGAATGTGCATTGTGAGGGAACATGTGTAAACACCAAATTGTGGTCATTTTCACATGCACATACATTTCTCAAAAGGATATCATTCACTACTGTGGAACATGGTATGGATCACATCATGGAGGGTTGGGTCACATGTTAACGAACCCACAACATATTCGAGATGGTATGGAATCCAATGATGACGATGAAAATGAACATCTTGAAGGTGATGATGGGATCATGGAATTTCATGGGCTTATGAACATGGAGCAGAATGATCTCCCTATGGGTGCCATTGTAAGGTCTAATGACACAATAAATTCATCAACCCCAATGGAAAGGGCTTTTATAGAATTGGTCACTATAATGCAAGAGATCACAAATGAATGTAAAGAAGACAATGTGACACTTTGTGAACATGCCACCTCACACATGAGAATATTGACATGTAATATTTGTAACATACGCCTCACAAAGGCAAATGCAGTTTTACACCTAAGATTAATGTTACACCACATAGAAGATGGATTGGGAAATAGTGTCAAAGGCTCTAAGATTGGCATGAAACAATGTTCAATCACACAAATGTACGTATTAAAGGATGTCATGAATAAATGTTTCAATTACTAATAAAGATTTTTGCCATTGGCACTAAGAATTTTGTTTTATAATCAAATTTGTATGGAGGAAACCATAGCCCAAATTCTTTGAACATCATGTATTCAACACACACATGAAGTCTAATATGGCACAAAAATTATTGTTGTTTCCAAGTAATAAGCACAAAAAGTGTGAAATGCAAAAATACAAAGATATTGATAATATTAGTGTTAATTGCTGGTATTGTAATTAAGCCCCAAACTTCCAATTGGTATATGTAAGTACGAGTGTAAGTATTACAACAAAACCCCAAAAGTCCAGTTGGTAGAGTTAAGTACGAGTGTAGGTATTGCAATGAAACCCCAAAATTCCAATTAGTAAAGGTAAGTATGGGTGTAGGTATTACAACAAAGCCCCAAAATTCCAATTTATAAAAGTAAGTAAGGGTGTAAGTATTTCAACGAAACCCCAAAATTCCAATTGGTAGAAGTAAGTATAAATGCGAATATTACAAGTTTAAATTAATAATCAACCCTAAATGCAATACCCATAGTTCAAAAGAACTCATTTAGATGGTTTAGATACCTTAAAGTGAAGACCTAACCCTAAACACAATACCCACATGCAAGGTCACTTTGAAATAACCCAACCTTATATGCAATACTCGCATTCAAGGTCACTCTGAAATTACGCATGTGGGGTTTAAACCTCTTTAAAAGAAGATCCTACCCTAAATGTAATACCCACATATTGGGTCACTCCAAAATAATTAGTTAATTTCAAAATAGTATGCTAATAAAAATGTGTATAGAAGTTGGGGTTGTTGATTAAAAGTTCCATGGTTCTTACTTTGTTTCACTAAAATTGAAAAAGGTTGTATTGTTTGTGAAACAAATAGGATAATGACAATTGTGATTAAACTTATTTTGGTGTAAGAATTTTTCATGGAAAAGTTGAACTTGCAATTTATAACGTGGAATAATTATGTTAAATAGTGATTTCAATAACTTATTAAAACAAAAATATAATTAAGTTAATCAATCTAATTTCTAGATCCAACTTTTTATTATCCACGTAAATAAAGTTAAACCAAATGATTAGTTAATTATTTTAAATAAGTAAACAATCATCTGATTCTTGATAATTAATCATTTAAATTATCTGAAATACTGGTCTATTAATCATTTAATTATATGACAAATTTTGTTGATAATTCATTAATTATCTAAAATATATTTTTAATCATACATTAAATTGGGGGAATTTTTAGGGTTTAGACATATGTGAAACAATATGATTTCATTTTATATCTTTTTCAAAGAGATTGGAAAAATTAGGTTGGAGAGATCACACAAAGGTAAAAAACAAACCTTATGTTAGAAACCCAACCTTAACCTTAAATACAATATAAAGTTTGTCGAAATCAAAAAATTAAAAGTTCAAGCTTAATTTTTTTTCAAATATGTTCATATTTATGTTTTTTCTTTTTTAAAGTTGTAAAATATTCTAGAAAAAATATATATAAAGTCTCTAATTTAATAATGTTTTTAAAAAATCAAAGCATATGATTTTCTACTTTTTTTTTGTTTCACATAATAATAAAAAAGATCTTTCCCATGTATTAATCCTATTTGTAATTGAAATTTTATTTTATATTTTTCTCATATATAATAAATAATTTAGTGGTTAAAATAATCATATAATGGGTAGAAATATATATATAATTTGATTTTAGTTACATTTATTAACCTATGGTTACGTATATTGTAATTATTTTTAATGAATTATTTTTTTATGCAAATTTAAAATTTCCAAAATATTAATAGTTAAGTATGAAAATGTTCATAAGCTCTTAGAAACCATGCTAAAGTTTGTGTGAATTTGGAAGTTTTGTGAGGGCCAAGTTGTTATGTAATTTTTTCAACACCTTCAAAAGCTTAAACATGATTTGACTATTTAAAAAACAAAATAGTGTTCATAAAAAAACAACCAAGAATCTGTAGCCTTAACAAATTACTAGCTTCAACAAAAGTTCATCACCAAGGTTGTCAGATTGACTAAAGTGTTAACATTGACCAACTAAACAACCTAGCCTAAACATGAGTAATAAGTGAATAAACTACTTGTTAATTAACTAAATTAACTACCTGGTAGGCTACTTACATAATATAAGCCTATTATGTAGTTTATTCACTAATGTAAGTGTCGCAATCATAACTTTGCACTCGTGACCAAAACAAGGGCTTGCAAAGTTGTGGGCCAAGAGGGAAGCGCAAGAGGGAAGGAAAGTGTGAAGGAAAGTGTGAAGGATTGAACCCAAGGGAGCTTCCAATTTGGGAGTTGGAGTCCCAATGGATTCCCAAATCTTCCAAAAGCGATTGCAAGGGTCAAAAACCAATGGATTGAGGAATGTTTTGTATCACTGAAAAGCTCTTGGAACTTAAATGTCTAAAATGTGCTCACATGACCCATTTAGACATCTAAAGCACAAGTTAAGACCAAAAGAAAGGTCGGGAATCAACCTGGCAATTTGACTCCCGACCATTAAAAGTCAGGAATCCACCCGATTTCCTTGTGTGCAGCAAGTGATGTGTGACATACCGTTGAAAAGCTCTTGAAGAGGGTTACAACTTTGCTTTAGACCTCATCTCAATCAGAGGTTATGGGCCTTCAAAGTTGTGGAAGTCTTAGTTGTGAGAATTTCAAGACTCCCATTTGGAAGTCCCGGGACAAAATGACATTTGGGTGCTAATCTTGTGGCCAACCACAGAGTATATTATAAGGGGGAAGGTGGTGGCTTCCCCCAAGTCCAGGTCGTGGTGAATCTTGTGAATCTTGTGAATCTGAGTTTGCTCATGGTTTTTCCTAGCACCAAAAGTGTTCCAACTATGCATTAACCAACTTGTTGTTTGGTTTTGTGTAGGTCCATGTGAATGATTAAGTATTTGTCATTCTTCCTAATCCCATCCCAGAGCTCCAACACGCCCCTCTACCCCCAATGACGCGCTCCTAAGTTCCTTGTTGGACCCAAGTTGGGTCCAAATGAGTTAAACAGCGAAATTGTTTGGAACTCGGGGCACGCTCCTAGCTCTTAGCACTAAAAGAGGTAGAGGGGCGTGCTAAAGCTCCGGGATGGGATTAGGAAAAGGGACAAGCTTTAGTTACTTACTCGAACCTACATCAAACCAACTAATAAGTTGATTAGCTTAACTTTTGGAACACCTTTGGTGCTAGGACAAGTCATGGGCGACCCTAGACTCACAAAATTCACCACGGCCTGAACTTGGGAGAAGCCACCACCTTCCCCCATATAGTATTCTTTGCATTACTCCGTATCACCTACATCCAAATGGCTTTGTCCCAGGACTCCCAAGGAAAAGTTTCGAAATTGTCTCGGTTTGGACTCCCGAGACTTTGCGAATTCATAACTCTTTGCTTAGACCTCTGATCGAGATGAGGTCTAAAGCAAACTTGTAGCTCTCTTTGAAATTCTTCCAACAATGTGTTGCACTCCATCTACACACTAGGGTTGATTGATTCCCAACTTTTAGTGGTCGGGAGTCAAACTGCCAATTTGACTTTTGACCTTTCTTTTTGCAATAATTTATGCTATAGATGTCCAAATGGCTCATGCGAGGCCATTTTCGACATCTACACTTCGATAGCTTTCCAATGATATAAGGAACGCTTCAAAGCAAAGTGTTTTAACCTCTGTAATCGAACTTTGGAATTCCGGGAATCTCGAAGGACTCCCAAGTCCCCATTTCAGGAGTGTGAGTGTCATCCTCACACCTTTCCAAAAGTGGGGTTACGACAGCCAAAGTGTTACGAGCCAAGGAAGGTATCTCCAACTCCTTACTCTTCCATTATTTTCATCTCAAACTCACATTTGAATCTATTAAGCAGCTTGGGAGCGTGTTAATAAACCTTTCAAATTAGTATTTTAAATGGTCTAAAAAGATATTGAAGGTGGTTTAACTTATTAAGTAAACATATTAGTTACATAGGTAGTTTACTAATTGAGGCCACGTAAACTTAATAAGCATTCATCATAGTTTAATGTTTAATCATTATTATATCATAACATATTAAATTGAACTTTAAAACTTATTAAAATGAAAGCACATTTTTTCATGTAATTGTTATAAGTATATACTATTGGATTATGATTCAAGTTTAGAGTTTGGGAAACCCCAAATTGATTAACAATTTTTTTACAAGTCTATAGTAATTAAAATAAATCTAAAGTGCATTTTAGGTGGGATTTTATATGCAAAACAATGTAATATATATATATAATAAAGTTCAAGAAATTAGCAAATGGTAAGAAACATACCTTCTTTTATGTTTTATCTCAAATTTTATTTAATTATTAAGAAAAATAAAGCTAAAATTTTAATTGGTGAAAGTAAGTACGTGTGTGGATATTGCAAAAGTGTATGAAACCCTAACCCTAAATGAAATAACCATATTCAAGTTCATTTCAAAATATCTCATATGTGATTTTAAATAAAACATGTAGTGAAAGGGCAACCTTAAATGCAATACCCACATGTAAGGTCGCTTTGAAATACCCAATATGTGATTTGGGTGTGCCTTTGAATGAAAACCAAGGCCTAAATGCAATACCTGCATGCAAATTCATACTAAAATAATCCATAGGTGATAGAGGCAAACCTTATGTGAAGACCCAACCCTAAATGCAATACCTGCATGTAAAATCATTTCAAAATAATTAATAAATGGTTTGGGTATCTAAAATATATCTTTTTACATACCTAAATTAATATTATTCTAAATTAATTTTATGAAAAAATGCAGGTATTACAATGCATGTAAAAAACCAATGACTATTATGGGACCTATATGGGAATATTGTAATGAATGTAAAAATCAACAACTATTATTAAACCTATATGTGGGTATTACATATTTGAAAATGGCCTTATGTAATTTATAATAGAAAATGATGTAGGTATTGCATGTTTAAAATGTGGGTATTGTTTTAAAAGTCTTTAGGTGATGTGAATCGTATTACATTATATGTAGATCTTACACAATGTTCATTTTGATCTTTGTAAACCCTAAACAAATTAATGTTACCTATTGATATGGGCCTATTTAAGGTTTGATTTCCTACACCTAAAGTAGTAAGAAATCGATTATGAAGAAGATATACATGATTAATCATATACCCATCAAACAAGTGTGACTAAAAGAAAATATTATATTGATAAATATATATAAAAATGGGAAGATCAAAAATTGCTAAAAACCCAATGAAAAAAAACTCTCTATAATATATCAAAGGACCAAAGTTCAAAAATTACGTAGTCCAAAAAATAAAAGGGTTAAAAAAACCTAACTAAATATATAAAATGGAAACCTTAAACCATATCATTATCTATAATCGTGTGTTTAATTCAGTAAGCAATTATTGCATTCACAGCCTTTGTTGCATGACAAGTAGTCCATAAATGGTGACATTGCATCTCAACATAAACTACTTTTGCAACAAACTCTTCCTTTGTTGTGCCCTAAACCCTATAAACACCCAAAACCCACCAAATTAAACCCTAACACACCTTAGATGAAACAAAATTATAAAAATAAAATAAACATTAATTATTATTATTTATTACCTTCCATGAATCATGGAAATTTAATACAACTGTCAACTTTTCTATCCAACTTGTTTTAATGGACTCTCAATCTCAATTTTTGACATCCCATGTCATCTTTAATTGTCATGCATATATAAAATGGGTGGATCAAATCATCTCTTATAAACTTTCATCCTTCTCCATTCGTGATGTTGCATCTCAAAGCATATTTCCCATGCTCAGGCATTAAGATCCAACATTTGCAACACTTGCTCTAAAGCTAATTTGACCAAAGTTAGTTTTGGGAATGGTGGACATTGTTTTATAACAATTATCAACTTATCCCATTTTCATTATGCTTTGACACAAGAGTAATTAGCAACCTTTTGATCATTCCGCCTTTGCACGACCATGGCATTTCCTAAGATGCGAGCATTCAATTTAAAATGGTCTTGATCTCAAAAACCTCTTTCAAAAGTTGAAAACCTCCTAGGTTTGGTTTTTTTTACCACCAAGTTATGCACCTCCTTCAAATGTTTGGTCAACAACCATTTGACACAATATGTGACAATGCAAGTGCCAACTTTACACTTCCATTTTGACCCAACCTTCATCCATTCTTTGTCCTTCTAAACCATATTAGGTGGACAAGGAAGTGTCGATGGTTGAAAAGCTTGGTTAATTCAAGTTCCAAACCTAAACCAAAAAATGTAAAACAAAAAACTCATTACTTTGTAATAAAAAAATCCAAACCTTAAAACCTTACACATAAAGAGTTCCAAAAAAAAATGCAAGTATTGCAAAACATAAAATCACACAATCATATATAACTCCAGCAAACTTTAATTATTTTCAAATATTACAATAAAAAAAAATTGACAAAAAATATCCCGCACCTTCCATCAAATGATGGAAGGTGTGGATATAATTAAACTTCAAAAAATTTGTACAATTTTTTTTTTAATCTTCATTTAATTTAATGTACGTAAATTTTAAAATAATCTAACCCACCATTTTTTAATCAAAATTTTCAACCTATATTCAGAATGATCTCACCATTTGAATTGCAAATTATCACCATTGTGAACTCTAAACCACATACATTCCTTGATTCATCAATTTTTAATTTTAATGGAGCAACACATTGCTCCCCAAATCTTGGTTGTAATGGATCAACATTTTGCTTCCCAATTGTCAATTCTGATGAAGCAACATTTTGCTTATGAGCTTCCAAATCACCACCACTTTTTTTCACTTTCTTTCCTCTAGCCATTACAACCTTCAACATTAAAACAAACCACCATTTCATTATTAATTTTCAATTTTAATGAATTAAACCAAAAGGATTTTTATTTTTAAATGACCATTTTTTGCCATCATTTTTTTCGTTGCAATAGAACCAAAGAAAAAGGCAACAACAACAAATGCCATCGCCTTCTTTATTGTAATAGAACCAAAAAGAAAAAGGTGACAATAATAACTATTGTTGTTTTTTTTTACTCCAACAGAACTAAAGAAAAAGGCAACAACAACACTTGTTGTCACCTTCTTCACTACAACAGAACCAACTCCTATTGCCTTTGTCGTTGTAACAAAACCAAAGAAGATGGCAATAATAACTTGCCTTCTTCATTACAACAGAACCAAAGAAAAAGGCAATTGTTGTTGCCTTTTTCGTTGCAACAAAACCAAAGAAGAAGGCAGATGTCGTAGCTTTCTTTGCTGCAACAAAACCAAAAAAAAAGGTAGCCACCATCACCTTCTTCATTGAATAGAACTAAAGAAGAAAAGAAGGGAGGGAGCTTACCTTCAAACTCCTGCTTTGGGTTGTCATTTCTAGTTCTTGCTTCAAGCACATTGTCTCAGCTCCTACTTCAAGCACGTTGTTCTGGGTCTTGCTTCAAGCACGTTGTCCTTAGTCCCATTTCAAACTCTCCCAAGCTTTGACGATGGAATGAGTGCAAAATGAAGTGAGGTAGGTAGGAGGGAAAAACTTTGGGGCAAACAAAAGGCTAAAAAACCAAAAACTTTAGGTAGGGAAAATGTGTTTTTGGTTCATCCCCAAAATAGCTTGAATGGCTTCATCCTCAATTGGTGCATTGGTGGCTTCTAGTTCATTTGAACCCACATCTTTGACTATGGCCTCCTTTTATTAGTTATCATATATTTTACCCTTGGAAATGTTAAAATCTAGACTTGGAGACCTGATTTAGTTTTAATTGGGTCTTCTATAGTTCTTACTAACTACCATATTAATGTGCTAGAAGAAATTTCCTAAGTGTAATTTGGAGACCACCTCAATCTCCTTATCACATCCAACCCCTTTTAGGGATATCAATATTTTTATCAAAAAAAAATTTCAAATTTTAGGACAATGATTCATTGGACCTAGTTTAGTTAGAGTAACTTCAGATTTATAAGTCATATTTTTTAACAATGATTTCAAGCTAGAATATATTTACCTAATTCCCAAGTAAAGAGAACTGGAAAGTGCTTTTTCAATTCTATTTCTTTTAAGAGCTTTTTCTTCAAAACCATAGACATAAGCAAATTTTCAATGTTTTTTTAATCACTTGCATCTCATTTTTTTTTAATTAAATTTGAAATTATTTCAATCAGATGTGAATTCAATTGTAGACAAGTTTTGCACAACTGATGGAGTTCTAGAGAGGCAAACACAGATTACTCATGGCAGCTGATGTTCCTCCCTCAAAAGTCAAGTGATCACTTCCACAACACCCATGGGACCCTTTTTTTTTAAAAATTCAACTTCACCACATGGAAGCTGAAACAAAGAGCAATGAAATAAAGAGAGGGGCAACAGCAAATTGTCTTTTAAGAAATTTGTGAGCAATTAATGCTAAATCTATCTTGGGATGCTTGTCACAAGTTAGAAAATTGATAAACAAGAAAATATATAAAAGTGTTGCAAAACAAACACAATCTTCCCAGTACATTACACTGCTAATCCCTTGTTAATAGCCAATTACACTGAACTGAAAAACAAGACAACAAGAAACAACAAAGCTGCTGAGAACAAGACAACAAGAAACTGTTGTAGCATGTAACTACAGTGCAATCTCTCAAATGGTTAAACAAATCTATCAAGGAATCCTAAATCTAGGTTAACCATCCATGAGTGTCTTATAGACAAATCTGAATTTCTCTGAAGCAAATTTATGATGTCAACCATCCATGAGTAGTATTATAAAGCTGTTAGAAGCAGCAAAGGTAGCAAGATTGCTGTAAAGTGCAAAGTTTATGATGTTGATAAAATCGAACATAACCCAAAGAATAAGAGGTGTCTTATATACAACAACAATAGAAGTGCAAATTTTAGTGCAGTACTTTTATTATCAAGTTTTTAAAAACCATAATGTCTTTATGTTTTGAGTCCTATCCCCAAACTATCTGTTTGCCCCACAAAATCCACCCAATTGCCCTGATCAACACATTCCGCAGCACACTTTGCATGCCAGTCAAATGCATTGTTGTTGTACTTTGCCTTGACATTTTCACAGCATTGAATCCCCGTTTGATCATGACTTCCTGGTAGTGTGCCAATCCCAACCATGGATCATTATCATCTTGCTGCACCAAAACATGCGCTAAATCGGCTGCATCTGCAAATGCAGTGTTGGCACCTAGACCGCGTTGAGTTGTCATTGCATGCGCTGCATCCCCAAGCAGAGTTACCCTTGAAGTTGTTGCTAGTGGATTGTCGTTAACTGGAACAATTGCTTGAAGGAATTGAGGGGCAGGAAATAGGTAATCCTCAATCCTGGTTTCACAGATTAGAGTTGCCAATTCGTTGCACAAGATCTTGTTAGCCATGGAATCTACTTCTGTTTTCACTTCTGCTGGGTCAGTTGGAAAGTTGGGAACCATTGCAGAAGGGAATGAGATTGCCCAAATGAGCCTTGGCTCTCCATTTTCAACTTGAGCAGCATAGTTCATCACCAATACACTGGTTCCATTGGGTGCTAAAACTCGCACAATGTATGCATTGTCAGTAAGTTGCACCAACCGTGGCAACTTGGATTTGACAGCAGGAGTAAGAGCAACACTACCCCCTGTGTTAAGAATTGGAATCTGTTCCAGTTGCAAATCAGGGCACCGTTGTGCCCTAACCTTTGATTTTGCACCATCTGCTCCAATCAACAAATCACCAACAGCATGTGTTCCATCCTCAAAATATGCAATGACCTCAGATTCTGTCTCTTCGTATCGAACAAACTTCTTCCCCCACTTCACATCCAAACCTTCTGACAAGGCCTGTCGGAGCTTCCAGCGGTTCACCAGGCCAGCCAGGCCATCTGACCATGGCATTTGTCTTAACTCCAACATGATATTGAGCTTGTGGTCTAGCATGATGGCAGCATTCACCTTGTCATGTGGCATCGTGTCTAGGACTTTGGCAATGTGTGGAATGGAGGAAAGACATGCAAGGCCAGCTTGGTTAATTCCAATCTGGTACCCTTGTTTACGATGAGTGGCAGAAGCATCTCGTTCATAGATCATGACTTTGTACTTGTAACCAACTTCTGAATGGTGCACAATTTGCGCAAAGGCAAGACCGCCAAGACCGCCACCAATAACAAGGATGGTTTTGGGATGATCTGCCATCTCTCTCTCTCTCTCTCTCCAAGTTTATGCTCATAAACCTTAAACAATTGAAAAACCCTGTCAAATTTTATAAAAAGAAAGCACCCAAGAAAGGGAGAGAAAAAGAAACAAGGGGCAAGGACCAAAGTCCAGGCAAGCAAAAAGCCCAAAAAAAGCAGGCCACAAGGAGATAAGGGAACCACTAAGTACTGAAACCTCCACCAATTGCTTGAAGCATATCAACTAAAGAAAGGGGAGGTAAACCTGATAAAACTCCAAGCCTAGAAGAACCCTCCCCTGCAGTAACAGCCTGCCTCGAGAGTTAAACCCTAGATCTAATTATGCTCAATTTCCAGACTAAGTATTTTTCATATATACAGGACTCTTTAAATCAAGGTTACTGGAGGGATAAGACTATGAGGACTGATTGCCTATCAAAGATTGAGCTCTCTAACCTTGTCAAATTAATGCATTTATAGGACAAGAATAATATAGAGTCTTCTGGATTGCAGGTTTTTGAGAGTTGCTCATGCTCCTCCTCTCAGGAACTTTGATGCTTAAGTTGAATGGAGTGTGCAGTCAAAAAACCTGCAGAAAACATGAAAGCTAGACAATTTCAGGGCATTAAGTATTGCCTCAATGCAAGAATTCAAAGCTATGGATCAAGCAATCTGACAGGGGGTTTTTAAGGTGCTTGATATATATAAACTCCTAGCCCCCGAATTGAGTACCAATTTGAGACAAATTTCCAACAATCAATGTGCTACAAGAAAGAATTTCAGCTACAAAGAATTTTTGAGCAGCTGAATTCTCCCAACAATCAATCAATGCCAAGCTAAGAAATTGCAAGTAACCTCAGTTGTATCAACAACATCATGATGCAACTGCTGGGAAGAAAGAGAAATGGAAATTGGAGAAGGCAAGCAAGGAGGTGGGGGCAAATAAAACAGAAAACAAAAAAGCTAATTGTAACAATTATTAGATGAAGAGGTAGTCAAGGGTAACCCACCCATTTATGAAGATGCATGAATTTGATGATTCTCATTGTGCCCATTATATACTCCCTGCTAATTCCTATGTAAAGGTGAGACAATTTCTTTGAAAGCTCTTTCAGAGGATATGTAGCTAGATTGGAGGCCAAGGAACGGATGAAGGAGGAAAGAAATTGAAGGGAAGGGAGTGGAATGAGTGGAGACCAAGTAATCCAAAATGTGGGACCCAACTATGTCCCCACAATTCATGCCCTTGCCATTAGCCTAGGCCAAAGATGGTGACCATTTTTGGAACATTTTTCCTCTCTTTTTGTTCCTCCCTTTCTTCTTCCTTTTGGATTGGTGTGTTTTCTTTAATAAAGTTTGGTGAAGATTCGTCACTTGATTAAATTGTGATTTATAGTTGGGACTTGAGAAGGGTGTCAAGGAAAAAAAAGTCGGTGAAGGGAAGGAGTGGGGAGGAAGTAATCTAATGTGTGACCCAACAAGAAAATACTTGTAAACAAAAGAAAACAAAAGCTCCTACAAACATTTTGTTGTTCCAAATGTCAGACTTTTGTGGGCAAAAACTTCTCAAAAGGAAGGTGCCCTCCAGCTCTACTTTAAAAATCTTTCAATGTGTTTAGGTCAAGGAAGAAAGGATAAGGGGCCAAGGAAAAGAGAATGGAATCTTGTAAACAACATATGATTCGAATGCGTGTTATTTTGTATAGGATAAGGCTTGTACAACCATCCATGAGATAAAGATTTGGATAAAAAAACTTAATTAAGAGAAAAAGATGATACAATGAAGCATGAAGGCCATTCAAAATGCAAAATCCAATGTGTAACCTATTGAGGAAACATAAATAATTGGATAAATTATCTTTGATTGAAAGAAAGGATGGGAAAATAAAGCTTGTGTTGAATTTCCACCAATTGACAATTTACTTTTCCAAAAATGTGAAAAATGAGTGTTTTAAAAGGTTTTCAATCACTAGATTCCTTTGTGATGGTCCAATCTATTGTATGGGTTTCTTAGCTTATGGCCAAACTAGTAGCAAGTATTCTAAATTGGTAGCTGTACTAAGGATTCATTTACACAATACTAAGGATCTCACCTCTTCCTTTGAAGATTTGATTAATTTAGTCGCATGTATGTTGTTTCAAAATCTAATCCCTTTCTTAATGTGGTTTGTGCCAATGGTCCAAGTGCGAATAGGATTATTTAATTATTCGTAGTATGAACAAGACCCTAATAATAAAGCCCAATTGTGAAAAAAACTATTCAAAAGTGATTTAAAATGATGAAAAATATTCTATTCTCCCCTCGTCCCCCCCCCCACCCCTCTTATGTCTTAAAATTACAAAATCACCTCTAAGAAATGTTATTCATCAAAGGCTTCACAACAATACCAATAGCATGTCCTAATTCCTCTTTAATGATTTCTTTAATCTTTTCAATTCTTTTGGACAAAAATATTCAATAACTTTTGCACCTTGGGTCTAAACATTATGAAATCACCTCATTGCAACCCTACTCATCATTGAAGGCTTTGCAACATGCCAAGAACTCAATGAATGACACCATGGTTTGGGAGATTTTCAATGTGAGAAACAAAATAAACAAATTATCTTCCTTAATTGATAGATTGCCATAAAGAAAGGAAGATGACAACTAATGTCAAGTTCTTCAAAGCAAACATTGCACAAAAGGAGATTGAAACAAGTAGAACATGCAAAAAGCTCAAGCATTATGCTATAAGTCATGGTGACTCATACCTTTTCCATGTAAGACACTCATTTGAGGATCCAAAAAACTTGAAAGTGTTTACTTTCTTTGCTCATCCACACCTTGTGTGACAAGCTATTCTTTAGATTTATCTAGAGTCTATAACTTCAAGCCATTCATAACATTATATTGTACACCCTATAAATGAATATTCAAAACCTAACTACCTCTTTCCCTTTCAAAGTGAAATTAAATGATCATAAAATTGAAATTTAAAAATTAATTTAAAAAATTGAATACAATTTTTTAAAAATTGGTATCAAATTATTATTAAAATATTATTAAACTGATAAACCTCCACCTTTTTTATTATTATTTTTATCTATTCCTCACATATATAATTAAATATTTTCCCTTTCAAATTGAAGCTAAATATAACTTTTCACATTTTAAAAATGATAAAAAAATGTTTAAAAATTAGAATGATCATAAAAGTAAAACTTATATATTAATTCAACTTTACCTTTATATGATTTTATTTTTTTAAATGATTAAAAAATAAATTCACATTTCTCATTTATTTATACATTTTAAAAGGGATTAATTGAATCTTTACCTTTGGACCCAAAAGAGTGGAAGTGGGATGAATTTTTTTAAATGTTATATTAGCTACCCTTCGTGTTCACATAGTTAAAAGAAAGTATAATATTAGATCAATTGAGGGAGGCAACTACCATCCCCTTGGATAGCAAAAATGATGGTTGTTAGTTTCAACTTGAATCATTTCAAAAACATACTAAAGAAACTACAACATTCATCAAGACCTAGGAAAGTAGATGTTCCAATTTGGTTAATATTAAACAAAGGTCTAACTCCTTTGGTTTCAAAGATGTTCCTTCAAATTTGAAGAGAAATATTCAAAAGTCAAGATCCTTAATTATACTTGGTTATCCATCATTCAAGTAGACATAACACTACTTGAGATAGGTTAGACACACAAGACATTTTACCACACAAATTATATTAAAAGATCATTTTGTCAAGACTAATTATATGGATGTGTGGTCATTTGAAGTTCCCAAACACTCCAACATTTGATAGTTTACTAATACCATGCATTGATGTGAAATTTGTAAGTTTTTGGAAAGATCCTTTTTGAATGTGGGAATGAATGTTTCTAGAGGCGTTCTAAAGTCTTTGTATGATTGTTTCCCCTAAGATTTCCTTTATGATTATCAACAAGATGAACCTTAAGGCTAAGTATCCAATTTAACAAAGGTGCATGATTCTAATTTGATATGAATTTATTGTGAATAAAAATAGGACGGATTTTTACTAGAATTTGTTTCAACAATTTTGAAGGTGAGTGTTGTCATGAGCTCTACTTATTTATGATGTGGATTTTGAAAAGTTGGGACATGTATAAATTATTCTCATGTACCTTTGAAGGGATGAACAATGATTGGTTATTTGTTATACCATTAACAATGACGCACCCCTAAGTTCCTTGTTGGACCCACTTGAAGGTCCAAGTGTGTTGAATTGCGGAAAGTTGGAACTTGGGAGCCGCTCCTGACTTCCAGCACTATAGAGGGGTAGAAGGGCGTGCTAGAAGTCCCGAGATTAGACTAGGAAGAGAGAAAATTATGTTGTTACACGATCCTGCATCCAAAACCAACCCCAAGTTGATTAAAACTCATTCTGCATCCATTTGATGTTGGGACAAGCCATGGGCAACCTTGGACTCACTTGACTCACCACGGCCCAGCACTATATGGAGGAAGGTGGTGGCTTCCCTCATATAGTATTCTCTGCAGCTCCCCGTGGGAGCTACATCTGAATGGCATTTTGTCCTGGGACTCCCAAGGAGGAGTCCCGAAACTGTCCCAGGTTAGACTCCCGGGACTTTGGACACTCACAACTCCTGGCTCCGACCTCCGATTAGAGTGAGGTCTAAACCAAAGTTGTACCTCTCCTTGAGAGCTTTCCAATGCCCCATTGCACTCCTTCTGCAGACGTTTGAAAAGGGTCGATTCCTGACTTTTAGTGGTCGGAAGTCAAACTGCCAATTTGACTATCGGCCCTTCTTTTGCCCATAACTTGGGCTACAAATGTCCAAATGGCTCATGTGAGGCCATTTTGGACATCTACACTTCAAGACCTTTCCATTGATATAAAGAACACCTCAATGCGAGGTGTTTTGACCTTTGCAATTGAGCTTTGAATTTTCAGAAATCCCGGAGGACTCCAAGTCCCCACTTTTGGGAGTGTGAGTTTCATCCTAACACTTAGCCCAAAGTGGGGTTGCGACAAACAAATTGAATTTATCACAATTCCTTGATCTTGATTTTGTTAGCATAACTTCCTTGCTAACTTTTCTACCAAACTATAGATTTTAAATTATTAAACATAATTTCCATTCAAGCATGTTGAGCCTCTATTGTTCAAGTTCCATGGGTATTGATTTCACTCCAATCATCTCGTTGTTATAGTTCCAAACCCCAATTTTGAGATAAGACAAATTTCATTACAACAATAAAAAAACATTTTTCAATTAACTTTAATATCTCATAATTTTGATACCACTTTTAAGCTAAGTATTAAAAATATTTATGAATCTACAAGCAATAATGAGGTTTAGGGTTTTCCCCCTAATCAAGATTGTGGGTGTCCTTCCATTAAGTTTAGGGTTTTGGGAAATTGTATGTGTTTTTCTTGTAGGTATATTTTTCTTGATATCTAGAGGTGTAAAAGAAAGATTAAGCTTTTGTGTAAAAAATTAGATATTTCAAGCATGTACTTGTCTTGTTTCTTGTATGTGATTTTGTTGTTGTTGTAATATAAAAACGGTTTATTATTTACAATTGTGTTTGTTGTTACAATACATAAGTGGTTTATTGTTTGCAATTTTGTTTATTGTTATAATTAGGAATGGTTTATTGTTTGCATCTATTTTATTCACATGCTATGAAAAGACTCAAATATATTGACTTTTTGCACCTAGAAATTTTGAACAACGTCAACAAAATGTGTGCAAGATATGAGGCACCAATGCCATCAAATTCAATAAGAGTTCAAGGAACAAGTTAAAGTCATATTCAATATGAAGAATATCACCCATTCCATGATGACAATCCTCACACAACTGTTGCACAACCACATGTTACATCTCATGACATGGCTTAAGGAAGTATTTGTTGCAAATGTTTATAGATTACACATTTTCTTGAACAACTCGAAGTTTTTTGCACATGCAAATTTTGTTATAGTATTGAAATCCCACTTGGAAACAAATCAAATTATGTAATGTTGGAATAAATTGTGCACAAATGTTTGGTGATTATGAATGGTCTAAACTTTTCTTTGCAACATGATGAACACATGTACTTGTGATTTACTAATTGTTGATCATGAACCACATGCCTTTGTATAAAACCTATGGAGGTCAATGGTAATGTTGGAGCAAGAATTGTTAGTGATGGAATGTCAACAATTGATCGCCTACTTTTGGAAAATTTGAAGAAAGAATGTTTTTCACAATGCACACATTTGATAAGTTCATTGGGAGTTTGCATTCAACTTTAATGAAGAAGAAAAGTTGTTAGAATGTGCAAACTGGAAACATGTGAAGGTTTGTTTGTAACACACTTTTATAATTATGTGGGATTTTGTAAATCAACATTCAAGGTTTGTGTAAACTTGTGTATTGCTTGTGTCCACCAAAAAAAAATGCCAATGATCACAATCTAGCTCTTTTTTAGAAAGGACCCTAAAATGCAATGCACATTATATCCAACCATTAGTGTCATCTAAGGAATAATTCTTAACAATTTTGATGTTTTTAAAGATGATGTGGAATCAAGAAATGTTTTTTACAAAATTTGGGCTTAGTAGATGGATAAACTTCATGGACTATATTTGTTTATAAAGTACAAAATGTTTATGGACATTAAATGTGTGGCTAAAGATAACTCTACCAATTGTTGAAGGTTTCAAAACCTTTTCTAAACACCTCCTTAGAACATTAAAAATCATGGATACTAAAATTGAAATATTTGAATGTAGGTAATTTGGTTGGCTTGGTTTTTATTTCTTTGCACATGATTTGATTCTTGCATTTATCACATTTATAGAGATTGGTAATTCAAGGAACCTAATGATGTTAACTATGTAGTTCCTAATGTTGAGCAAGTATGCAATGATGTTTGCCCAAATATTTTAGTATGTTTTCATTTTATGGTCATGTTGTCATGATAAAAATGATTTGTACCTATGTCATTTTTTTGTATTGTCCACATGAAAGTCATGAGTCGAATACTTGGATTTTGGCAAAGATGGCCCCTACGGATTTGATGCATTTCATGGAACAAATTTCAAAATTCTTTAAAGGAACAACTATGATCCAACGAAAGTGTTGGAATTCACATTAAAACAAGTGACATTCTTAGCCCATGTGATATGACATTTTGACTACTATTGTTCGGTCATTTTTTGTTTCTTTTGATTTCAGTCAATTTTATATTAATTAAATTAGTGTTGAATTTGTGTGTTTTAACAATTAGAACTTGTAATGCAAAACAAAAACCTCACACATGTTGATATTTACAACCAACCATATGAATCAAAGTTTAAAGAAGGAGACATCAAATGTGCCCTACCATATTCAACTCAATTCTTCATAATTGAAAGTGAAAAGACTACGAAGGAAGATGCCTTGAATCCTCAATGGGAATAAAATTGTGATGCAACATGGATAGAAGTTGTTATAGAACATTGATTTTGATCACAAACATTCAAATTTTGTGATCATTTACCAGAACATTTAATTTCATATATTCGCACGACTCATTGGTGTAAACTTACACGTCAGCTTGTTAATGCCATGCATTTTTTAGGTATAGTCAAGTCATTGTTTTTTGTTTTTAAATAAATTTTGAGCAAAATGTGGTGGATTGTTTTGTTTGATCATTTTACATGTTCATTTGGGTTTTGGTCAGTTGAATGTCTAAAGAGAAAACAAAAAGAAAAAGATGGATGTCGTTGTAGGTGGTATAGTGGTAGGAAATGGTTTGCAACCTTGAAGCCTAAAGTTGCAAAAAGATGATGTTCACTTCTTCTCAATTTGAAATACTTAGATATGTCATTCTGATGCTCAAATTTTAAGGCTCATTTTAAAATTTTGGTTTGCCTTATAGGTTTCATTACATTGAATGAGATTGCAAACTTGCGATGTATCTACTAGTTTCAATCTTCATAAGTAAGATGTGATTGTAAATAGTAATTGATGTATGTGTATTAAATGGTCCAAGAAGGACAAAGAGTGTGTTAATCTTGTGCATTGATGACATGTAGTTTTAGAGTTGATAGTCTTGCATAATTATTTAGACAACAATGCCAAGTTTTCATATGTTGGAAACTACATATGTAGGGCTTTTTGAGCCCTTGAATCCTAACTTGTCTATCATGAGTGCGATTTATCTAAAGGCTTGTTCTTACTTTGTGTATCTTGATGCATTGATTGTGGGTGTAGAGAACATGAAAGAGATATGGAATTTGTTATAGAACAAAGGAATGTAAGTTTGTGAAACATACATGACAACAATAAGGTTCTTTGCATTTTTTATGAAATTCTTTTGTGGTGTCACATCAAAATTATTTGTTAGAATTATTTTTTATAAAAACTTTGTTGGCCATAATGGATTTTTGTTATATTTGTTGTAATCGAAGTGGATGGCTTAGTATGTGGACTTTTTAACATACATTGTCTACTTGAATTTAGGGCACACTTGTGAATAATTATGTATATTTGAGTATGTTCAAATAAAGGTGCAGTCTTTGATCTAACTTGCCTTTGGGTTTTTGTTCCTCTTCCATCACAAAGGGTCTTCACAACTATTGGTTTAATTGAATAAATTTTGTCTTGGAAAAATCCACCATCAAAATTATACTTGTTTTTTATGGATATGACATCTTACTCAAAATGTGCATAGGCATTAGAGTTGACGTTAGTTGACACATTATTATCAATGAATGACTTTGTGAAAATTACAACATGCATTGAAGGGATCAATTGTAGGAAATCCAACCTTATGAAACAACAATTACTTGGACCCCTATGAATGTTTGTAATGGCATGTGTGTGCTTGTGAGCTACCAAATCCTTTACATATAGGTTGTTCATGAAGGAAAGAAAGTTGTGCAATTGGATGACACAATGTTGAAAACTATTGAGACTTTGAAATAACTTGAATTACAAGCAATTCACAAGATTGTACCATAAATGAAATGAAATAGTTGTATCAAGTGCCCATTGTGAGAATAAGAACAAATCCTACATTTGGTTCATCTTTGTATATCATGGGATTTCATAGAATTGGTTGAGACCTTGTATTTGTTCCATTTCTATGGTTCCCAATGATGTCAAAAGGTTCTTTAGCCTACAATTTTGTAACAAATATATGATTCCAAAATATTGACTGGAACATTACAAGTCCATGTCAAAGCTTAAGATATAATTTGCTCTCTAGTTGTAAACATGATGTTTCTATCAAATATTTTAATTTGGAGTTTAATTATGTTAAGTGTTATTAACTTAAAATTGTTGTGTTCAAGCTTTTAAGTCAACATCCACCTATACACAAACTTGTATAGAAAGGAAAAAACTTGAATGATTGTGTAAAAACCTAGCCCAATTTTCATAATTTGTAGTTTTGGTATTTCATAGTCGTAAGAACCTATGCATGCAAACTTGAAGTCCCATAGTTGCAAGGATTTAACATTTTATGTGCATATGAAATGATACATAAGGCATGTGAGGTATGTCAAGTGTGGAACAAAAAATGTATGCCTTGGACATTCCATATGAACTTAACAAATAAGAGGATTTTCATGAAGTTTTGCCTCTTGAATTTGATTGCATTGAAATCCATTGGACCATGTGCTAGTGGTCATAATGAATGTAGTAAATGCTTTTTTGTAAATATTTTCATGAAGAACAATATAGGACTTTGATATTATAGATAGGATTTGGGATGGAATTTCGTGAACAAAATGTTGTTATGCATATAACAAGGATTTGATTTGATTTGTGGGAAAGAGGACCTTGTAAACAACGTGTAGGTTTCAATTAATTGTTTTCACTACATATTTTTCATATTCAGCATTTTGTTTTCTACATTGTTGTCTTATCCAAAGCAACAGATTGTGATTGATCAACAATTGTGCCCTCATGATATGTTGTTGACGCACTCTCAACTCCTTGAAGGACTCAAATGTGAAGAGGGAGGAGTCAGGATGCGCTCCCTAGCTCACAACACTCGGAGGGGGTAGAGGGGCGTGTTGGAGCTCCGAGATGGGACTAAGAAGAATTGACAAGCTTATTCACTCACACGGGCCTGCACACAACCCACACAAAATGGTTAGTGCATAGTTAGAGCACATTTGGTGCTAGAACGAGCCACGGGCAACACGGACACACAAGACTCACCACGACCCGGACTTGGGGGAAGCCACCACCTTCCCCCTTATAGTATTCTTTGCGACGCTCCGCAAAGACTACATCCAAATGGCTCTTTTTCCCGGGACTCCCGACACTCCTGCGCGGGAGTCCCGAAATCCCGTCCTGCGGGACTCTCGGGACTTTGAAGCCCCATAACTTTGCGAGCAGACGTCGGATTGAAGTGCGGTCTAAAGCAAAGTTGTAGCTCTCATCGAGAGCTTTCCAACAATATGTTGCACGTTGTCTACAACCAAGTATTTCGGGTCGATTCTTGACTTTTAATGGTCGGGAGTCAAAACTGGCAGACTCTCGGGAGTTCGACTCCCAGCCCTTCTTTTGGTCATAATTTGTGTTTAAGATGTCCAAATGAACAATGCAAGCCCATTTTAGACATCTGCACTTCAAGAGCTTTCCATTGATATAAAGAGCGCCACAAGCCATTGAGATTTGACCCCTTAATCGGTTTCTAAAGTTTCAGGAGTCCACCCGGACTCCATCTCCCAAAGTGGGAGTTACCTTGGGAGTGTGAAGGCTCACACCCTCACACTCTCCTACACTCCTGGGAGTCTTTGATGTGACTCCCGGGCTTCCTCTTGGCCCGCACCCTTGCAACCCCTTTGCCTTGGTCGCGAGCCCAAAGCTAGGGTTGCGACATTATTCATTTCAATTGGAACATAAAGTTGTTTAACAACCATGTGTTGTTTTGCCTTGTCACATATGTCACATGTTCCAATACATTACCTATAATGTCCATTTCTTCAAGATAAAATTTCAATTGCAAATCAAAAACATCCCTTCCAAATAATGTTGTTTCTTTTTATCTTATCATCTAACTATTGCTCTTGAATCATTTTTTACTATGGATTGCTTATATTCCTAGTTGACTCGAGTACAAAAATTTCATTTTTTCTTGCAAATTTGGTGCATTTGTATTTCTAATGACATTTTTAAAAATATTTTTCCAAAGAAAAACAATGTGGGTGATTAAATTATGTTCTTAGATTACAAGTTGAATTTTTGGGGATTACATTACTTGTATAAATATTGATAATCCTTATAGAAATTGAACCATTGTAATCATATCAAGTTTGCTTGTGCCAAAATTAAGAATTCAAAATAAAAAAGATAATATTAACCTTTCTTCTACTAAACATTTTTTAAAACAAAATTGCCTATGTCTATGCCAAGAAACCAAAGCTAGTAGATCTTCCTAGTTGTAGGCATGGTCAAGTAGACAAAAAAAATAGTCCGCCCAAAATGCAATTTAAAAATGACAATGTTTTTAGTATAAACACATGATTTTAGATTAAAAACTTGTGAAAGTAAAAATATGAAAATACATTGCCCACCATTTAGTTTATGGTAAGTTGAACACAAAATTTGAAAAAAATTGGTATCATAAATTAGATGAGAAATAGATTTGAACTTGATAGGGCCAATTTCATGTTCAAAACCTACTTATACACTAGAAATTTTATGTATTATGATTATAACATGCATATTTTGATAGTACTACACATGTATTTTCTAAGGCTTCATTAATTTGAAAGTATAAAAAATGCAATATTTCATCTACTTGCAACCCATTTTGTAAGATTAGACACTTCATGCAAGTAGATGTAATTTTGTATAATCTACTTAAATCTACATGAAGATGTTTGTTTTTCAAAATTACAATAATAAAGTGAAAGATTATATTCATATTAATCATTGAGTAAAATAATATTTTTATTTTCAATGCATCAAAGATCTTTTGTGTTTACTTATAATTGTTTGTGACAAAATCCAAAAGTTGTCTACTTGATCATGCTTTTACCCTCCTCTCCCTACATTTGTGTTTGCATTATTCTTGGCTTTTGTTAATCTTCAATATGATCTAATACAAAATCATGGCGACGATGAAGGTGTTAAGAACAACATTTCACCATCATTGTTTTAATGGTTTTTGACCTTTCAAGAATCATTGAAACCATGTCCATAAGGACAACAATGCACCCATAATGTTTTAGTGGGTGCTGATTTTGCATTGAACATTTTCTTAAAGCATGTGCATTGACTTTGTATTAAATTGTCAAATGTTTAAACTATGTTCACAAAGGCAACACTAGACTCATGACATTCTAATTTAAATTTGGATTGAACATTCACATAAGTGATTTCCACATACACAACACCACGCCCACAATGGTTTTAATTAAAATTTATCAATGTTGGGTATGCTCGAATTCAATATTGAACTTAGAACATTTTGAGTTAGTGTTGACCTAATGCATTCTAAACACTAATTTGTGGAACTTCAAGTTTATGATGGTAGTATTAAAAGTAAAGTGGGAATCAACACAATGTGGTCACATCCAACCAAACATACATACATTCATTTCAATATATAAATATATGTTGGGGTATTGAATATATAGTTTAGTAATAGTCATTTGACACATATGCCAATGGAATAGTTCATCATTATGTGTAATGTGCCCTAAAAGATCATCACTCATGCAAGCAATTGGTTTTTAGGGTTCACAATGTTTTTTTCTTGTGGATTGATTTTGAAATCTATCATTTTATGTAGATGTTATTTCATGTATACAATGAATAATGATATAGATTAACACATAATTCTCCCTTCTAAATTTGTGACTTATCATAATTGTTACTTTCTTTTGAGTTGATTGTTGTTTGCTTTGTTGTTTACAAATCAAATTCTAGAACATTTTTTATTGGGACTTGTATAAAGGCAATTGAAAAACTTGAAAGAGTTTTAAAAGGTGAGCTTTTTTATTCCATGCTAAATCAAATCAATATTCAAGTGATTTGGCTATTTATTTAATTATTTAAGGGCAATTAGAATGAATGAAAAAAAATATTTCAAAAACAAAAAACAAGAATGGCAAGTGCCTCTTCTTTTTAGAAAGTCAAAATGAGCTTGGTAATTTTGACCATTGATGATATGAAAGCATCTAGAGATTATTATTCACAATTTTGTGATATTTCAATATGGGACATATGACTATAGAGTAATGCTACAATAAATATTTACATTGTATATGTCATTAATTGAGTAGGATTCAATACCATTTCTATGGCATGTAAAGATAAATTTGCATTATTGAATTATGAAGTTTGTGTCTCAGTGTCTATGTCAAGATTTCAAACCTTTTCTTTGGAAAAAATAGTATGTTTGAAATTACAGACTTTCCCCTATGTAATCAAGATCTTGATAACAATATCGTGAAGAAATATCCAAGTTCTTATCACTCTTCATTTCATCTATTAGGTTTCTATTGCAAGTTCTAAGTTTGATGTGTTTCTTTTCAAAATTGTGACATTTGTTGTTGTTATTTATGTTATCATGGGTATACTGAACAAAAATTGTTATGTGCTTTGATTGCTAATGGGATAGGCTTTGAGATTCTCAAATCCTTTCCTTCTACCCATAATTCTATTCCTTGTATTGACAATTAGTTATATTTTTTGAATTGCAAAACCTTCCACCACCCTTGTGAAAAATGTGGTGTGTACCAAAAGTATATCAAATAAATTGGTTGGCAACTGCTCAAGGCTTTATCATTCGTAACCCAACTTTTGATGTGTGATCAAGTTCTTCATTAAAAAAACCATAAATGGTTTGAGCTTAAATATGACCAAAGAGGTCATTTAAAAAAATGATTTTTTCATATGATTGTCTTTGTTCCATTGCAAAATGAAAATTTGTTTTTTAACATATGACTTCATGTGCAAGTTACAAGATCCTTAAAAATGATTCAACATGCAACAATGTCATTTGAACAAATGTGTGAAACATGTTGCTTCCATTTTCTAGTGGTTAGTTTGCATAAATTTAAGAGGCATTGAATGCCATAAGAGACATTGACCAAAAAGGTGTAACACATTAGAGAGTTATTGGGGGGACACTTTTTTTTTAACTCAAAAAATATGCAAGTAAAAATATAAAGTGCCATATATTGGTTGTTTAATCAACATTATAATATAATTAATTCCTCAATAGGGTTATGTTTATTTTGAAATCCAATTTATAATTCATATAGGATATTCATTAACTTCAATATTGATAAATAAGTAAATAATATAATATAATATAAATATATATAAGTTTATGTATTAGTTGTTAACACATTCAGTTCCATTAATAGGTTAGAAAATGAAATAGTACTAGTAAGTGAACTAGTTCCATTTTATGTGTGATGCCTACACATAAAAACCTTGATTTTGATAAATGTAAGCATAGTGTATTGTTAAAAATTGAATCGTACATTTTTCATTCATTTTGAACCTTTGTTTGCCTTGAATGATATTGAATGACATTGCATGCATCTTGAATTGAATTCAAAATCAACTAAATTAAATCTAAATTCATTTGGATTTAGATTCAATTCAATACAAATATATTTAATTGAATTCAAATTCCATGGGGAAAGAAAAGAGATGCAAATTGGTGCGTAAGGTATTGAATATACGTGTATCACTTTCATCATTCATAACTATGCTGTTGAAAAACAAAAATAAATTTGAAAAGGGCAAAAATTTCCATTTCATTTTAAACGTCTTTCAAAATCAAAACATTATTTAATAGGATGAAACAACTAATGAACTCTAAACCTTATACCAACTTTGAGAATTGTCATTAGAATTAACTTGTTCATAATGATTGAAAAAGCAACCATTTCATGCTTCTCATTGTCTTCCTACTCACCCATGTGCTTAAACCTTAATATCTCATGGTAGAAATACTAATTGAAGGGCTTGAAGGCCAACTCAAACATTATTTCCTCACATTAGCTTGGTTATGTAAGCTTAGAGGAGGTGGGAATTTATTGGGAAGTATAAAAATAGAATCTACGAAATGAAGATAAGTAGTAAAAATAACCAAATAAAGGTATGATATTCCTTGAATCAATAGCTAAAATAGTTAATAATAGTTTTTTCTAACACCAAATTGCTTACCTCAATAGAAATCTTACATGAATTTGTAAAGCCCCTCCCTTAAAAGTTTTGAGTGTACCATACTTGAATAGTAGGTTCACCAAAAAATAATTTAAAAAAAGGATAAATGAAAAAATGTGATAATAAAAAGGAAAAATGTTGAAATATATATATATATAGAAAAAATGACATAATTCAAAATTTCAAGAAAAGTAAGGTCATTGTACAATGCATTTCACACCCACATAATTCAGTAATTTTTTAATTTTAATGACTCCTGCCTATTAACCAACCAAAAATAAATATTTATCCTAATTATTCATTTGACTGCTGCCTTAAGAGGCAGGCCTATATTTCAAGAAGGCCCCGCTCCTCAGGCATTCCATTACACTTTAAATAAATAAATATTAAAAGGGCCATATTTTATGGAATTAAAAATTACTAATACGACCTTAAAACCCTATCATGCAGTGGTTTCTTTTGTTGTGAACTTTTGCCGTTTTAAGAAAAATATTTTTGAAAAAAAGAATTTATATTCTGTCACAAATTCCCTTAATTTGGGGGGAAAAGAATCCAAAAAATAATTTAAAAAAATAGCACCAAAAATTGTCACAACTACCTACAACATGAAATTTCAAAGGGCGCTTAAGATTTTTCTATTTTCATATTTTGAATATCGCCAAATTTGGCTAAATATTCTTATGGATGATTGTCACTTGAGCAACTTTATAAAATTGAAGAGGAAAAAAAAACCATTGTTCACATGGATGGCTATAATATAATCGATTTGCTGACAAAATGACACCCATTTTTTTCATCCAATCTGTCCCCAAAAACCTACAAAACCTCACCGCCAACACCCCCAATGCATAACCTTTTTCCGGATGAAATAATCCTCGCCAAAATATGATTCATCAAAATGAACCGATGATAATATGGATCCAAGTGACGTGGGTCCAAGCTGATGTAATCCATACGGATGAATCCATATTATCGATGATGTGGATGAAGATGGATGAAGCTTGTGTCATAAGCTTCAGGCCCAACCCACGTCTTGAGATCCAAGTGTCAAGAAGGTGGCCAAGCGGTGAAGGCAACAGTAGGTCCTAAAAATCCAGGAGCCCAAAATAGCGGAAGAGATCTCGATTGATATGTCAAGACCGCAATCTTATGTCGTAAGCTGCAGCGTGGCCAGTCCCGCCCACCAACCCACGTCCTCAGATCCAGGTGTCAAGAAAGTGGCCAAGATGCGAAGGTAAAAATGTAGGTCTTGAAAATCCGGAAGCCAAAACAGCGGAAGAGATCTCGATTGGCATATCAAGAGCTCGACACAGGCTCGATCGTTCCCGCGCCTTTGAGCGTTCGAAGAAACCCAGGCCATAGCTGTGGCGCTCGTCTCTCCGCTGCTTTCTGTACTGAACCGTCGTCTTCGCTCGGCTTCCTTTGCCGTCTGCCCTTTGGGATTCACCGCTTGAGTCTACATCCAGACTTGTGAGGCAATCCCGGTTCTTTTTTCTTTTCAAAAAACAAAGAAATCGGGACCAGAGTTGCGGTATTTTCTGCAATGCCATGTTTGGTTTTTATTTGTCCATTTTCCTGTTCTCCCCTTCTGCGTCGTGTTTTCCCGCTCTGCTAGACCGTTCTAGGTTGCCAAAACACACCGTGGCAATGGCGATCAAGTGTTTTTTTTCCTATTGCTGGTCCATCGAATTTGATCCAAGTCTCTCTTCTCCCGCCTATACCTCTTAAACGTTTTACCAGCTTTAATAGTGGTGTCGAAAACTAGTTAGCGGGAAGCGCACTTTTGGTAACAGTTTGTGTGCATACTACTGTGTCGAATTTTTGGAACCCGCATTCTCTGCGCTAGATTTGTAGAGCCGTTTCAGGATTGGGGGGCGCGGAGCGTCTCAATGTTCGAGGATATGGAGACAGCGAACAAGAGGCAGAAGCCACTTGTGGAAATTGAAACAGAGACTTCCGTTTTCGATTTCATCGAAGAAGAGGAGGACAGGCCCGCCAGCTCTTCCAGGCCAACCACTGAGACATTCTGTAAGTCCGTGCCTCGTCTAATTCGGATACTCGTTTTCTGCTAAGGCAAGATTTCTGTGTATACATATGTCCCACACTCATTCTATGTATGGATGCATTGATTGTAGACAAGAGAAGGAACGGGACACCGTTGCCGTCAGCAATCCCACGCCCAGACTGGCTTCGACGTCCTGTACTGAAGCGACCTGTAAATGCTATTCAGGCAAGCTTTTCTGAACTTTCCTCAAATCGTCTACCAGTGAATACTCCGAGCAACTGCCGAGCGTTTCTGTCTTTTGCACTGAGAGATTGTGCTAGATATGTCTGCCGAGTCGTTGTATTGTGCTAACAGTCTTAGCGGAGGTACAATTCTGGTCTTAGCAGGAAATCTCTCGGAATGACGCAAGCAGAGATGAGGTAATCGTGACTGCTTCCCGTGCAAGATTCGGACTGCAGCATGTCAAGGCTCCAAGCATGCGATTCACGTCACATTTTGTCGAATTTCGAGCAGTGAAGGGCTTTGGCCAAAAGTATTCGATTACATGGCGTCTGGAGGAGATTCGTTCGTTCATGTGCTATTATGTGTTCCACAGCCCTTTGGTAAAGTGCCAAAAGCCTTACTCTCACAACTGCTTTTGGTGGTCAATAGAGTTTGTCTCCCTGCTGTAGTTTGCCTCCATGTCAAATAGACTTAATGTTTATATGTGAGGGTTTTACATGTGCCTGCAGGCTGAAGAAAAGGCAATGGTCTGGATAGATGTGCACAAGGAGTCCTTGCCATGCAAACCAGCATCCCTCAAACAGTTTGCTCTAGGAAGTGGAAGGTTTCAGCAAAATACAGGTGGACTTGCACTCTTCACAAGTTTCCTCTATTAGATGAACAATCCTTGGAGAAACCAGCTAGCCTTGTCAAACTATATCACTGAAAGCTTTGATCGAACACCATTTCCACTATGGTGTATACTTCCACTAACAATCTCAATTGCATGAGATTCTGATGGAATGCAATATTGCAATTGTCATGGACTCAAGCAATTAAGTCTCTTCCTTTGACAGACACATATGTGTTGGAAGTCAACAATAAGGATTGGATTGAGCATCAGCGAACTATCCTTGCAATGACCAAAAAGTACAAGGAGATTTGGGGAAGATGTACTAGGTTTGTTGCATCCTGGTCATCCTAATTTTGCTGTGTCACATGAAGGCATCTGCTGGAGTGCTGGTGTTTTTTAAGTATCAATTCTCTTAATGCAATCATTCATCTGTTCAAAGATTTTTTGTTTCATGTATTGTGCTCCTCATAAGTAAAAAGATCTCATGGCTTGACTAATTTTTGAAGAGTGCTTCTCCATTTTTACACAGTGATGAGGCAGAGATAATCAGGGAGCAGCTTGCAAGAAGTCCTCTTAGAGACCTAAGCAATAATTTGCATCAAACAAGGTTATAAGCAATGTCTCTCACTTGATGATGGCCGTCTATTTCCTGTGTTATCATTATAAGTTGTCCATGAAATTTAGGTACTGAAGAGTCTTGTCAGAAACATGTGAAATCCACATGCCTCTACCATTAGCCTGGTATATTGCCAAATTGAAGTATCTAGCTGTATTGTGGGATCCAAAGTTAAGAGTATTAACAATTTGATATGTTTTATCAGGGCAAACTATGTCCCCAGATTCAAGGCAGAAGATAGCTCAATATCTGGCAGGTTTGGCATGTCTCCCATATTGAATTTTGGGTTTTTGTGTGATGGTTCATTGCATGTAGCTTCTTGGTCAATCAGATCTTTTTTTTGATGATTCTCTTAAGAGTGGGTTAGAATTTATTGTGAAGGTTCTAATATGCTGCCTCCTGTGCTCCTGTTTTGTTTGCTGCAGAATTAGTGAAGATGTACAGAAATTTGAGGTTCTTGTTTACCCTCGAGATGATTCAGATGCTGTCACAGTTACACAAAGTGACTTTGAGATGCTGAAACCAATGGGTTTCCTGAGTGACAGTGTGATTGATTTTTACATAAAGTAAGACAACCTGATGGTCAGCTAGATGGCTTTTCAATGATATTTTGCTGTCTTCCAAAGATTTGAAAAGCCTGTTGAAATCACCCCATTGTTTTCTATCTTGTTCTGTCTATTTTCTGGTTTTATTCCACTCCATTGACACTCCTCTCCTGCAGGTACCTGCAAGGTCGGGTTCCAACAAAGAAGCAGGCTCAGTTTTACTTCTTCAACAGCTTCTTCTACAGAAAACTTGCTGAACCAGGGAGGAACTCACAAGATTCTGGCAAGAGCCCATATGAACGAGTAAAGAAATGGACCCGGAAAGTCGACCTGTTTGACAAAGACTACATTTTCATTCCTGTGAATCAAAGGTGCACTTTACTGTGTTAGACAGTTTTGTACAACTTGTATAGTCATGCTTTGCTGAAATACAATGTTTCTTCAATCTGATAAGATGTGCAGAAAAGGTGGGAGAGGTAGAAAGATTGTGACATTGTTATCTTATTTCTATGATGTTATTTAGTTTTAGCATTTGTGAGGAGTTCTCTGTGCTGTAGGACAGAATCCTTGCCTATTGATGTGAATTGGAATTACAAGCCTCTTGCATGGTTGCAGGTCTCACTGGAGCCTCATCATAATTTGTCATCTTGGTCACCTTGCACGTTCACCTGGTGAGAATATGCTTCATCAGTTCATTTCAAATACTGGAGACCAATGTTGGAATATACCCAGAAACCTGAAGAAAATGGTTTTACTTCCATTTCAATAGATTGCTTCAACAACTAAGAGTAGCTCAACATTCTTATCACTGGAGTAGGCTGACCTTCACCATTTCCTAATTTCTTTCACAGAACACAGCGGCTCAAGATTGGCCACACCCTGTATACTGCATCTGGATTCTCTTGAAGGCAGCCATGGAGATGTGGAAAAGCACATTCAGAGGTTAGTTCATGCACAATCTGTGCTTGCTAGTCTTCCATAGATGCATTCATTGCCAATTGAATCTCTCTCACCAACTAGGTTTCTTGGAATTGGTCTGAAAGGAGTGTGTGGGTAGTTGCATGAAACCCTGTTCTGAATTCTTCATCATTTTTTCTTGCTGTTACTGCAGATATCTTTCAGAAGCATGGATGGAAAGAAATCAAACTCTACACCTGTCAGGAAACTTGTCACATGAAGTTTTGCCTCATATCCAGTTCTATCGTGCTGAGGTGCTACTATTGTCTTTGATTAATTCCTTCATGAGGAACTAGGTTCACGCTGTACTTTCAAGAGGGTGCCAGATGCTGTGTTGTTCTCTTAGTGTTGAAGGCATTTATATGATCTGAACTATGTTGCTGGTGTGTGCACCAGGTTCCTCAACAAACCAATCTCTGTGACTGTGGTCTTTTCCTGTTGCACTATGTGGAGGTCTTTCTTAGAGCTTCACAAGTTTACCAGCCACAGAGGCAAGGGATCCCAGATTTTGTAAGTTGATCTCTTCCGGCATATTCATTCTCTGGAGTAGAAATCAGGTTCTGACCTTGCTTCAATTGGCATCTTACTATTGGCCATGGCAACAATAGAAGCACCTCAATTTCATGAAGGTCATTCTGTACCTTCTGAAGTAATTGGTGCTATGGCAGCTTACAAGGGATTGGTTCAAGACAGCAGATGTCTCTGCCAAGCGCCGACACATCCAAGAACTGCTTCTGCAACTGCATCAAGCTATGCACAAAAGCAATCTCAACAATGGGACAAAAGTTTTGCCTGCTGATGAGGCCCTACTTGTAGGGTCAAAATAGGGTCTTGTAGAGGCCTCTACAAAAGGACTTTTAGTTTAGAGGGCTTGTGATAACATCTTCTGTACAGAGGATATAGACAGTGTATATGAGTATTAGAGTGAATCATTTCTAGTTTGGGAATCTTTCACTAATTCACTGGCTTGCTCATTGTAATCCTTAGTTTGTGGGATCTTGCTAACAATGACAGAATTTTCCAGGTTTTCACTCATCTGACAGCTTCCTGTCTGTTGGCAGCTAGGTTGTGTGCAAATGAGGGCCTCTTTGGCCCTGGAAATAAATGTGACCCACAAGTAAAGTTTTGGCTACAGTGAAAGTGCAGGAAGTTTTTAATTCTGCAGAGTAGATAAGTGGTGGTGACTAAATTTTGTTGTCAGCTTGATGTCTCAAGTGCTGGGCTGTTGTTGACAGGCTTACCAGAACAGGGGTGTTATGGCAATCAAATGATAGAAGAGCAGCACCAAGGTCCATCCATTTTTAATTAATTCCTTTTTTCCTCTTGGTACAGAATGCAAGCTTTCTGTTTTCACTCACAACCTTTAGTTGTACATTGATGATTCCGATGCAATTTCAAAACTGGTGGGCTGGCATTTCCATTCATGGAAAATCAAATTTGCCTTACTGATTTCACCCCTCCTTTGCCCTGAACCATGTGCCTATTAGGGGACATATATGTGTAGGCTGTGTTCTGCTCTTTCATGACAACCCTTACTGATCTCTTTTGCTCTGCTCATCAAGCAGGTGAGGAGCTGCTGTTCCCAAGTTTCCAAGACTCATCATGATGAGCTGGTACTCTCCATTGTGTCTTCCTAATTTCATAACTTTAAAAAGTCCATGGCATGCTTATTCTCTGTTCCTGGACAACGCACTCTGAAATTGTGTGCATGCATGTCATGGCCGAAAATCCTTGTGCTCCTTTTCCATTTAAGTTGTGCTGCTAGATCCTTTGCATGTCTATGCCATCTCATGTATGGAAAAAAGAGGTAGAAGCTGTCTAATCAGTGGCAATGGTTTTTGTCTGCTGAGTCTTGAATCCACTTCAATTGAGCTGAATGTTTTTTGGTGAAGGATCTAGGCATTTTCATCCAAAAAGTTGTGTGGAAATGTTCATGTACTGGTATTCGGCACAGTGCTCATATATTTTGCAGGACACGGTTACTATGAACTGGTTCTCATGAATAAGATGTAATGAGGAGACACTTTGTATGTGAACTATGTCAACTGGGATTGAAGCTCAATTGCTAGAAGCGGTAACAAATTGAAGGTGGGAATGGTAGGTGGATTTGCCAGGGGTGGTTTGTCATTATTCTCATCTCTTGATTCTGAATGCTGGAGATTGCCTTTTAAGTTTTTATCTGATTGTGTTTATGTTGAAGATTGCCTTCTAATGTTTTTCTGAGTATGCTTGTCACAAACTTCATTTCAGAGGACAAATGTTTGACCTCTTGCGATGCTATTAAATTTTATTTGAAAACCTCAAAAAATGACCAAGATTGTACATTAGGTTCCAGTAGGTTAAAGCGAACAAATATAGAAAGATGGATGAACATAGTCATCATAAAATTGGAAAAGAAAAAACCCATATGAATGTTGCATATAAAGAAGCAAATCATCACCTTCATCATTAATGGCGTTAAGAGTTGCAAAGTTCAGGCTGCCATTACTGCACATTAATTTCTTTAGCTCCCTACAGTGGATAGTGCCCCAGGTCAGTACCTGCCTGGTACGCTCCTTCGATACCAAATGTATAAACAAACTAAGCTACCATCACAGAAGTGGTAACTTCAACAATTGGCGGTTGAATTATTCATTAATTTTACTAAGCTACCATCACAGAAGTGGTAACTTCAACAATTGGCGGTTGAATTATTCATTAATTTTGAATATCTCGTTTTGAAACGTAATATAATCTTGAAAATTCCGAAAGTATCCTCACATGATTAACAAATATTTCCTTCTTGAGATAACTATTTGTTGAAAATTCCAAAATTCTACGTTAAAGAAGGTTTAGGGTAGTGCAGTATTCAACATGCACAAAGGCACATACCAGCTTGCCAAAATAGAACATAAATATCTTTCATAAGAATAGAAAAATTCTCACAATGAAAAAAAAACAGCAAGGTTAACATCTCCTCAGGTAGCCATAGAAAGAATTAAACAAGATAGAACAAACAAAACAGGCACAGCTGTATGAACAAAAGTGCCAGTCTTGCTACTTTTCAGGCACCATAAACAGTCGTGATTTATCTGCCACACCTTCCCCACTAACTTCATCAGCTCCCAATAGAGGGCGAAGGCTAGTGACAAGTTTCAAAGGAAAACTGCGTTTAAGCATCAACCTACAAACTGGGTTTAAACAGCAACCTGCAAACTGAGTTTCTGCTGCAATTCCGAAGCAATGGGAAGATTCAGCTACACTACTGGCTAGCAACAGACCACAACAAGGACAAGAAAAAAACCAACCTCCAGAAAGGGAAAGAAAAACTAAAGTAAAGGAGAATAGGGAAAGACTATGAACAAAATAAACATAAAGCAGCAAATTCTGTTGGTGGGCAAAGATAAACAGTCAAAGCACAGCTTTGAATTGCTGTCTTCTTCGATATCTTTGGTATAGATCCACATGTGGGTTTCAATTTTCCTATAAGCCTCCATAGTGGCTGACCTACTGCCTAAATACGGTGAGAGAACAGCAATGTGATTTTCCCCCACAGGTTTTTCTTGCAGAAGAAAAGGAGCAGTATTTACCCAGCTCTTTACAAAAAAGAGCTTCCTTGTGGTTTCACTCACTTTTCCCACGAGTCCAACACCTAGCCTCCTTCACTAGCCTCCTCTTTGCTTTACCTCTTTAGCTCTAAAATTTGTTTCCATCCCAATCCACAAAAAAGGGTTGCTGGGTGGACATAACATGATGGACATGTACAAACACATGAAGTCCTCATCATCATCCATAATTTGATATCTTTTGAAGTTGATCCAGTTACACACATGTGCTGAAGCTACAATTGTTGCTGCAGTTTCCTGAACCCTCCTCAGAACAAGATGATGCCCAGGACTAGGAGCTGTGAAGTCTACCACAACATCTAATTCAGTTGCATTCTAGTCCGTCAGAAGATAAATGGCTGGTACAGTTCTCATCCATCAGCTAAGCACTGAAGATATTGACATCCACAAATTTTCAGTGGCTGCAAGCCAAAAAATGTATAAGTGACTAAGTCCTCAAAAAGCACATGTTCCTTAGTAATGTTGGAGTCAGTAGCTGATTCAAATCACCTCAATTGGACAAAACACTCCCTGCATATCTTGACTCTCGGTAATGATCATGGATGACAGAGAGAAGTCCCCACATATCATGCCTTCAACATTTCCCCCCAACTCATTCAACTTATTTTGATCTCCTGTTGTACAGTTGTGGGAGAGACCAGGTCTGCTGCGACAGACATCCACTTTCCCTGGGTGTAATACCCAGACACATCCACCACATAACATCCCACTGCAATTTTGCAAATTCCTTCCTCTAACTTTCTGTACATGATTAATCTCCAATTGACGAGAAAAATTTGCTTCAAACAGCTGAAAATGCTCAGGGCCCAATGCACCTGAAACACTTGAGTGCTGTTGTTGTGCCTGTACTGGAAAGAGCTTCTCCCAGACATCCTCTGGACTGTACATCTGAATGGGCTTTTCAACCCACATAGAGCATTTAATACGTGATGAATCAACACAAATTTCAGGGAGCACACTCTTAGATGGTGAGGAGCTTGACAAAGCTGTGAGTTGTGGGCGAGAGTTGCTTCCTGCTGACAATGCTGACAAGTGGTCTTTCACCAATGGCTTTGAGAAAAGCCCAGATGACAGGCCCTTAAACAGCCTTCGTTTCACCAGTTTCCCAAGCCCTTTTATTGAACTCTGGTGCTGCTGGTTCTCATCCATCATCACATCCCAAGGTGGACCAGATAGTTGGAAACTCAAGCTGTGTTCCAAGTTTCCACTTACAGATTGGAAAGCCACCAAGGAATCATGGGCGATCGATATCAGGTTGTTAGAGTTCAGTCTGGATCCACCTACACCAGCAAATTGTGAAGTGCTTAAATCATGGCCCAACTGAGAATGCCCAAGCATGATTTCATTTTCAGTCATCAGAGTGCCCAGTTCTGCATCTCCTGATGATAGTGATACAAACTTTTGTGCATCCAAATCCGAACCACAGCTCCAATTTTGCTGTGTCTCATTTCCCGGCCTATACCAGCCATTGCCATTGGCATCAGCATCTGGAAAACTTCTGATCAGGTCCAATGATGGTTCAGGTGAAGCCCATAGACTATATAAAGAATTCCGTATATGTTCAAACCTTACTGTACCCATGCCTGACTCAGGGCATTGCTGTGCAGCTAAGACAGCACCCACAATTCCATCCTCTGTCACTGATGCAGGACGGGCAGATGACCTGAATTAGATTAGAAAGCCACAATGAGCAGTGAATCATTGACAGGAATTGAGAAGTCAAACTTAACCAGAGACATATACTCCAAAGCAATGTACTTCACAAATCTGTGATTGAAGAAAAACTTTCTGGGATTGTCAAGTAAGATAGCATGCATGCTACCATCCACTGCATAAGATTCAGATAAACACCCAAGAGTAAACAGACCTGGTGTAGAAAAGCATATAAGCCCTCTGAGAAGTCACTTCATGCAACTCCACTTCATCCACCTGTGACAGGAAATTCCACACATATCAACATGGTCTTTGCCAAAAGCACAGACTGAGCACAACTCATTTCTTACCCTGAATCTAGAAAATGACAAAAACCTTAACCAAGAAAGAATAGTAAGACATGTGGAGTTTTACCTTAGCGTCATCAACCTTATACCAATAGCCAAGAGAGTTCTTTACATAACAAATGTAATGTCCAAAGTCTGAGGCATTGAGTACATCCAGGTGGACGACCACTGCATAGAGATGATAGAGCGGTGGTTGATCCCCCATTTGACTCATATATGGCATCATGTTCAATGCTTCAGGGAAAGCAACTCGCTTGTTCAGCTTTCCAAACTTCCCACCCTGGATGTTATTTGATAACAAAATTAGAAGACCAGTTACTACTAGTATGTAAATCTAGAATCACCCTAAAATCTGCAAATTGCTGCATGAATGACCAAGAGGAGTTTCAAGCTTTTCAATAAACAGCACAAAGGTGTTGGACCACATATCTACAAAATGAATGACACTGGTATGGTGCATGTACTTAGAGTCAAATTTGTCTCCTTTCACAATAATCTTTGGAGCAGGGAAATTCATATATCATCAGCATTGAAATGAAATGCCTGCAAATTGAGGATCACCTGAAAGCGCTTGAGTGCAACAGTGAGAATGTTAGGTGCTTTGTATACAGTGAGCTGCTTATGTGCTTTCACATATGAATTACAACTGCATTGCATCGGCCAGTGACCAAAGTGTTAGACCAAGAGTCAAGAAGGAATGGGGTTGTCAGGACATGGGTAACTGGAGCTCTCTGATGGATATACAATCTTGGCCTCATTCATTCCAAATAGGACACATATTGCTCTGCAGTAGGGATCAGTCTGCTCAAATTTTTGGCAACCAGAGGAGCTGGTTGCAATTGTTAATGAGAAGTCTTACAGGTGAATTTGTTCACCTCCTTTAGCATTAGTCTTGGTGAGCAATCACTAAAATTTCCAGAGAAGGGTGAAAAGCACACACCACTCACACTTGTACTTGTTCACACCATCCAACAATTCAGTACCCGTGAATTGAGTAAGAGCACCCTCCAAGGACTTGATATCACCTTGGATCTCCACTGCAAGATCCATCATGGGTTCATATCGATTAGATTCATGCAGGCACTGCATACATTTCACCTGCAAGCCAGAGCATTGAAATAGCACCCACATTGTTAACCCTCTTTCCTCTATTTCATCTCTAAGAATTGAATAGGACAAATAATTGCCAAGTTTCCAATCAATGACATGACCAAGAAAATCCACAACACACCAGATAGACACATTTTAATCCTCTTTCCTACATTTCCAAGGGAGAAATAACAAGGACTTGAGCTAGATCAAGAAGAGTGTCAAATTGATGACATAACCAAGCAAATCCATGACACACCAAAGAAATCTGTGGCACACAGCAGGTGGCCACATTTCACAAGCAATTCAAGACTGCAATAGCTTTCTGCAATCAAATCCACCATCAGCCCCAGCTCCACTATGCACAACCTTGAAAACACATCTGAACGTACAACAGTCCTAGAAAAATACCTTTGATTGCAGATATCCACCGAAAATGTGGTGTATGAGTGATGTCTGTTGTACAGAAACATCAACAGCCCTTTCCCCACCGACATGATCAAGGCAAATCATTTGCATCAAGTCGATAGAAAGCCTGAACTTGCAGAAACAACCAATATACTTGTTTAGAATTTACTTTTCCCAATTCTCCATTCAGCCCATAGACACATTCTAGAAATTTCCAAATTATATGCGCCTTCACCTTCGATCCTCTTTTCTTGTGTCTATTTACCTTGATAGAAAAATTGCGCACAGTTCTGCAGTCAGACCCACAACTTGGATCCATTTTCAGCCAAAACTCTGTAGAGACAACAGATGATACAGATCTGACTTCATGGCCTAAGCTGGGGTCTGACTGGCCAAAGTCCTACCTCATGATCTCGTGGGCATCCTCTTGCCTGCCATATCCAGGTTGACTACCAATCTTCCGTATACGTGAAAGTATGTTGAGAGGTGAGACAGGTACTTGACTTCCTTTCACCCTCTGCACATGCTTCTGGAGCTCACACATGAAACACCACTCACGCCTTGAACCTGGAGTGCAAAAGAAAACATATCTAAAGATTCCAGAGAAATTGCCACAACATTTTGAAGATAAAATGACAATAAAAGCTGTTATAACCTTCCGAGAGCCGCTCACTAAGTGTCAAACCATCACCTTCACCATGAATATCAGTGGCAGTGCCATGAATACCCACCAACTTCAAAAGTTTCCAACAGTGGGTGTAGAAAACTATTTAACAATCAGTCCAAAAGAAAAACAGTACAAAAACGACTTTTTTTTTGGGGGGGCAGGGGGGCTGCTGATGGAAGCCTTACAAGATTCACCATGATGCTCTTTAAGAAGGTAGGCAGTGAGCGGCCGAGTATGGTAAAGGCACTGCAGGACAACATTAGCGAAGCAGCTGCATAAACATTTCATGGACCTTGCATCAGCACCTACCAATGGATATTTTATTGTCTGCAGTGCAGATGTGGATTATCACAAGTTAAGGGTGATGTCTCAAATGCTGGAGGAATGCAAGAGTTAGCAAATATGGCAAACAGAAAATCCACAAGGGAAATGTTAAGACATACCTGTTTCCACAATTGAACAGTCCACATGGGGGACAATTTAGCATATCCCAATTGAACAAATCTGTGAAATAGTCATATGAGAACAAGATCTGAGCAAAACAAACAAGTAGAAATCACACCTTGTCAGCTTCAGTAATGCAAGATGCTGCATTCAATCAAAGGTTTATAGTCCAAATGTTCTTGGGGCTCATTTGGAGGATGATGGTGCATCTACAAATTGAGAATCCCACCTTCTGGTCAGGTTACCTAAAAACTGTATACAAAGACTGCATTAAACCTCTCAAACACTGCAACAAAAACCCAGAATATTACTCAATTATAAAGAAAGCCCTCAAGCACAAATCCATCACTTTCCATGATCATATTAGTCCCCAACAACAAATATGACTCCACACCATTAAGGCTATCCAAAATAAAATGGACTGGGTGGAAAGACAAACTAAACCAATATGATGAACTTGCATGTTCCTACACACCCTTTTTGGCTTTGATTGTTGCCCATCAGAGAGAACAATTGAAGATGGCAGCCTTGACGGAATGGTGTGTCCAAGATAAGACATAGGCACTGGTGGTCCTACTCCATTTGCACTGCTGGTGTCAATAGAGTTGGCAAAGCCCTTGTGGTTCTCACTCCCTGAGCTCCCAGGGCTGAGTACCACCTCGGAAGTGACCATCCCACCATTAGCATCCAGGCTCCCAGGGCTGAGTACCACCTCGGAAGTGACCGTCCCACCATTAGCATCCAGGCTCCCAGGGCTGCCTGGCTTCAGCTGGTGGCATTCAAACTTGTGGACAGCAACCCAATGCTGCATTTGACATTCAGAGGAACTGAAAATAGCAAAAAACCAAAACTCAGGTTTTAGTTATCCAAATCACAAAAAAGATTTAAGGTCGTCAGAAACCCCAAGAAACATCAAGGCTGTTGGGATGAACCACATGATAGATATGTCAGGAGCCTCATGGCAATGCCTCAAAGATTGTATATCAGTGTGTTGAAACAATTGCATACCAGTAGTGTACACGCTTGCACTGCTTGCATCGCCTTCTGGTTGATTTTCCACAAGCAGCACAAAAGTATGTACCTTCTACCATCTGCTTCTTCTGAGGCTCTGTGTCCAGTAGTACTTCAACCTGCTGATCCTCCTCTACAATCCTCGTGTGGGTAGCTTGCTCATCTGCCTGATTTCTGGGTGTAACTTCTAGATCAGCCTGCTGCTGAAGAGTAGGTTCTTCGTGCGCCCTTTTCCTGAGCTCGGTTTCCTCCTCAGCTGGCTTTACAACTTCCTTTTCTATCTCTAATTCGGAATGATTCCTACTGTGGGCTTCTTCTTCCACACGTTTCCTGTTGGCAGATTCAAGCTCCACGTGCTCTCTGCTGAGAGCTCCAAGCTCCCCTTGCTGCTTCCTGTTGAAATTTTCAACCCCTACCTGTTTCCCAAGGTTGCCTTCCAGCTCCTCTTGAACTCTGCGATTCCCTTCAACCTCTGCCTGCCTCCTTTCTTCAGCTTTAGCCTCTGATTCTCCTGCTGCTGCTCGACGTCTGAGCTTGGCTCTTGAAAAGTTTGAATGCTTCAACTTCTTATATTCATCCTCCCACTCTGCCTCCGCCCTGGCTTGATCTTCGGATGCCAAGCCCTGCAGCCTCCGAAACTCCTCTTCCTTTGCCTTGCTGGATTTCTGAATGCACAAGAGTCCGACAGCGAGCGCCACAAGAAGAATAAACAGAGCCAACAGCACAACACCTGATATCCCTGAGTCTACCCACTCCTGCATCTAAACCCCCCGTCTCTCTTGAATGAGCAATCGCCCCTTCAAAGTGCAAAGATCAACTCAACCTGAAAAACGAAATCTATGCAAAGGAACTAATGCAGACGCCGAAGATGTCAAGGACTCGAAACTCTTGTGTCCTTCTCTTCTGACAATTGGAGTGATTTCCTGCGTCCGGGAAGAAAAAAAAATTCTCGGATCCGTGACAGATCAATTCCCAGAAAAGTAGCCTCCTCCTCCTCCTCCTCGGAATCCTCCTTTCGCGCTACTACTACTACTACAGTACCATATCACTGCTCTTGCCTTTGGTGCAATTCCCAGCTTCATGCACCTCCTTCCGCAAAGAACGACGAGGCCGTTTGAACCGCGAAAGGTGAAAAAAACGAGGGAATGCGACTAATAATGACGATGATCCATATGAGTATTCCGGTACTCTCTAGCTCCTCTTGAACTCTTTAACGCCCTCTCCGCGGACAGCGCAACGGCCATTAAAGCGTCGATCGCGAAGCAAGAAGTAGCGACAGCAGGGAGATCGACGACAGCCAGCGCGCGCGCGGGGTCTTGTGCGCGCGGATACACGACGCCGCAGAGACGACGACAACAGCAAAACAGAATTAGGGTTAGGGTTTGGTGCCCGACGACCAGAGTCGCGTCTCTTTCTTTTGTCGTTTTCCCACCGTTTGTCCCATCCGTTCCGGCCCCAGTAACGTGCCCTGCGCTAATTGGGTACGTGTTTTTCGGCCAGGACTAACCGGTCAATGGCATCAGCTTTGTCGGAACGGGGTTGTTCTGTTGGCCTCTCTCTCTCTCTCTCTCTCTCTCTCTCTCTGTGTCCGTGAGTTCGTCAAGTCGGGCCAAAGTAGGTGGCCAAGTTTTTGGCCTCTCGACACGCGGCATCGGACTTAGGATTCGATTCTCGAGAACCAGTGCTGTCAAAGTCGGTGTCCCAATATCGGCCTTTGGACATGGCACCTGGCCTATCAAATTTGCTGAACTGGCGTTTGCGCCGCTTCCAGGAAAAACCCTTCTTACCTACCTACCTACCTACTACTTACCTACCAGGTGCGTACATGTATGGTAGGTCTCGTAGGCTAAGCCATCATTATGTGAAAAATAATCATTATATATTTTTATATAATTCAACAATTTTTAGTACATCAAAATGGCAATAACACAAGTTATGCTTTTTTGGTTAATTTTGTGTTGTAGCCAAAGTGGCAATCATGGACTTTTTTAGCCAAATTTGGCTACAAGATAAATATAAAAGTAATATATAAATTAAAAACCTACTATATTTCAGCTACCTACTTGAACAATATATTGAAATCTAGTGTTTTTTCTTAAATTTTGATCAAATTCTAGCAAATGAAAGTCTCCCAAAAAACAAAACACTTAATTTTTACAGCTTTAATTTTTGAACTCACTTTTTGGCTATGTATATGGGGTTTAGAATGGTTTTCATTTTGAGAAATTAATTTAAATTTCTAAATTATTTTTCCATAGGAATAATTTTCTAAATTTTTCCATTGGAAACTTTAAGCCCACTTTGATTAGTTGATGGGAATAGTTTTTTTTTACCAACCTTTTACCAATCCCAAAATAGACATGTAGTCTTCTATTTTGGGCTATTTATATGGTTTTACAAGAGAGGGACTTTGGGCAAAACATATGGCATAAAGTGTGTTGCTATTGGGAACAAATTGGCAAAACATAATATGTTTTCATTGGACACTTGGTGGGAACATGGAATACATTTGGGAACATCAAAAGGGTAAAAAAGGGAAGTAGGCCTCTTGGGGCACCCATTTCATCATCTCATTGGTTGGGAATTATTTCTAGTTGTGTTGGTCACCATTTTTGGCTAGGCCAATGGCAAGGGCATGAATTGTAGTATTATCTTTCAAGAGGTTTAATACTTTGGCCAAACTTTAGATGTATACATATCTACTAGTGTATACCCCTTGCGTTCGCTGCCGAGATAGGCATTGACCCATCGACCCCCCCCCCCCCCCTCATGTCCTTCACATTTCCCACTCCGGTTTTTTAACCCCTCGAGCCCCCCCGCCCTGTCCTTCACATTTCCCACTCCTTCTTTAACCTTTCGGTTCCGGTTATTGAGAACCCAACAAGAACGAAAGAACCGTCGGTATTTTTACTTTTTATTTTTTATTTCCCTGGACGCCTTGCCTTGCCCTGCCCTGCCCTGCCCTGCACTGCCCCTGCACTGCCCTTGCACTTGGCCCTGCCCTGCCCTGCCCTGTTTCGAATTTACCTTTTGCTGCCAGGGACAGGAGGAGGAAATTACAGAGGGAATGGGCAGTGTTTTTTTTCCTTTTGCTGCCAGGGACAGGAGGAGGAAATTACAGAGGGAACGGGCAGTGTTTTTTTTCCTTTTGCTACCAGGGACAGGAGAAGGAAATTACAAAGGGAACGGGCAGTGTTTTTTTTCCTTTTGCTGCCAGGGACAGGAGGAGGAAGTTACACAGGGAACTCTTCTTCTTCTTCTTCTTCTTCCCCCGGTGGGAGGTTCTGCGCCTTTGGATTCCGTGACAGTTGGAGGTGACGTCCGTTCGACTGGATGGATGACGATTCGGGCGGGCGGAGTCAGGGGGTGGCTTCATTTACATCCCCAAAAATACACTGGGGTGAAATCAGGGGGTGGCTTCATTTTCATCCCCAAAAGCCTTCATATATAGACTAGTGTGTACCCCTTGCGTTTGCTGCGAGGATCGACACCCCCCCCCCCCCCCGCCCCGCCCGGTCCTTCACATTTCCCACTCCGGTTCTTTCACCCGTCGAGCCCCCCCCCCCCCCCCCCCGGCCCCATCCTGTATTTTTACTCTTTATTTTTTACTACCCTGGACGCCCTGCCCTGCCCAATTTATCAGCCAGTTGTGAAGAAAACTTTTGGTTCATTCTTCATGAAAGCTTGCTTGTCAATAGCTGATTATAAGCAACGTTCCGTTAAGAAGCTTTCTGGTTGATTCTTGATCAAGCTTGATGGCTGATAATAGCCAAGCTTTCAATCATTGTGTATGTACACAAACCTTCAAATGTGATTCAACAGTCATGAAGAAGCTTTGGGTGTTGATCTTGAGCAATCTCAATTGCTGATAATAACAAATTTAGCTTCGAATCATGTTAATACCCAAACTTTCAAATGATCTTTCAACCATTCATGAAGAAGCCTTTGGTGGATTCTTGATTGAGCTTGAAGCTTGCTTTTGATGTGGATCTTGATCAATCTTGAATTGCAAATTATAATGAAAGCTTGAAATCATAGTAATAATACACAAACTTTCAGAGTGATTGATCAACCAACCATTCAAAAAGAAAAAAATTGGTCAATTTTTTTAGCAATCTCAAGGGGATGGCTGATTTCATCTTTTTCCACAAAAAACAATAACTTGTGTTCACTCATTTCCCAAATGACATCCCGTTTTCATAATTAGTCTATTTGGAATAGAGATTTATTATATACTTGGTTGATGGTTACGGTCAATCAGAAGAAGACAAAAGCATGATATATTTTATGTGCCTTCACATTTTTTAATATGTGTGAAATACTTTATTGCAGGTCTCCAGCTGCGATCACTCCTCATGGTATGAGAGCAACTTCACCAGTTACAGCTAGTGGGATCACACAAACTTCCAAAACGTTCAGAAATCCAAAATATGAAAGCTTCACATAAAGAAGAAAGAATTCGAATTAGATCACAAAAATTTCAGAAAGAAAAACCAAAGCAGTGCATGCAAGAAAAAACTCCTGAACCTCTTCTTCTTCAAGTGTTCAATGATCTGAGTACACTACAAAAACTGTTCTGCGAATTAGCCGGCACAAAATTTTGCTTGAAAAACTTCAAAATATGAAAGCTTCACAGAAAGAAGAAAGAATTCAAATTACATCACAAAAATTTCAGAAAGAAAAACCAAAGCAGTGCAAGAAAGAATTCGAATTACATCACAAAAATTTCAGAAAGAAAAACCAAAGCAGTGCAAAAAAGAATTCGAATTAGATCACAAAAATTTCAGAAAGAAAAACCAAAGCAGTGCATGCAAGAAAAACTCCTAAGCCTCTTCTTCTTCAAGTGTTCATTGATCTGAGTACACTACAAATATTGTTCTACAAATTAGCCGGCACAAAATTTTGCTTGAAAAACTTCAAAATTTCAAACTGTAAAAGCTTCACAGCCTTACTTTACAGAGATTAGGAACCGAAACTCCTTCTCTATCAAGGAAAAACTGCTCTGAGAAGGAAGGAAACGCACCCAGACTTCTCACACAAACTTCCAAAACGCTAAGAAATCCAAAATATGAAAGCTTCACAGAAAGAAGAAAGATTTCGCAAATGAAACTTCACAAAAGAATTCGAATTAGATCACAGAAATTTCAGAAAGAAAAACCAAAGCAGTGCATGCAAGAAAAACTCCTGAGTCTCTTCTTGTTCAAGTGTTCAATGATCTGAGTACACTAAACCCGTATGAAGTTCAGCAAATGAAGAGCTTCATTGTTCTCTCTTCATAGCTGCAATTCGCTTGAAATTCAGCCTCACAATACATGATTCAGCACTCAGACTGCTGCCTCAAATATCACGCCCTCACATTTCTTCTCAAAAAAAAAGAAAAGGAGAAAGATCGTGAAAACGTACAAATAGATAGGATCGTCGAATTCGAAGCTGTTCAATGTCCGCGAATTATTATCTTCCTTCGATGAAAAAAAATCACTGATTGGATCTTGCTGACGTCTTTCTCTCTTGACTGCGCCTGCTCTTAATTCTCACCCATACTTCTCACACAAACTTCCAAAACGCTCAGAAATCCAAAATATGAAAGCTTCACAGAAAGAAGAAAGATTTCGCAATGAAACTTTACAAAAGAATTCGAATTAGATCACAAAAATTTCAAAAAGAAAAACCAGAGAAAGAAAGAGAAGAACAACATTCTCAACTGCCAAGGATATGGGATGGACAACGGTTGCGAAATGGATGAAGGTTTGGGGGGAGTCAGGGGGTGGCTTCATTTACATCCCCAAAAATACACTGGGACGGAATCAAGGGGTGGCTTCATATCTCATCCCCAAAAGCCTTCATATATAGATATCATATCATCATATTTTGACCAATTCCCAAGATGGAATTGGACCTATTTTTTTAAATTATAATTGAATGACCTTCGAATGCACTATCATATTCTTTGAATAGATTCAACATTATTTAAATTATTTTTAAATCTGGAATTATTCTGAAAAAATAACTACCAAAAATGTTGAAAATCAATATATATAAGCTTGTGTTAAATATGGGATTTAAACCCAAGTCTATGAGGCCAAGAACCCAACACACACCATTTAAACAAACTATAATTATTATATAATTTTTATATTTTTTTATTTCTTGTTGTCTAAACTAAAATTTTCACAAAATTTAAAAATCTAGTCCAAAAGTTTAAGATTTTAAATATATTAATTATTCAACAAACATTTGTTGAATCAATCCATGGATTACATTGGGATTTAAACATTTACCAACTCATTAATTCCACCTTCAATGAACCTATTTTAATCCATTAATTATTCTTTTTGCTAAAATTCTCAAAGTCTTTTTCCCAAAATTGAAAGATTTTGGGGGTGTTCAAATTTGAAAGTTTCATCATCCTCAAGAAATTATGTGTGGACATAATCTTGGCAAGTTGTTTTATTTTCTTTAGACAAATTGCATTTTTCTTTCCAAATCGACATTTGAGCGGTCATGGTTATTTTTGACAAATTGAACACAATTTTTCAAAAACATAGAAAATTGAAAAAAACTCCTATATATATATTTTAGACCGTGAACCAAAATGTTTAGCCTTTTTTCATTCCAATGAAATGAATATCATTTGGACAAGGTTTATCCCTCCAAACCTTGGTTCAAAGGTTTTGTCTTCAATAACCCCAACTAATGTTTTTTTAGTCACAAAATATTATTAGATTTCAATTTGGACTTGGGTTTAGTTCCACCTACATAACTTTTATGGGGAGTTTTGGAAACAAATCATTAGATTTTTTTTTTATTTTTTTTTTCAAATTTGATTTTTTTTCTTGCTAAACTCAAATGCAATTAACAAATTGTCTTTATTGTTTAGGTCTTCATATTGGTGTGTTAGCATGTAACTTTGGGCACTTGTGAAAGCATATTGTTCTTATTAGAAGTAACTTGTCAAAATATTTTTTGAAAACAATATTTCCAATAATGAGAAAACAACTCAAAAGTTTGGACTATGCATTTTTAAAGCTAACAAACAATCTCACTTTCACTTGATTAAATGTTTCATTCTCACCATATCTTGGATTTGCTTTAAACCTTTTTCATTGTCTTTGCATTAATCTTGGTCACAATGGGGTTCATTTACAATCTAACCTTTTGTTTATCATTGACCAAAATTGAAATTTTGAAATTTTGTTTTAATATTTTTCATGAATAAACATGTTCATTTTCCTAAACAAATTGACATATGTGAGACTCATATCATGAAATGTAAATTATTCTTATAATAACTAGAGAAAAACACCTTAAAGATTAAAGTATTATTATTGCTTGACCTCTCAAAAGACAAGATGTCAAAAAATATATATATCCTAACAAAGGCAATACATGTACATATGTATTATGGGATAAGGAAGAAATTCACAATCATAGGGGGATCCAAAGCTATAATTAGAACACCATTAAAACTAATTGGTGCGGTCGAAATGGATGTAAAAATTAATTATCTTTTTTTAATGAAATTGCATGGTTTGAACCCACAACTTGGATAATTTTTGTGAAATCAAGGTCCTAGTGTGTAATGGGATACCTAGATAATGAAGACTTTGTGAAGGAGAAAACCTAGATTAACAACCCCAAAATGTAATAAAAGTCATATAAGGAAAAGAGACCATTGGCCCCCCACCAAATCAAAATGTATGTCCACTAGTGGGGGAGATGGATAAAGGGACCTTTGTTATAAAAAAGAAACAAGATATGAATTTCCATGTTCATATATTGACCCCCAATAATTGCATGGAATCATAAGGCTTGCCCTTTTTTGCTATGGGTTACTATAATTTAGTATGCACACAAGCAAGTTAGGCAATCAAATAGTGACATATTTTGGTCGATATCTTTTCTTCATCCCTGTTTAGCTTTCATTCAACCATTTGCTTTCTTGCATTCTATAATAATGCTTAAAGACTATGAATTGGGAGTTAGGAACATCATACAAGCTTTAATTTTTGGCCATTAGTTAATTTGGGTTGCCATTAATGAACACATGAATAACATGATGAAAAAGGACTGATTATATTATTATTAAATGGTTTTTCCAAATTGGCAACTTTTAAAAAAATTAAACACACATTTTTCATTTTTTTCTCAAAAGATCACTATATAAATGAATGTTGTCACACAAAAAAATCATTGCTTTGTTACCCAAATATTTAGGACTTTGAATGGTGATTAACATGTTGTGTTACATTTTTATTACACTTTTTAAAAGTAATTACTGACAATATGTTATGTTTCTCCATAATAAAAATACAAATAACTTGCACATCAAAATATATTATATTTGCTTCATTAAAGACTTAAATAATGTCTCATTGATTTGCTTGAATCATCTTTGTATGTAATCATTTGTTGATGACACAATAGTGGAAATGTAAACTTTTGTTATTTTGTTGATGGTTTTCGATGTTTTTTTTGGTGCCATTTGAAAATTCTAGATTATCACAATAATAGCATGTGCTATAAAAACATATATTTCAAATCGTCATATAACTAAAATTGGAATTAATTAATGAATAAAAGCTCATTTCAATCAATAGTATATACCAATTACTTGAATTTATAAATATAACAAAAACTTGAAATGTAATCCTTGAAAAACAAATTGTAATTTAATAATTAATGTGTGTACCTTGTTTGAATCTCGCAAAGGTGATTGTTATTAAGCATTGGTGACAAATGCTTGAAAATCATTCACCAATGGGATTGATGTTCAACCAATGGTGTATACCATGTTAAAACCTTGTTTAATAAAAAACAACAAACAAATGATTTGAACAAGGCAATCCAAATGAAAGTGAATGTGAAATTAGATGGTTAGAACATGTCCCATGTTTTCATTCACAAAACTTTGAAATTTTGAACATGTCCCATGAAACTTGTTTGGGATATTAAATGAATCCATTAAATGACCTTACATTTGAGTTTTCTTTTGATTGCCTACCCCCTATTTTAATCTCAAACCTTGCCGTCCACAATGTGATTTTTTTTTTTGTTGAATCAAGGGTGAAATTCAATATCATAATATTTAATGCATGAAATTCAAGATAATTATGATAACAATAAGCATAACAATAGTGAAAGCATTTAATTTGTTTTAATATCAAATTATCACAAATTCAAATTACATTAAATTTGTGATTTGTTTGAATTTCACCTTGTTTTCATTCCCTTTTCAAATGTAATGTATATTATTATTATATTTTAATCTCAACTCTTTAATGACCAAACTCAAGGTACTAATATTATGTTTCCTTCACTTCACGAATTTATCTATTGGAAAAAAATGTAAAACACCCATACCTTTGGGCTTTCATTTCACCCTTAAACCCATGTTTTAATCTTATTTGTAAGACAAGAAATTTTTATTGAATTTAAGTGTAAAATGTTTAATGCATGATATTTAATAATAATTGTAGCAATACTAAACACATTAACAATAAAGGCACCCAATAAGAATAGAAGAAAGGTGAAATTCAAATTAACATTGAATTTGGTGGTGATTGGAATTTCACTCCCCATTGTATAATAATGTATACACTTTTATCAATACTTGATTTCACCTCTTTAATAACCAAATTCTAGATATTAATGTTTTGTTTCTTTTATTGTATGAACATTGTTAGTTTATAAATTTTTAACATGAAATTTTGAACTACAAAAACAAGCATCAATACATGTCTATATATTTTTAATGATTTTAAAAATGAAAAATAAACATGAAAAAAGATTCATAAGGATTTTCTCATTTTAAAAAGCAAATAAATGAATTAACTACATCTAGACCTATGCATTTCCTAGGTTGCCACATAGAGTAGGCACACGTGTAAACGAGGCGCTCTACCACTGAGCACTTTTGTGAAAATAAACCATCTAGGATAGTCCCCATTTAATAATAATTAATTTTGAATATTCTCATCAATGGACCTACTTGAGGAATTTGAAAAAAACACCTAGTTAACCTTAGTGATGGTGAAATTTGATTGCTTTTGTAATTGCACAATGAAATTATAAAATATATTGATTATCTTGTGCACATGTCTAAAAACATCAAGAAGTTCATTCATAACTACTTAACCTTTGACATTTAAAAAAATTTAAATAATTTCATACTTTGATAAAAGTCTAAACATTTTAACATAAATAAATTATAATGATAATAAAACCTATTTCAAGGGAAATATAAAAGGGGTTTAAGTAGATATAAAATTACTTGCTCCCCAAAGGCAATTTAAAACATTTTTCTTGAAAGCAAGATCTTGCATACTATTTTCAAATATCATTGTTTTTTGGGGCAACTTAATCCCCTTCTCCTCAGAGAAACTTTCGAAGTAAACTTTGTTTAAATATTTTTTATATCATTGAAAAGTTTTCAAAGCATAGATATTGAAAATGATTTTACATTTTTTTATTTGAAACTATTAGCTAAAGATTATGATAAAAGAAAGTTGAAGTTCAAATTTTACAAATCTATTTTTCCCCTGACGTGGAAGGTAAAAAAATTGTGTCAAAAAGCAATGGGATTTGAAATTTTGACTCTTGGTTTTTTTTATTTGCCATAATTTTTAGCTTATAGCCTCAAATCAATAATGCAAGATCACTTTCAATATTTGTGTTTTGAAAGTTTTTTAATGATGTAAAAATTGTTCGGTTTGAACAAAACTTTGAGAAGAGAGGACTACATTGCCCTAGGGAACAAACTATCAAATATTTGAAAATAAAATTATAAGGGTGAACAATTTTGTATTTTTTATTTTTTCCAACCATACCCATTAAGTTTTTGCAAGATCCCACATCAAATATCACCCAAAAAAAGTCTTTAAAAAAACACAAGGCATTTTCGAAAATGAAACGCCCACAAATGCAAGCATTTCATTTTACAAAATGTCATGTTGAATCTTATTATGCATTGTATGTGCTCCTTCAATTACACTACAAAATTCTTCAAATATTTTTATGGTTATTTAAAAATGAGGAACCTTCCATGTAAGATTTTTCCTAAACCCTTCTCAAACAAAACAAAATTGTAAGTGTTAAAATTTCACCGAATCTTTTCTATGGATGAAGACGTGGGTGCAAAATTTTATCAAATGAAAAAAAAGGTTTCAAATTGGTGAAATTTCTGTATTATATATAGTATTTGTATTTATTTATTTTTATTTTGGGGGTTTTTAGTTGCCAACATTTGAAAAAATATATAATAATTTTTAAAATGTCAAATTGTATCCTAAGTTTTAACAGGTAGCCAAAAATGTAGAATGATGCTAATTTTTCTTTTTACTTTCATATTTTTTTATTGCCAAATCACAACTTCTGCAACATCACAAAATTAATAATAATATAATTAGTAATAATATTATTATTATTTCAAAAAATCTACCTTGAAGGGGACAATTCTTGGAATTTCAGGTCCCATGGTCAGCTCCGACCTCACACCGGGCCCTCATTCCCAAAACATTCCCCCATTCTGGGTCCTTATCCTATGCATAAAGTGGTGACTAAAATGTCATAAGGTCAGGTTGTCATGTGTAGGAGGACCTTATAAATTCCATAAGGCCCTCCCCCAGGAGAAGCTGTCCTTTTCTGGGAGGCGATATCGGCCCATACCGGCAGGCCTCTAGACTGGGTACCTCAAATGGTCATCAGGTTCTCAAACATAGGCCTCAAAAAGGGTCTCAAGAGAAAACCCATTTCAAATTCCACAAGGTCCTCACACCAACTTAATGCTACCAAAAGACCTTAAAATTTCGTAAAGTCGTCACTAAAATTACGTCAGAAGGTCAGGTAGAAGGACCTTACAATTTTTAAGGACCCTCACTTTGGGAGGCTGTCCTTTTCTGAAACCTGTTGTTCGACGAGGCGATATCGGCCCTACCGACGGCCTGCAGACTGCGTAGGTACCCTCCACTCGTCGTAAGGGTCTCAAGACAGGCCTATTAAACTAAGAAGGGTCTCAAGACAGGCTCAACAATTAGGGTTTCGCGACGACGACGACGACGACGCGGTCCCCGTCTGCGAGATCTGCGCGCTCTGCCCTTTTGCACTGGCATTTTGTCTCCGGGGCAACAGGGATTGATTATTTTTGCCCCCATTATTGTTGCACTCCGCATTATTGACCACGGATTTGTGTCTCTTCATCTTCTTCTTCTTCCTCTCCCCCAAATTTAGAGTTCTTTCTTTTGGGTCCATTCTTTTCCAGAATCTCAACAACCAAAACTGCGAACAACTTTCTTTCATGTCATCAACAACAGCTACTTCGGCTGCTGTAGAAGAAGAAGAAGATCCTGGAGGTCTTCGCAAAATTCCGGTACCATTCATTGTCGTGCAGGTGTCGGTGGTGATGAAATTGTAGAAAAGCCTGGCAAATCCTGTCTTTGTGCGGGGGGGGGCCGAGCTGGTTGGGTGGAGATCTTCAGATCATCATTCTGGGAGTGTTCGTGAATTTAGGGCTTGTCGGTGACTGGTTTCAAGTCGTGGTGACCGTGTCTGCAGTAGTGAGGTGGGTTTCTGTTTCTTTTTGGGGGTGGCCTGTTCTTGTTCGATTAGGTTTTGTTTAATGATTTCTTTTCTGTGGAAGAACAGCAAAAATTTCCGGGATGACTCCTTTTTCGGTTTCTCTCGAGCTTGATGGGTTTTTTGCTTCCAGAAGTTGTAGCTCTCTCTCTCTCTCTCTCCCTCTCTCTCTGGGAGTTTGTTAGTTGGTATGTTCCTTTGAATTCCTTTAGATTGAAGCTCCTTTGATCATCTTTTAGATTTTTTGATGCAGGATGTGTTGCCAGTAGGTCGGTCTTCAAGGCATTTATCAAAATGTTTTGATGCAGGATGTGTTGCCAGTAGGTCGGTCTTCAAGGCATTTATCACAATGTTTTCATGCAGGATGTGTTGCCGTTAGGTCGGTCTGCAAGGCATTTATCACAATGTTTTGGAGGTTGTAGCAAGCAAGCAAGAAATCCCAAAGGAGAAACTTCCAACTTATGGTTTTGGTGGTAGTGGACAATGGTTTCTATGAAGAAACTGATTGTCGGGTTGCATTCAAGTCCCAAATGTGTCGTTTTGCAAGCTTAAGAAGCCTTTTTTTGTAGCTTGGCAAGAACTTTCGAAAAGCAAGCAAAAAGTGGAGAGGTGGGGGAAATGGGGTTGTGTTGAGGAGACAAAAGGCTTCTAGTTTTTGAGGCAGAAAGAAATTGTGGGGTTGGAAGTAGGAAATTTTCTGCCACAAGTGCAGCTGCTGTCTTTCCAGCAATGTAAAGCAAGAGAGGCCTGGAAGGAGACAGGAGTTTGAAATGAGTGCTCTCGCAAAGCCTAGGTATGGCAAACACTCTAATTACAAGCCGGTAATTTGATGTGAGGAGGATTGGGGAGAGGGGGAGCTTATTAGGGTTTTTTCAGAAAAGAATTATTCAGAATCTGATAGGTTCCTTGTAAGGAGCTGAAGAATGTTGGCCAGACCACCAAAGGAAGAAAACTAGTTACTGACATCAGTGCACATCGGGTATTATTTTCTAGGTTATTCTTTACCGGCAGGAGGTTTCTTCTGTTTTGTAAGTTTTGGTGGCCAATTCTGATTGGGTCAGTTTGCTGCTGGGAGTGTGAAGGGAAGAGGAACGTGTGCAAAGAAAAGTGGGAGCTCTGGCGAATTCTAGCAAGTATCATGCCCCTCCGGCAGGGAAGAGGTCATCAGGGCAGAATAGAAAACAAGGAGTTGGTGGGCGACGACCCAGGAGAATAGCCACCACATTGTGGCGGATATTTATTGGAGTTGTTTTGTTGCTCAGTCTGGTTGTTGTCTACCTCCAGATGCCCCATTTCTACCATTTTGTAGAAAAGGTAATGAAGATTTTCATGCTACGAAATCATGGATAAAGTCTAGGAGTGACAATTGTCATGTAGTTTGTTTTGATGTAAAACAAGATCCTCTTCTTACAGGTTGTCAGCTGGTTTATGTCTTCACTAAACTATTGTGAAGACATAAAGCCGCAACCCCTTAAAACATATCAACAACCCTAAACAACCATCTGCTGGGTCCTTCAGAAATACCTAATCTAGGCATAACTTTCTGGTTCAGGTCTCAGGGGATGCTGAATGCTAAAGGATTGAGCATAGCATGCAAAAACATTAGTCGTGATGTAGAAGCCAACTATGATTGCGCACCTATTGGGCAAGTATGTTCTACTGGTGTTTGACATGAATATCATTCAGAAATCTTTAATGAGGGTGTTGAACAGGTGGAACTGGACATCTGGAACACTTAGACCTATTGTACAATGGCCACTGAGTATCAATAAAAAATAGACCATTGAAGTAAACTGCTGGCTTTTGTTTTGGATGCAGAGTTTAAGGCAATTTCTTCTTTGGGTGCAAAAGGATGTCGGGCCATGGGGCCCACTTATTCTGTAAGTGATTTCTTACTCTCTTGTTTGAGTCAATTGCTTGGTTGCAAATTTTGAGGGCTTTGTTCTTGACCTGAAGCTAACTTGGTTGATGGATGATTGCTGGTGTTTGCAGTGCTTTGGCCTACATTCCCTGCACAGTATTAGCCATCCCAGCATCAATACTTACGGTAGTGATCTATCTGGGGTCAGAGCTAAAAAACTGTTTTTTGTTGCAATCGAAACAGTCATTTCATCATCTGAGATAGTATTTAATTTTGTGAGATAGTAAAGTTGTTACTGATGTGCTATGGACTTGGAACTTTTCAGCTGGGCGGTGGATATCTCTTTGGCTTAACAGTTGGATTTGCAAGTGACTCAATTGGTTCAACCTTGGGTGCAACTGCTGCCTTTCTTGTTGGTAGAACGGTCAGTACTAGCACTGCAATGGACCAGTACTTCAACTGATGTGTTCTGTCTGGGTCCCTATTTTGGAAAATCAGCTTCGGTCTTGTGCAACTGTAGATATTTGAACAGCATGGAAGAAGTTCAGCATTGTTGTTGTTAGCCTCGTGCAACACACAGTTAGTCTAAGGTTCATGTTCAATGACACTAATTCAGTTAGGAGAGTCTTTAGGGTTTTACATCCTTTTCCTGAATTCGATGGCATCTGCACTTAACCCTAGATTTGCATCTATACTTCTGCTGTATTCCATTCTGGGTAATGTGCACCTGCAGTTTGGTGGATTTCTAAAACCTAACGGGATCTGAATGTAATATGATCTGTAGGTTGGAAGGTCATATGTAACTTCAAAGCTGAAGGACTATCCACAGTTTCGAGCCATAGCTATTGCTGTTCGGAAGTCAGGATTTAAGGTCTGTTTGTCCCAAGCCCCTGGTACAGCTCACAGTCCTTGCAGTTGGATAAATACAAGATTGTCATGCACTGGAGTCCAGTGGAAGCAGATTAGACATAGAACAACTTGCAAATACCTGTAGCAACATGGCTTTAAGCTCAGGATAGCAAAAGCATGGACAAAAAGACTTAAAATTGTTGCCATGATCTTACTGACAGGACAGATAAAATAACTGTCCTGAGGCAAGGACCCTCTCAAGTTAGACTGCTAAACATTTGCAACCTGCAAATTGTGACCTGAGATGACTCATTTTTTAAGATGTGCTTATTTGTGCTTGTGTCATATGCAGATTGTATTGCTGCTGCGACTTGTGCCTCTACTGCCATTCAATGTGATGAACTATTTGCTCTCTGTCACACCCATCAGCACCACGAACTACATTTTTGCATCTTGGATTGGAATGATGGTAAGGTTTGCATTTTTTTTGTGTCAAGTAGTAGCTTGAGACTGCAGTTCCATCAAAAAACTTATATGATCAGTTTTTTGCATGCCATATTTGTGACAAGTGGTTCATTGCCAATCTTCCTTCTCAAACAATGTTTTTTTTTTGTGGGGTTGCAGCCTGTTACACTGACTTTTGTGTATGTGGGAACAACGATAAAGGATATTGCAGATATAAGCCATAGTGGCAGGCACTTCACTCGTGCTCGTCTTGTAAGTTGTATCATTGCAAAACTGACTACATTATAATCTCAGTATGTTACCATGGTTGAATTGCAACTGCCTTTTGTTATGGTTCCCTAGCTCCAGTGTCTCAGTCTTGGATTTTTTTGAACAATTTGAAAGAAAGTGCACTGGAAAGTCTAACAAGCAAAGCATTTCTGATAGCCACATGTGCATGATGGAATTTATTTGTGGGTCATGTTACAGATAATGTTGTCAGTGGGCTTGCTCATCACAAGTAAGTTCTCATGCTGCATCTCCTACTTATAGATGGATGGAGCATCTAGAGAAAACACTAGTGTGAGGCGGTCTGGTGGTGTTTCGTCAGTTCTGTTGCATCAAAGGAGTTGTTGGCCTCCCATTGTCCTTTACAAAAAGTGATATGTTGATTTTCAATACAGCCTGTAGGATGCCAACACAGAACAGTCCAGAATTTTGTTCTTATTTGTGTAATGAATGATTCTTCTCCACACTGCAATACTGTACCCAGTTCTTGTATGATGGATGAATGCCTGAGTATAATATGAAGCAATGTTGGACTCATTTGAAAGAGGTGATTTGCAATCATACTGATCCAGAACTGAGGAGTTTGTCATGTGGTTTTTCTGGCAGTTGTGGTTGGGATACTAGTGACAAGAATAGCAAAAGATGCACTGCGCCGTGCAATGGATGAAGATGAGGCAAAGTCAGACACTGCTGTAAATTCCTCAACCGAACCACCTGCAACAACGGATACAAGTTTGGAGCTGCATCAGCCACTGATTGTTAGGATTGAATCCTCTGCTGATGGCTTGGATGTGGCAGTCAATGCTACAAATGGGCAATTGCCAGCTGGACATGAAAAGGTCTGAAAATCACAGGGTAACATTGACCATACTGAATCCAATTGAATGGTATGTCACAATGGGCTTGTGTATGGATAAGCTACAGCTAGATCAAGGTCTTGTAACAATCTTGAGATTTAGGCTGGCTGGGTTGGCTGTCCTTGATGATGGCTCATTGCAGGCAAAGACAAAACTTATCCATGTATGTAGTGAAATTGAGGTCATTTATTGGCATGGGAAGGCACAACTCTATTTTCCAGTGGTTGGAGCAGGTTGCTAGTTTTTTTTGTGCCGTTGCAAGGTACTCACTCAATGCTTCCACATTTACTAGCAACACTGTCGCAGTAGTATCTGAAATTTTGATCTGTTAGAGAAGATCAGTCTTTGTCATAAATACTGCCATTGGCCACACCGTTAAGGTTTGGTCTAGTGCCAAGTCTGATTTGAGTCACTGCTCGTGTGGGTGATAAGAATATGGATTGAGAGTGAGAGATGGAAAGCTAGAGCCAACAGTGATGAACTTATCAACAGCTTGGACCCTTTACAGTTAGGAGAGCAGCTGAATGGATACTTGCACACTGCAGTTCTGGGCAACCTCCTGGCCTGTCTGTTCTAATAGTAGAGAGGATGTGTATTGATCAACTATTTGTGCTGCTACCTATGTTTACTTAACATGTCTCTGCGAACTCTACAATGATCAGCTTTGATTAGTTGCAACCTTCACTGCTCAATAGTCTTCTCATGGTCAGTAGCTTGATCTCCGTCTTCTTACTGCAGTCACACAATGTTGTGCTCTCCTACTGGCTCAAATGTATTTCACAGTTTAGTCCTGACAAACAGAGGTTCCCTCCATTGTTTTATTGCAACCTGTATTGATCATGAGGTTATGGAAGCAAGAAGTTGCTGCAGCTAGCAGACAACAGTATTGTCTAAAGAACACGGGCTGTTCAAATGTGGGGCAGAACAGAAATAGGAAAGAAATAGGTGGTAGTACACCTCTGTAAGTTCAATACACAGCAGAGTGTTAAACAAGTGGCACTAGACAAACTCAGTCAAATCTCAATGGCTGATGTTTCTCTTTAACCATATTCATATCCACACACATAACAAGCATGAGACCAAAGAGAGGCATACCAAACTGGGAGGAAAAATTTAAGTCAAATTGAGCCAAATCTTAATAGCAAGAGGGAGCCATGCTCACACCAAATCTCAGAGATTCAAATATACTTTTATGATTTCAATGGAAAAGAAATCATGGAGGATGAGACTCCAGAAAGGCAGTTAATAATGAAAAGAAGTGGTACAGTTACAATGAATTGTAAAGCACCAATTACATAAAGATAGTCTCCGATCCAGCAGCACCTGTCTCAGCAAGAATCAGCTACATGGCAAACAGACTGCACTATGGTTTCTCCATCTGCAGCAAAAGTACCAACCTGTGACATAGACTGCTGAAGCACATTATACACATTCAATTTTGTTGCCAATGGTGCAACAATGGGTGCAACACCCTCTGATCTTTCCAGTGAACAGCATAGAATTCTCTTCTAGATTATTTGATAATTGCATGTCTTAAGAAAGGAAGTCATGTACAGAGAAGCAGGTTCAAAATGGCAAAATTTGGTTGTCAGCAGAAAAAAATTCCTCAGCCCAGTGTTGAGGGCCCAGTGCCACAATCGGTAAGAAGCCTGTGCCTGGTATGCACATACGGAATGGCTCTAGAGATGCTCAGGGGAGAGGTACCTCATTGAGCTCCATGGAGCATTCAGATCGGCAATCAAAATGCCCTCCAATAATCTCGGCTTCCCTTGCAATCTGGACGTCTGAGGCCCAAATGCGTTGTACCAGCACTTTGACACAAAAGCGTGGCACCAATGCTATAATTACAGTAAGGAGGAGACTCAACCAAGAACGGGCATCCCCAGCAATGTGATAAACCACCCTGCACCAATCCCCACCATCTTAGAGATCATTCTGAAACTCAATTAAAACTTCACCATCACCTAACTGAGAATATGCCAACCATGTCCACCACCTGAAGACATGTCTTCTCAACATTTTCCTGCTGTCATCAAGGAATGCTATTCTGAAGAGAATGACACAAACTCCACCAGACTTCATGAACTTCCATGGGTTAAATTCAGATGTCCCATGTGCAAAGTCAAACTCAACACTCTACTTACTTCATATATGGACCATTCTTACACGAAGAACCAAATAAAAAGAACCAAAAGTTCCTGCCCCACTACACTTTCTTGAATGTTGAGGGACTGACAAAGAACTTACCAATAGTGAGGCAGGAGATCATCTGAGAATGATAGCGAGTCCATGATTATCTGGCAGACAAATGTAGCAATAACCGAGCCCCAAACTGCAACATGTGTCACCCAGTTCCAACGCAAAATATCCATCGCTAGATTGACATTGACCAACACTACCACTGCTATTAGCCAGAGGCAGCCTAGACCATAGAGGTCAATATCAGTGGCATTATACACAAAATAAGGGACATAGAATATGACTAAGCTTTGCCAGAGAGTGTCAAGCATGGTGGCCCAGAACAGTGTTTGATTGTAGGCTTCCTCGCGTTGGCCTGATCCATAAAGTTGTGGGTAGTTTAGTAATGTCCTATGGCTCAAGTCTTTATCTAAAATCCCTGTCACAATTGTTGGGACGGAGGTGTACAGAAGAGAATAGAAGACTAAGTTCCAATCTGTTAGGGCTGTTTGTGGAGAAAATGCTGTATAAAATATGAACCTGCACAAAAGAGAAAACTACATTAGATTTTAGGCAGTTGGCAACCTCTCTCAGCTCATTGAGTATTTCCAAAGGCATGGAGTGAGATTCTCCACCACTTCAGAATGCAATGGGAGTAGGGGATTCAGAACTCACCAGAATAGCATCATGACAAACACTGCATTACGATAAAAGTTGTAAAGAACCATATAACCTAGTCGTTGATAGTTCCAGTGACCATGTACTAAAAGTAAACGGCTCAAAAACTGAAACCGCCCCATTGCAAAATCCGATGCCATCACTGCTTGTCGGCCTTCTTGTCCACTAATGCCAACACCAACATCAGCCATTTGGATCATTGACACATCATTTGCTCCTGCATCCATTCCATTCAGCACTTTTCAGGTGAGTGGAAGAAGGGCTTGAAGCCCACATGATATCATGACATCAAAGTAAGCACTGGCTCATATGCAAAAGCAAGCCCTCAAGAAGGTGGGGAGATTACCATCACCAACAGCCAAGGTCATCTCCTTGGATTTCCGTTTAACAAGGGAGACAATGCCTGCTTTTTGCAGGGGTGCAACTCGACAGCAAACAACCACTTTACATGCTGTTGCTAATTCATAAAGCTGCCAATTGACACCAGACACAATTGAATGTAAATGATTCATCTCACTCTGGAATGTGCATATCGTAACATGATTAAGTTCAAGCCTCCTTTAACACAGCTATGACAGTGTGATGTCATACACCTAGACCTGCTAGATGTGTTCAAGACATACATACTCAAAATTGCACCTGCAGTCAAACACAGGAAGACAATGCACTAAAAGCATGCCCACAAAGACAATTGTATGAGAAGTGAGTACTTACATCCTGTTCCAACTCTTCTGATAAAGCATGAACAAGGCTGTTGCCATCAATGATAAGTGCTAAGGGTTGCTGGTCTCTCCTTCTTCTTTGAGTAACCCCACTTTCCACTGTTCCTTTATCTGCACTTGTTGTACTGCCTGCAGAATACCAAGTCGATTCTGCCATGGACATTGTGGTTCCATTTGAGACATCTTCACTATTAAAACTCCGACCTCCTAGACTGTTTTGTCTTCTGAAGGAGAATCTACTTTCCTTCTGGGTAGACATAATTCCGTGCATTGCCTTGGCATTCATTATTGCCTCCTGGCAACCTACTCTTGAGTTCTCATTGATGATGATCTGTTGCATGTCGCGTGTGAGCAGGAGACATGAGAATCCAATGCTGATGGCTGTCTCCTGCTTGTCCCCTGTCAATACCCATACCTTGATACCTGCCTCTCTGAGCAATGCTATTGTCTCTGGCACTCCTTGCTGCTGTGCCAACACACAAAAGAGAAAGTCATTAAGCCTAGAGACCATGCTCCTGAGTCTCTCCCTTTGTAGTATTACAGCCATGACCTTGATGTTAATGAGGACAGAGTCAGAACTGCAAGATGAAAGGAGAGTTGTATACTGAAGCAACATGAGGTGAGTGCAGGGACAAGCACCCTCACAGAACAATGTTCGCTGGTAACATATGAGATTGCACTCAAGTTAAACTTAGAGACAAAAAGCTATCAGATCCCTGGAGGTAAAAAGTGATATGCATATTCTCTATAAATTCCAACATTACCTGAAGCTTGTCCTCAATTCCAGTAGACCCAAGAAGAGTAAGATTGTTTTCCACAAGAGCTGCTGTGTTCCGTAGCATTGCCACTCTATCAGTCAGAGCAGTGCTAGCCTTTGCATAGTGGAAATGCCATTCCTCCACCTGCAAATGGAAAAGCTAAGGTTAAGCATCTGTTCTGAGGATGTAGAAATCCAATCACCTCCTGCTTGTTAACTTTGAAATTGCACTTCTACTGCTTAATCCTCAGTGCTGTTGCATGATTGCATGCTGATTAGGTTGAAGTGACAAGATACACCTCTCTTTGAGTGAGTGTTTTTGAGGCTACAACAAGTGTCCGCAGCCCCTCCCTCGCATAATTGTCAAGATGACCAAGTGTTCGCAGAACTACTTCTGCACGGTGTTTTTCTTCCACCAAAGAGTCACCATGGACTGCAGACTTCACAGACTGGGGAGCTTCAGTCACAGTGGCCACAATGTCCATAACTGAAGTATCAGCACCCTTCACAAGCAACTTGATAGTCCTGTCCGGGCACTCAACCACAACTGACATTCGCTTCCGAACACTGTCAAACTCATGTATACCCAACACTTCATACCTGTTCAATCATCACATTACACTTAAAACTCAGCACTGAGCACCAGGATACTTTTCAATCATTTTGCTATATCAAACTGCAAACAAATTTGAGTCAGTGTAACATATGTGCTGCACACACATACCTCTGAATCTCACCCAAGACATTGATGACAATGCTGGATGATGTACGCTCTACAAGGCTATATCCATAAGCTGCAGCTGCTGACACTAATGCTTGTTCATCTGGAGACTCCCCTTGATACTCCACAGATCCCACACCTTCCTCAGTGTTGGCCGCATGCATTTCAAGCTGACCTGTGGCTGATACTTTGACCCTTGTTGGCACAATTGTGTTGCATGCTGCCAAGACCAACATGTACTCATGTGCCACTTTCCTTCCAATTGTGTGCAAAGGACTTTGAAGAAGTCGTACAAGCTTTGGGTCAACTTTAGCTATGACTTTTGGCCTCCATGCTTCTGTGCCAGCTAGCTCTGTAAGTTCATCCAGTACATATAGGTGTGTCAGCATCACAACCTGTGCCTGGAGCTTCCTCATTCCTGTTATCAAAGACCTTCCTGCTTTCCTGGAATTGAACTTTATGAGGAGAACATTCTCTGATATGCAACAATTAAACTTGAGAAAGATAATGTTGGTATGAATATGCAAACAAACCTTCAATTTGATAGGAGTTCTCAGGCCTGGTAGAGGCTTCAGCATTTCCAGCATCAGAGTTTACTGAAGCATCAGAGTAATCAATACCATCTATGCTTGCAGTATGGAACTCCATTTTATTCTCTGTCAAGGTCCCTGTTTTGTCAGAGAATAGGTACTTAATTTGACCTAAATCCTCATTGATGTTCAAAGCTCGGCACTGGAATCGTGTATCAGACCCAGGGTGATACATCTGCATGTCCCGGATCATGAAGTAAGATTGGCCAAGGCGGACTGCTTCCATGGAGATGTACAAAGAGATCGGGATCATAATCTGGAAAATGATAACGCAGCTCAAGAAACCGATAATGGCCTCCCCAGCTACACTTGTATACATGTAGTCACCTGTGCGCTTGTAGAACTGGATAATAGGGAGCCATGGCAAATGTGTCTGAACCCATAGGCCCATTCCAAAGCCACCCACCAAACAAATTACTATCAAGAAGACGATTAGCCAGCCTGTCTCTCTATTCATGTACTGTTCCAGTCTGCTTCTTTTCGACTGTGCTCCTGAGCTATTTAGCATTGCTTTAGTTTCCCGACCTGCATATACAACCACTCCAACTACCCATGAAGTATTTTTCACTTCACAGCCCCGAAGAATGATGTTGTTGGGTCCAAGTGGAAATTGCTCTCCATTTAATTCCGTATAGGCGGTAAACTCATAGATGTTTCTATTTGGTAGCTCACATGTAAGAGATCCAGAAATAGGACCTGACTCTGGATGCTTGTCAGCCGTCTCTTGTCTTGCATATCGACTCTTGAGATTTGATTCCCCATCAAGATTGAGGGTCTCAACATATGCCACACCTGATGGGTCACTAGTCCCTAGTAAAACCATATCACATGGAACACTTTCATTTGCAAGAAGCTTCACCATCTCTCCAACCTGGATACAATCCCATTTCTTGGGCTTGTAGTGGCCCTCCTGGAGCACTAAAGACGTCCGCATGTTTTCCACTCTGTCTGATCGATGGCGGCCCCAGTCCTCATAGCCATCCTTTATTGCAGTCAGGACTAGAACAAACACGAGGGGGAAGAGCGATGCTGTTCTGCCAAATACTGCAAGTGCTGGAATCTGGTTCAGTATCACAATGACAAGGAAGTAAATGTAGGCAAACCGATGGAACTGCTCAAAGAGATTTCGAGGAAGAAAGGTGAGCAGGGAGTACTTGCTGGTGTGCACCCTGTTACCTGCCATTTCGTATTTCTCATTAGTTCGGACAGGGTTGTTTATGTACACAATCCTTGACTGAGGATCCTCTTTCTTGCTAGACATTGAGCTGCCAGTGCACACATCCTGGTCAGGTACATTAGAGTCAAATGCAAGGTGCTGCCCAGATCCCACACTGCTTGGAGGTGCAGGAGGAGCTGTTGTTTCATTTTCATGGGTCTTCACTGAGCCTTTGAACCTTGAAAAATCAAAAAACGACTGCTTGGGCTTCCCTTGTTGGATCTTTGCAGGGACACCTTCATCTCCTGCTGCTTCAGGTTGTGGAGGCTGGTTAGAAAAGGACTCTAACTCTGGATTTGATACATCAGGTTCTAACTCAGAGGTTTCATATGCAGACTGATCAAATGAGGTCTTTGATTGTGATTCGGTGGATGAAATGCTGCAGTCATGCCCAAGTGAAGGATGAGCTGACTGATAAGAGGGCTTTGAGAGATGGGAGAAAGCTAAAGTTTTGGCAGCTGTAACTGGGCTTAGAGTTCGGAAACCATGAGAAGAGCTTGTGCCAAGTGAATCCTTGTCAAGAGGAACCCGTGTGAAGCAGCTTTGTCCATTGGCGACGGGGGATGTGGGACTGGTGATATCTGGTGACCGAATTGAGTGTGGTAAAGGGATGAGGAGTGGCTTGGCATTAGTCATTGTCTCTCTAGAACAAGTCCCCCCTCCCCCTACCAATATTTGGAACCACTAGAGGCCTTGCAAAGATGGAACAAGAAACAGTTCCTTGATGTCAATCCTTGAGTGAAAACATAATGATAGAAGACTCAAAGTGCATGGCAGTGATGGTGTCTGATGCACCATTTCAAGACCATTCTCCATCATCATGCTTCCAAGTTCTTCGCCATCACTCTCCATTTCACCATCCCACCAGTATCCATTTCCCAATTGGATTGAGCTCCCTTGAATACTCCCTGCAAACACATGGCACCTTCAGGCTGAGCTTTGGCACAGTGCACTCAGAATCCTTTGGCCTTGCTTCCTCGTCTGTGTCTGATATATTCATTCAACCTGATGCAACTTCTGAAACCAATGCTCCTTCACTGCTACAATATAATATTTCCTCCATGAACTTGCAGGATTTGCTAAATGCAGCACCCGAATTGTATTGCGTGAGACTACTGTCAATTTTTCTTTGACCTGAAAAAGCAAGAAAGCTAACCTTGATAATGTTGCATTAGGGTTCTTCGTTCCCAGCTACCGTCGTAGTTGTGTGCATAGGTAGATCAAGGCATTGTGCACTCTTTGGTTGGAGCCTTTCATTGCAGACTTAATGGAAATGCTATCCAACGCAGTATGCTCTCTCTCTCTCTCTCTCTCTCTCTCTCGTCAACTACTTCAAAACTCGAGATCCAAAAGAAAAATCGAAGTTTTCTCCGTTAACACGCACAGCAGCTGCACGCACCAAACAAATGAGGTCGACCTATCTCCTCACCTCCACGGCTGCAACTAGAACAACAACGCGAGCAGAAACAAGGCCCCGACAGAATGGCAGAAACCCGGAAGGTGACGAAAACCACACCAGACCTACTACTAGTTCTTCTTTTTCTTTTCTTTTCTTCTTCTTCTTCTTCGCTCGACTCCTCCACAGCAGCATTCATCAGAGAGATAATAGGCCCAAAAAGACAAACAAAAAAGCGCAAAACACACGCCGGAGCAGGGAGAAAGCACACAAGCACCTCAGAAGCTGCTAAAACTGCAAATGCTGGAAGTAGAATCTACAGAGATCGGAAAACCGATCCAGGTTCGCTGTTCTTTTCCTCCCTCCCTACCTTCCCAGCCGGCTCCCCGCCGAGCTGCGGCCTCTCCAAATCCGCAAATACTTGCTCAAAATGCAACCAAAGTTGTGAAGGGAGACATCAATAGAAAGAGTGAGAAACACGTTTGCAGAATCCCAGGAGATCCGCAACCAAGCCAGACAGCAATGTTGTCAGTCAGGTGCACTTTTTTCTGTCGCCATTCCAGTTCGCGCGCGCGCGCGTTTTGGTGCAGTGCACGCTCGCTCGCTCGCTCGCTCGTCGTCGTCGTCGTCGCCTCGGCGCTGCTGGACAAAAGCTCTCTTGGCCGCCATCGCCGCAAACGCCAGCACCCGGTCGCCGGTGGCGACTGAGCGGGCAATTGCGCCGAGCGTCCGCTGGTCCGTTGGCAGACGAAGTTCAACAGGACTCAAGAGGGGTAAAAACTAAAAACGTAAAAATTATTAGCCAAAAGTGGCGATCATCCACAGGAACATGTAAAACAAGTGGTGATCGTTGTAGGAAGATGTAGAAAAAAAGGTGATTATCCATAAAGCCAAATTTGGCTATAGGCCATATATATGAAGTACCATAACTATAATCATCCTTCTATTTTTCTGGCTACACACTGAAAACCAAATATAGAAATATGGCGATTTTTACTTCTTCTTGTTTTCCCCCCTCACGTCTTGCGATTGAATAGCTCTAAAATCACTTCATTTTCGATTTTTTAAAATTTTGGCAATTAAAAAAAGGGCCGCTAATAATGTACGTTTAACCCTGTTTCGTCTAAAAGTTCCACCATGGGTTACACTTTGGAACCTGCACTGGTGAAACCTGTGACTATCTGACACGTTGATCCTAACCCCAGTTACCACCTGACAGATTGGCATCTCACCTTACCCAGGTCCATAGTGTTGTTCCAAGGCGTAAGTGCAGGGGTAACACCCCTAGGGCTGGGCAGTTCCCAAAATAATGCCCCCATGCCTGCCCCCCACCCACCTCCCCCAAAGGCCGCAGGCTTTTGGAAACACCCCAGCCCGAGAGGTTGTTGCCCGGCATAAAAATTCAACAATTTTGGTCCTCCTCTAGTTGCTCACTATGCATAACCTCTTCCTTTTCTTTTTGTGTCATGTAGCTTCATCCAAATGGACAGAAGTAGGTTATGAGGTTTTTGTCCACTCAGAAGAGGGTTCCATTTCTCATCCATCTAGAAGCTAATTATGGGATTTTTCATCCACAGACAGAACAGTTATAGCATCATCATTCTTGAACCTCTACATTTTATTTTATTTTTTGTTTGAACCTTGATACCCTATGGATACCATGAAAAAAAAAAAAAAGTTATAAGACATTCACCCTCCTCATTCATAATAATATTTCACTAGAAAACTTATTTCTACCAGTTCTTGGCAAAATTATGTTTGCCAAACTTAGAAACTCCTTACAATACAATACATTAAGGACCCCACCACCCTGGCCACCAAATCAACAGGAAGGAAGGAAGGAAGGAAGGTAAGGGGTTCCCTTTCCAAAAAAGTCCAGTTGGGATTTGGTGGACTATGAACAACAATCACAATTAGTTCGCAACACCCCTTTTTTTGGTCCACGGAGAAAGCACTGCCAGAAATTTCACAGTGTATTTGGAGCGCATGTTTTAAAATGTAAGATTCATTTGGCTACCTCATGGGAGCACGAGGGGAGGAGAGGAAGCGGGGAGAGGGGGATCTTCCATTTCTTAGTGAGGAACATTGGTTGCTTTACACTCGAGAAACACTCTCAGATGAGAGAGGGTAAGTAGAATGCAAGCATCACTTTGCGCATTACAAAATGTGAGCATAGTTCATTGATCTTTGTTTATTAAACAAGTGAATTCAATTACTTTTCAACTAGTCCTTATTTATTAAGATCACTGAATTCACTTCAAAATCTAGTGATATCACTTGACATACAAAGACACCTTTTGTTGTGCAATCGGCTGTTGCATTAAGTGATCCCTTATTCTAGTAACACCCTTATCTTGGGCTATTACATACCACATTCACTATTTAAGGTGCATTCACACCTTAAGTGACTTAATGTTAAGTGAAAATTTAAGTGGCACCCAATGTTAAATGGGTGATTGTTTAATATTAAATGAATGTTAACTTAATAGAAGTTTTTCATGGTAAATAGGTTTAGGTCCTAAATGACTAGCTTGGTGTTAGGGGACATTTAATACTAGAGTCCTTAAAAGCAAGTGTGAATGCACTTTAAAGTAACTTTGTTCACAATACTTACTTCTTGGAAGCCTTTTTTTGTGTCCCATTTAGTAAGTGAAAGTAGCCTTTTTTTTCTTTTTTTTTCCCCATGTGCTCACCTGCTACTACTGCACGTATAATCAACTTTTGTATTGAACACGAGCGCTAGTTGTTGGCGTGCAGTTCCAGAGTTGCTGTGGTGATTGATTGGGGAACATGCGATCGTGGGAACATGGATGGAACCGGCACGCACTCTCAGACGTGTATGTATATCAATCACTGTAACGAACTTTTGAAAACAAGTGTTGGCGGGTATCAATTTTAAAAGTAATACCCGCCTATCCCGGGCATTTGAACTAATCGGCCGTCTGTTGTTGTTCTGGTTATTTCAAAAGCCTCGCAGAATCAATCGCTAGAATGGGTATTTGAAAGAAACCAGAAATCACAAAAGCCTCAATAAACTACACTGGCATTTCATGAAAGGACCTATGGATAGCCGGGCGGTTATTTGACTCTTTTTTTTTAAATTATATTTTCCAAAAAGTTGAGAACCGTAGGTATACAACAGAACAGGGTATTTAAATTTTTGATACCCATGGTTTTGCATCAGAACCAAGTATTTGATTCTTTGACCCTAAGAACCACGCTGATACCCGATGGGCAGTTTCCAATAACCGCCTACACTGATAAAAGCACCCAAACCATAATAACCTTCTGTTACAGTTTTCTGAATTTTTTTATAAAAATATTAAAGGAACCACCAGTTCCAGTTTTTTAATTTTGAGGAAAGTGGTCACAAAATTAAAGAACCGTTCTGATAACCGGTGGGGGTTTGGTGCCATTTCTGATACCCCACTAGGTATCAACATCAGGGTCTGTGAGTCCAAATGTAAAATTTCCCAGTTTAAATATAGCCCCTTGTTAGAGGCCTCCCTCCAAAGCATCAAGGTCAAAGTGTCGGTTCTTGGGAACATCTCTGGGAACATCTGTTTTGTATTTCTCGTTTTTATTCATCATCAACTTCAGCTGTGGTAGTCAATTTTGAAAATAAAGTAAAATTATTAGTGACATATGATATGGTTCCATTGGGTTTAAGTTGTAAGGAAGGTGCATCCTCCTAAGGGTGGGGCACTTGAGGGCATGAAACCAAGGGTGTTCCCAAACTTCAAGAGAACGCATGAGTATAAGAACCTCCCCTTACATAAAACAACTCTCTTTTCATTTCCTCCTTTCTTTCTCATTTCATAGAAAAGAAATATTTCCATGGGACATGAGAACATATAAAATTGAGGGACATCCCTCAAAATACACAGAAATAAAAAAGGGAATTGTTTATGTTGCTTAATCATATTTGGTTAGAAGGTTCAAAACAGCATTGGGTGGGTACCAAGTTGGAGCCCTAGTGTATAAAGTGACATTGGTCTTGGGTATCAAAGGAGAAAAATCATGTATATATAAAAATAAAACAAGGACGGGAACCCATCAATCAAAAGTACAAGGCAAAAGAGAGAACGAATAAACACAACCCAAAAAAAAAAACTAAACAAACAATCAACAAAAAATAAGGAAAATGCCTTATGCAAATACGACCCATGGCTACGAAATGATGATCAACGATAACAAAGAAGACCTAAGACAAGAAAGTTGTCATTTGTCACAAATTGGTTAATGACAGACGTGCATTAGTTATGATGTGTGGAAGGGATGAAGAACCTCAACCAAATACAACAGCCCCTTGAAGAATCCCTCTAGCTTGCACACATTGTAAGGTTATGGACACAAGTTATTAATAATGAAAAATAAGCATCGAGGGGACTAAAAAGGACCGTTGATGATGCGAAATAATGGTCTATGCACAAGTGATCAAGAGTGAATCAAAACGAAAATGAAGACACCCATATGTCTCAATGGCAAGGGGAATGAAATCATCGTGTGATGTTCGTTCGGCATAGGATCTTGTCTTCTCTTGAATAACCATCATCGTTGAATGTGTTGTCATCGTTGATATTCATTGCATCATATTTATGCGAATCAGATCGGTAATGACAACGTCCATCAAAGTTTTAAAACCATTTCTAATGATAAAAATATACGTTCATCATCAAATATGGCAAAGGAAAAAGGTGACAAACCTCTTTTTGAACATGTGTTCCACTCTCCAAAATAATAGCTACAATAGTGTGACAAAATGTCTCATGGGTTGTTTTACACTCATTATTGCATGGGCACTAAAACAAATGGGTACCTAAATCATCCATGGTATGACCACATTAACATCGTGAAAGGTTGACAACTATAGGATTTGGCAAGTTAAGATGAGCATGTAGTGTTGTAAGAAAATGGGCTGATGATAAACGAAATGTTGGTGTGGTAGGAAAAGTTAATAACTAAGCACCTGCCCTTAGACCCACACATGAGCAGATACGTGATCACACGATATTTGAAAAAACGTATATTATAAGCAAAGCAAACTCCTACTCGTGTGACCAATCCACCAAATAAGCCTACAACTAGGGATAAAACTAAATCACTAGGATTTGAAAAGGTGGGATGTAAGAACGAACAATCTGGGCTAACATGGTTCAAACATCTTGTAATGTTATCTGGAATGGGGAAGAGTTAATTTCAACATGTGTTATTACATATAAAAGGATATGGCGATCATCTTTTTGTAAACAAATGACAAGTGCAAAAATGATCAATGCCCAACACCTTAAGAATGCGAGGGTAGTAGTTCAAACCATAAAAGGGAGACTGAACTCGTCCAAAAAAGTAGGAAGAATGTCTTGATGACGAACTAAATGACCAATAGAACCACCAAAAGATCCTGCACCAAGTAAATTTTCCAACATAATTATGGTACGAATATTGAACTCAACATAATGTTACAAAATACTTGGAGATGGGAACATTGTACAAAACAAGTAGCCTGGGTGTTGGGCGTAACATAACAAAAGCATCACAAAAATCGCTTGAGGATTTACAAACATAAGGTAATTAAATATCATTCCAAGATCATTATGTAGAGCCTCAACCATAAATGATTCAACAAATGATGTGGATCCCATCAACGCACCCAAAATATGAAAACATGAATCAAAAGTAACAAAGCCAAAAGGAAGTGATATAGAATGGTCTAACCTTTGAAGAAACCAACCTACACACTTCATTAGTTACATTAAAAGCCCTAATGTTAATAAATTCTCTTATAATTGTTTTAACGTAGGAACCACATCTTATGTGGGACCTACTATATGTGTATCATCCGCCAAGGAAAAGAAAACACAAGTAGGATGGGTTGTGCTATAAGGCGAAGAGCACAAAAGTGAAGTAAAACAAACAACATTCCTCCAAATGGGTCCCCTTTCATGTACTTAACTCTGATAAAATGACTATGAAATCCCCATGATGAGAAACCTAAAAAAAATGCAATAGGGACGGGTATACACAAAATCCTCAAACAAATGGGAAAAGTTGATCTAAAAAACTTGGTGAAGACCATAACTCCTAAAAAATGGCTAACTGTGACACCAAATTAAAGGCATTATGGACATCCACTTGTAGCACCACCCAATTTGGGTGCAAATCTAACATCATTTGAACGTCATGAACCACTATCTCACACCCACCACAAATCACTACACCAAACTGATGAAGACAAAAATGTTTTGCAAGAGTATCCTTAAATCGAATAGCTAGAGGCAGGTAATTAAATAATAGGTCATTTCACAAATCGTAATGGGATGTATGATTCTAAACTATTTTTCCAACATTAAAGGTCAAGTTGGATGCCAAAAAAAAAAAGTGATATTGAAGGTGGAATATGATCCTAAACAATGTGCGCAGGTACTTTAAAAAAAAGGTCAAAACCACTTTAAAAATCATATGGGATAAAATAGTTTTGTAAAAGTTCATACACCATACTTAAAGGGTCATCGAAATAAGGACACGCTGAATGAACCAAGGAAGAAACAAATGCCTCTCAACCTAAAGTAATCAAAGGACTAACCAAACTAATATGAGTTCAAGTTCAAGGTAGGTTTTTGAGTAACTAAACCTGCATCTAAATTCACATTTATGATTATGTGTGGAATTAAAACCAAAACAATTTCAATTAATTTTTAAAACTAAAATTAGAGGTTTTTCAAAAATAAAAAAACACCCAACATCAATACAAATTACAATTGTTTAAAACAATATCTAGTATTAGTATCAAACTAGTATGAAATGGTCTTTAAAATCAATTACAAATACTAATTAGTATATTCAAAAATCAATACCCACCCAAAATTTGTTCACAACCTTGTTCACACCTTAAATATTAATTTGCCAAGAAAAATGCTTGGGATTATGTTGACAAATGCATCATGTTACTATGAATAAACAATAATTAAATATATTGGATTTATTATCCATTGCAAGAAAACAACCAAAACAATATACACCCATACCCAAAATTGAAAAGTAGGCCAACAATTAGGCATGGGGCAAACAAACACCTACCTTTGTACCAACAAAAAATGAAAGGTTTAATCACCTCATGGTGGATGAAGAGTTAGACTAGGTAGGTAATGTAGATTAATTTTGCAATCCAACAGGTGTCATGCTCAATTAAAGTGTTAGATTAGCATAGGTGATTCACCTTAGAATGTTTTTTTTCAATTCTTTTTTATGCTTCCATCCCCGTTTGCTACCATCATCCACATATTGCATTGATTTTAACTCATCTACAATCTCCAATTCATCTCATGTTTGTGATTACCATTGTTGTTTATAGTCCATATGATGTTCCTCTTCATTGTCACCATTTCTTGATCTTCAGCAACTCCACCCATTCATCATTGCTCTATTCCCTTGCCATCAAAACTATGCCCGCCATTATTTCAACATTTCAACAACATTCCAATGAGTTGTTCTTTAAATAGTTCTAAGATATTTGATATTATGATGACCAAACTTTGACCTTCCAAGTTTTGATTTGGCTACTTCATGCTTAGTCCACTTGCTTCCTACCTTGCCAAATTTGATGCACATGTCCTATTGCCATTGCATGTTTTCTAACTTTTTGTTTTCCATTGCATACCAAGCTTCTTGCTCCAAATCAAGTTAGTATAACTAAATTGAATTTATAAGCATAAAAAAACATCATGTTCCAAATTGGGCTTCCACCGTGACATTTCTCTAACAAAATGTTCAAAATCTAATCACCGCACTACAATAAGCTTGCCACCCTTACTACTCAAAGGAATTGCTTCAAGCCCACCACCTTGTTAAAATAAAATGTTCCCACTTTATGAACACCATATTATCCATGCTAACTTTTTGTAAAAACCTATTATTAGAAACCTCGCGCCAAGTACAAGTCAAATAAAAGGATGGAAGACAAGTTCATGAACTAAGAAAATATAAACTTTCACTATTACAATTCATGATTTTTCAAAAGGTCCAATTGATTAACAAATATTTTTGAACTAATCGACATGTATATTTTGATTCTAAGCTTGGGGCTTGAATGACATGTATATTATTTACTATAAAACTTGATTAAAATGACTTATTACTATATGTCAAATTGCACGTCTAGTCAAGTTGGACCAAAAGATATAGAAGTAAAAAAGACTACCCTAATCACGTAAAAAAGTTCAAATTGACTTGTCTAGATTGACAAGATGGTATTTTTTATGCTTGTCCAAATGGGGTCTTCTTGATTGGATTCTGTAGTCAAAATAACATTTTTATAATAATGTCTTTTTTTGGGACTTTATTTCAAATATTTTTTAACTTACAATTCAATGCATTGTTGAAAAAAATGAATTTTATGTGCAATAAAAGTTTTAATCCTTTGATGTTCTTAAGAAAATAAAAGCACAAACCAACCCACACACAACACAAGTAAAATTATTCAAGCATTTTGTTAAGGTTATTGAACACCTTTCTCCATGTTATCCTAGCATAATTTAAAATATGGTTTCAAATTGTGGTATCAACAAATTGTAAACATAATCATTACATTCTATCCAAATAACCCAAAGTATTATACTTTTGAAAATGTTAAATTGCAAAAAAATGTTGATGATTTCATGGAAACTTGGGTTCAAATAGGCATTGACTCCAATTGATGTTACTTCAAGAACCATCATTTGATAGATTGGTCACCATGTGACCTAAAATGAATAATAAGGGAAAAAATGAAAAAGATCACAAGGATTGCTTTAACCCGGCACCTATGTGAATTATTGATCATTCACCAATATGATGGTTATTTTGTTCTAAGTAGTTGGTATTTTGTTTATTTTGCATTATGGTTGCAAGTGTATACATTCATGGAAGTAAAAAAAATGTGGGCATTCAATTTGTTTGTTTTGTTGGTAAGCTCACAAACAAGTTTATCATCTTTTTATTTACTCCTTGTGACAAATTATGAAGTTTTACCATTGATTGGTTTGATATATTTTATGGTGGTGGGAAATTTTTTAAGTTCATACTATAAGGAACAAATGTTTGTTCAGGCTAAAGGCTTTTGATTATTTTGAAAAAAAAGCATGTACTTTACTTAGGTTTTATGTTTTTGGAGAATTTGTGAGCACTAAATTCCAATGTGTTATCAATTTTTATTTTGTGTGGTTGGAAAATAGTGCCTTGTTGCAAAGGATTATTTTCTTTCTTGGAGCTATGTAATTATATTGCACCATGAGGTTAAAAAGAAAATAAATAGGTTTATAAGGAGGTTTTAGCCATTGTTTCAAGGAAAATGATGAAAAATATCAAGTGTTTCATGAGTGGTATAAATCACATGTTTCAATTGTGTTTGGACATTGGGAATTTTTAAGGGAAATAACTAGGTTTCATATTTATGGAACAGAGTACTTGCATTGTTATGGGGAGATCTAAAAGGAAAGTGGGATATTGTGGACAAATCTAGGTTTGAGGTGAAAAAAATTTGTGTGTAATTTGGTCCAAGTTGTGTTTTATTCCTTTGTCCAACTTTTAAAGTTGAATGTTGTTGCGAGAGGGAATATACCATTCATTTTTTATTTTTTAGAATCAATGTTGGGGATGTGTTTTATGAAATATGAACTACCACAAAGAGGACCAATGGGATGTTGAAAGAGAAATCATAATGTTCTAATTCCTTGAGGTCCATACATCAAAATTGTCATATTGTGTAAGTTGTCGGGAGATTAGGAAGATGGTATATAAAAGTTCACTATTTTGATAATCCCAATTACATTATGGAATATTTAATATTTGACCATCTATCATTTAAATTTGCATCATGGTGTTGATAGATAACACTGCCTTTTCTTTAAGCTACAATCAATATATGTATATGATATTGTCTTGATGCCATGTTTGTTAAACATGATCACAACTCCATAAGTAGTGTAGTTTGAACTCATCAACGATGTGCATGAAAAAAGGCATTGGGTGGAAATGTTTTCACTAACAACACATTCACTACAACACATACCGAAACTTAAAACAAACAAATTGACTTATTAAGGCTCATATGTGGTGCCCATTTTGGTTGAACAAGTTTGACAAACATTTCTTTCTAATAAAGTAGTTGACAACCTTTGGTTGAAGTTACATGATTGAAAAGAAGACTCATCTTTCCACAACCAAGTTGTTGGATCAAATATGAAGTTTTTGAAAAAATTCATATAAAACACAAAAGTCTTGTTAAAATTGTCCTTGGTTATTTGATCAACATGTAGCTTCATCACCCTTAAACCAACATTGTGCCTTTGGATTGCTCCACCCTTGATTAACACTAAGGTGGGTGATTTGGTTACCCACTTTATACTAACATTGACTTTCAAAAGGGACTAATCTATGAAAAGTTGTGCCATCTCAGTAGGGGAGGAATTTTTTTATAGTTTTAAACAAATTAAGGGGATCTATTCCTTTTATTATTTAAATTGAAACAAAAATTCCAACCCATTCTCTAATAGAATATGAACATTCACCATTGCCTCAAATTCTCATGCACTATGCAAGTTCATTAGAAAAGAATTTCCAACTATGTCCTTCGTGTCTACTTAATTTGAGTCTAATACATGTTATTTTTTGAAAAACAATTCATTAGCAATCTACGTCTAACATTTTCCCCATTTACAAAACAACTTTAGTGAATATTTGTTGCACATGCCTTTTCAATCTTGTACTAATTACCCATGTACTCAATCTACCACTATGGGCTCCATATTAATGTTTAAATCAATGAGTTCACAAGTGCTTATTTGGTGTGTTGGACCATCTTTTTGCATGTTATATTTATTTTATTCCAAATCTTTTAACCTTTTGAATGTTTATGTGTGAATGCCCATGTTAAATGTGGCCTTACTTTTGTTTTTTACTAGAAGAAATATTTTTAGATGATATTTGAACAAGATCCATAAATTGGACTCCCTTTGTTTTAAGGCATAAAGAATCCATTTTGTTAATAAATTTGAAACAACTTCCTTTCAAGTCAATGAGACTAAGGCCCCCTTACACATCAAGTTTCACACAACAATCATTCCAATTGATGTGTGTCCTTGTTGTGTGTTCTTTTTAAAACTAGAAGTAATTTCAAAACATGCCTTTGATGCATTTGCAAACTTGCCCCACGCATAAACAAAAAACCACAATGGCAACAATAAAACCCAATTGACAATGAAAATTTTCCTTGCAAGTGAAAGATTAATGATTATCCAATTGTGAATTTATTTTTCATTTTCATGATCAAAAGTTGATTGACACCATTCACCTCTATACTAAAGTTGAAAGGTGTTACCAAAAAAATGGAAAGTTCATTTTCCTTTCATGCCCAAAACCACCAAAAAAACAACTAACCATTCATGCTTTTGATGGTCATCATTGTGATAATGGGCAAGGTTTTTACTCTAATTTATTTCAAGTCCAAAGGTGAGACCAACAAGTTAAATTGCTAGAGAATGTGAACCAACCTAAATTGAATTTCATTCACATTTAATAGCACAAATGAGGTATTGTTTACATACTGAAATGTTACCCATTGGGGGGACCCCATTAATATAATAACACATTTAATGTTTCCTATTTGAATTTCATGTTTCACCATTTGATTGAAAACTTTCACCACCATTAAAGAAAAGGTAAGGAACCAAAAGGTAGCCTTGCTTAACAACACGAGCTATAGGAATGGTTTGGGTGTCAATACTCCATTTAGACTTGGGATCCTTTGAAATTTGATCCAAACTAAACAATTGTCACAAAGGGCACTTTCACTTTATATGAAATGGGCTCACTTGTTGACAACAAGCACATAAACTCCATCACATGTTGCACTATTAGGATTGGTATCTATTGCATAACCATGGGAGGTTTACATGATGGTGGATGAAGCTTGAGGTCAAAGTTGCTTGCCTAAATCCAATGTTTTGTTGTGTCTAGTTGTGTGTTATTGAATGAGAACCAAATATAATGAAGGAAAAAAAGTTGAATATAAAGTTTAAATTTGTCCACATGCTTTGGTGGGGTCATCAAGATTTCATCAATTGAACATAATAATGCTCTAGTTCATGATTGAACACTTTTATTGAAGTTAATATAGTTTTTTTTCACACTTTATGTTACATATTTACTTAGGTTTAATCTAACCCCACATGTGGTAAATGGAAAAATCATCTCCAAATAATGTTGAGTAGTCTTTTTGAAGACTCCCGTTCCGTTTTCAAGTGATTTGACATGTTGTTTTGAATCACCTACTCCCTTTTTTTTTTTACACAACCCATGTTGTCTTAAACAATTTTGACCTTATGTACATGACCTTCTACTTACATGTTCAACATTTTCCCCAAACTATTCATAGGCCCATTATTTTCAACACTAATTCTAATTTGTGCCCTCTTTTAATGGTTTGGATCTAACTATAATGGAAGTGAAGGGGGCAGGTGTTATGCTTGGTGTAATCCATGTTTGCCATTGTTTCCTTCCTCCTTGTAAGAATGGAACTTCTTTGTAGTTGAAGAAAGTTGATTATGATTAATAAAATAACACTAAATTTGTTTAGGGAATGAAAAGTGAATTGGAACCTCTTTTTGATTTGATCTTTCGACTAAATCTATTGTGTAGTATGGATAATTGACTCAACTTTAACACTTGCATGTCACTTACATTAAGCATCTTAACATCATTGTTAGTGTTTTGAATTTAATCATGGACGATTGACTATTCATGGATTGATGAGATCCTCACCTTTGGAATCCAAATCTACATGCAGGTTTTTAAAGAATGTGTTGTGAGTCCCCTATATAGGATCCTTCCACCTTATATTGTGACTTGTCCTTCTTTTAGCAATTTGGGTCCTTGTCACCATGATTTATAAAAACTTCATGAATTGGATATTATATGGTTAGTAGTGATATTTGGTAAAGGTGGTGATGATAAAAAAAAGCAAATATCTTCAATAGCTTATCAAGATGACTTGCACCGCCTTTTAGTAGCAATGTTTAAACCTGATTTTTTTTTAATTTGGAGGATTTTCTTTAAGTTGGGTTTTTAAGTTGTCTTAAGTTGTTTTGAGTAGTTCTTTCATTAGAATGTGCCAAAAAAAAAATGATATAGTGTCTTTTTTGCATGTCAAAAATCTTGATTTATGTGCCATAAGCGTACTCTTTCTTACAATACAAGTTTTTTCTTTCAACATTGTTATGATGTGCTTAATGCGATTCAAGAAAAGATGAAAAACTATAAGCTCATTGGCTAGCCTTTTTTAGAAGATTGAAGTTGAGAATTATTTAGAATCCTAAAACCTATGATTATTTCACATTACTTACCAAACTATTTTTGATAAGTGACACTTCAGCTTCTTATGTTGTAGTACTACTCTTTGGAGTTTTGAGATTCTCAATTCTTTTAATCCTATCTCTTTTTTCTCTACAAAATCCCATATTTCATTTCCTAGTCTCACAAAATCATTCAACAAAACATTTTGAGTTGAATTAATTTTTAAATTGCTATATTTCGCTCAAGCATTTCATTTAACGGTCTTACCAATTATCAACAAAATCAATGAACTGCACAACACCGGTAATAACATGTAAGGTTTCAATGGCACTTCTTCAACAACCTTATAAGCTATACATCTCACTCAAGGTCTTATCAATTTGTTAAGGTTCAAGAATGTGTGATGATAAGATCTTGAATGTTTCATGGGGGCATTGCATGCTACTTAATGAACACCCAATAAAGTCATAAACAACCAAAGTCTCATAAATAACAATATATGGTTTGAATGACAAAAAGATATCATACAAAACATAAAAATGTTATGTAATAAGAATACTTATGTATGCTAGCAAAAACTGAGTGAACAAAGGCTCTGCACTTTTACCCCTTTTGTTGCCATAAAAAAGGTTCAAAGAGGGTTTATAAGTAGTACTAATTTGAAATCTAGAACTAAAAACTATGTCTAGACGGGTTCCAACATGTTGCCAAAGTATAGAAAGAACCTTAAATTTTTCTACTTTCCTCTGCAACTTGTAGTCAAATTTGGCTAAGTCCTCTTGTGGATGATCACCAACCCACTTAGAACTAGCATAAATGCGGAAGACTGTGACTCAATCCATCCTCAGCTATTTTGCCCTTTTTATTGGCCTTGTGTACCAAAGGCAAGAAGGATTGTGTTTAGATTCATTATAGAGTAAAGTAGCTTAAGGGATTTTGGCCCCTACTAGGTCTACTTTTATATGAGGATTTTTGAAAGATGATATTTTGGCTAAGTTGTGTTGAAACTTGAGATTAGTTATAGAGTTATAACAATATCTTGAAGGATTTTGGTTTCATTTGGAGGATGTTTTTGAAGATTATATATTTTGGCATGGTGAAATATTTGAATTTCCGTAATTCTTCTTTTGCCTTGAGATACTTTTGAATGCAAATGGCAAGTGTGTGACACACCCCTTGTTTGTTTGTTTTTCTGAGCTTTTTGCAAAACTTTTGGGGGGTGTTTCAAAAATGTTGTTAGAGTTGCATCATCCATCCATCTTATCCACAACTCCCCAAACTTGTTGGAATTTCACTGGGTTTTGATTGCTGCACCTCATCCAAGATTTCCAGTGCAGAGTCACATTCTGAGCCCTGGTGGAGATGCTCTAACAACATAGGTGAACTCTTTTTTGTTGCATTTTGCTTTGCACACAAAAAGGACTGCAGCAGTGGAGGAAGAGGAGGAGGAGCAGCATCAGCAGGAGGATGAGCATTTGTTGTGGGTCAATGAAAAGGAATTTGTGTCCTTGTTGCCAAAATCCCAGTTTGTGAAGAAGAAGAAGAAGGAAGGAGAAGGAAGAAGTCAAAGCATGGTTGCATGACCAGTGGATGATATACTCTCATTGTTGTTTTTGTTACAAGGTTATTTGCCTTTCTTTCTCAAGTGTGTTGTTTCCAGAAGAGTTTTGATTTGGACAACATGTTGTATTCTTCTTCCTGTGCTGCTCTTGCTTCTCAGTTTAACCCCATCTCCTCTATTGGATATTCCTCCTCTTGCTCCTCTTGTAATCATTCTGCTCTTGGGTTGTCGTCGAGGAGAAGGATCGTGTTGTTGGCTGCAGCTGTCCAGCTCAGAGCTTCTGATGAGAAGGAGAACAGAATCAGAGGAGGATCAGGAGTAGGAGGAGAATTGGTTAGGTGTGGGAGGCGGGAGATGGTGAAGCGAGCAGTGCTACCAGGTGCTGCATTATTGATCAGCATGACAGTAGCAGGGTCTGTGAATGCGGCTGCAGGAGAGGTTGAAGGTCCGGCTGCAGCTGCTAAGAACGAGCTCGTCCAAAGTAAGAGCTGCTTTCCCAAACATGATGATGGGTCACTGGTGGTGGTGGTTCTGGCCCAAAAAATTGCTGTCCCTTGCAAGTCCTTGGTTGTGGGTTTTCAATTCTTCCTGAGTATCTATCTCTCAGGACGGTGAAGAATCACGCAACCCAATTGATCCCCATGTTTTGGGTCTGTAAGAAGGGGATATGTACCACATTTGAAACGTGGGCCTGGAGCTTCAAAGGGATGGTGAAACAATCAGTCACATGATGCTATCACTCAGCCACCTTGCAGCCAAGAGGTTGAGAAAAAATTCACAGAATCAAAAGCTCTTGGGCTTCCAAATTAGGATTAGGGCTTTTTTTCCCCTCCTTTCTTTCTTCAGAGCCTGCAAATTTCTGAACCTCATTGCCAAGCTCAGCTTGGAACCTCTCTGAATGTAAGACTGTCGTATGGGGTGGCTGGGTGATGTGTAAAGCAGAGCTTCTTGAGCAATCCCGTGCAAACAAAGCCAAAAATGACAAGGAGGTCAGCATTCTCTCTGTCCAATGAGAGGGTTTTTCCATCTCATCTTTAAACTGCCAGATCACTGGAAAGCCTGTGGTACAGAATTGGAGTGCCAACCATTGTCTACAAAGTCTGGAAGCAGACAATATGAGCACTCTTTTTCTCTACTGTCATATTTTTTCTCCTGAATTTTTCAGTGCAATTTGCAGAGGCTGGATGACTTCTACAAGCGCAACTATAAGGAGTACTTTGAGTTTGTTGAGGTATCTATTCAAATTCCTATTTGTCCAACTAGTGCTGCTCAACCAACACCTTAGAATAATTACACCCGCCTTTGTGACTTGAGCTCTCATCATTCATTGTTTGAGTTACAGAAATTTCTGAGATATTATTCTTTGTAACAAATTGTTCATATTTGTCAAACTAGGTTCCAATCCATTAGAATGTGCTGCTTTCCTTCTTCATATCCCCCCATTATCTGTGTTGAATTACTTCCAACACATTAGAATGTGCTGCTTTTCTTCTTCATATCCCCCCCATCATCTGTGTTGAATTGCTTCCAGCACATTAGAATGTGCTGCTTTCCTTCTTCATATCCCCCCATCATCTGTGTTGAATTGCTTGAATGTGTCATAACACTCATCAATTCTATTTGAGATAGTCTAGATCCTTGCAATTGGATTCAGATGGTTTTGTACCAAATTGACAGACTTTGGGATTGATTAAACAGTGAAGATAAGGCCTTCTTTTTTCTTTTTTTTTCTGGTAGTTGTTGTCTTTGCTCAAGTATCTTGCCACAAAAACAGGACATGTTGTACCAAATCAGGATATGAATTTGAAACAGAAAATTTTATTCAATAATTATGTCTTTGATTAAAGTTGCCCTTTGTGTTTTGGGTGCCAGGGGAGTGTACGGAACAAGAAGGAGCTTAGTGAGGCAGAAAAAGGTATTGTGGAGTGGCTTGCAAAACACAAGTGATGGGTATATCTGATCAAACTTCAAAAATCAAACTTTCTAGGATTTGGGGTTTGTCAAAAGAAAGAAGTTTCATGGTCTAGTACCTCTCTTTCTTGCACTGTGTGTGTATCTGCAAACACCAAATTCCACATGAGAAAGTCAGAATAATCTGTAACAATATTGTTTGGAGGCCATTCTTTTGTTCTCAGTTTTGATTCTTAACACAGATGAGATGAGTCCACACTAAATTCTAAAAGGTATACTACTAGGTCTCTGTTACATATGCAATTTTTGTAGTTTGCATGCTACAAAAGATAATTGAAGAAAGTGGTTGGTTGGGTCTTGAGATAGTGCACACAGACACCATGTGTTTTGAGACTGTAAATGCAGGTTAAGTTGGTTTTTGGCTTCCAGTTTCAGTTTTTAGAATCTTCAGAATGAAAATACCTTAGTTCCAGGTTTTTGAACATTTTCAGAATCAAAGAACCTTCAGTTCTGGGTTTTGCAGAACCTTCTGCAGAATGAAACACTGTTTGAACTGAATGGACAGTAATCAGAATACAGTTTGTGAAAGTTTTGAGCAGTGTTGTGCAGTTCTTTGATTTTGTTGATAACCTCTGGTTTCGGTTTTTAAAAATTTCCAAATCAAAGAACTTCATCTGGTTCTGGGTTTTTGAAAATTTCAGAATCAAAGAGGTTTTTGAATTTTTTTTTAAAAAACAAGTGGGTTTCATGAAAGAACTGGTGGTGTAGGCCAGGTTCCTTTACCAGAATATTTGAATTTTTAGAACCCCGGTTAAGGCTCAAGTTTAGTTCTATGATTTTGGGAAATGGCAGTCAAGGGTCAGAACTTTGTTTGAATTTGTGAGTACCTCATTTTGTGAGAATTTGGAGTATGAAACACAAATGGGTTACAAAGAAAATTTGTATTGGAATACTCTTTGGATTGCAATGGAGCTTGCATTAACTGTTTCTAGAACAGAACAAATGAAATTAGCAAAATGATCCACTGGATTTTGTTCTTGACAAATGAACTTTCTTCCAATTGGAAATGTAACCGTGTTCATATGTCATGTTTTTTGCTGGGTTCCACGATGTTGCTTATTAAGCCTTATGTTTGTCCACGTATCTTTTTGTTCACACAATGGTTTCTCGTGTTTAGTATCCATACAAGAAACTTCAAACCACAAACTTGATTTAGTAATGTTTAGACATGCAATGCATGAGTTATTGAAATTTGAGTATTTTCATGACTGGAAGTTCAGTTGATGCTCACAAATTAAATCTAGTGAAATTCGGGGTGCAACTTTCATACCATTGGAAAGCCCTTGGTGAGTATTGCTTCACTGACGTGGTTTCATAATTTTTAGACCTATGGTAGGTCAGTTGTCGATCATCCACAAAAGGACTTAGCCAAATGTAATGTAAATTGTGTCACTTCACACAAACCTATAGTGTTAACCCCACTTTAACCAAATTTTTTTCCCATTTACAATCCAATGAAGAACAAATTAAAAATATAATTTGTAAGGAAATTGAGTTTCATACAAACAAAAGAGTTTGTATCTACTTTATAAAACCACTTTGTTACAAATAACGGGTTTAATGTGGCAAACCACACTAGTAATTATGAATGCATGTCAATACTGAAGTATCACATTTAAGGAAGGAGATTTTTGGGTGGGGGAGGGGGTTGAGGGGGATCCATATGCTTTGCAAAACCAATGACAAGCATCTAGATGTACATTGGGATAGCCATCCAAATGTTCATTACACTACAATCTCTACCCCACTCTTTGTGTTGTGCTTTGGACACGTGAGAGAAGTATCCCTACCCCACTTCTTTGTGTTGTGTGCTTTGGACATGTGAAACATCCGGATTCCTGGGGGGAGTAATCCAATTCCAATGGCTGTACTTCCAAAGAATCAGATCAGAATAATTTGGGCCTAGGCTAGTTTAGCTTGACTTCCATCAAAGCACACTCTCTCTCCATTGCAAGCTACATTTTATATTCATAACAAATCTGTCTACTAGGTTTGTAGTTCATCTGAATTTTCAACCTGGAATGGTGGGAGTCAAAGAAGTCTGCACCTTAGAGTTTGCAGACAAATTTTCTGTAGCAAGACTTGAGTTGAAGGCACAGACAGACACAGAGAGAGAGAGAGAGAGAGAGAGAGAGAGAGAGGATATCATAGTACCTTGGCAACTTCAACACATGTTTATTGAATAATTAATTAGTTAGATTTTTTCGTGTTGACGGATAGAATAGTCTTCAAGGCTTAATGTTTTCCTTTGCAAAATAATTTATTAAACTATTTTTTGGGAATATTTTCAACATTTTTCTGAAAATAATAGAATTTTTTTAGTGTGGAAGCTGCTTATGGTACTATATGGTATGTGCTATGTAACCTAGTTAATGACCTGGGATTCAATTAGGTCAAGGAAATTTGGGCATCAGCTTTTGACACTTTTGCAAATGGCCTAAACCCATCACACAGTCACCTTTCTTTTTTTGGTGGGGGGGTGGTGGAGCTTAGATCTAGCACTCCTTTTTTTATCCCAGTTTGAAAAAAAAACCCTAGTCCAAGATGATGGGAGACCAAGGTGGGGAAGGAAGGACTTTGAGGAAAATCTGGGAACTATTACTTTAAGTATGTGTGGACTGGAATCTTGCAGTTTGCTCAATGGAAAAGCTTCAACCTAGAGAAAGAAAGTCAGCTAGCTAGCTGAACCTGAAAGAGCTGCATGAAAGATTGGAATTTGGGGAGGGGGTGCTTCTCTCTAAAAAAATCTCAGCTACAAGTTACACTCCTCAATATAGAATGGAAAAATGGTCTTGTGGGTGGATCTGTTCTGTCAGTGATCTGCAACAATTAGTCTTGAAAGGGAAGGGAAGCTGAGAAGAGACCTAGGCTAGTAGTAGTAGCTAAGAGGCCTAGGAGCAGCTTGCGAATCTTCAAGAAATTGATAATTTGGAAAAGCTTTCAAAGTTTCAGATGAGACTTCGACTACAAACAAACTCCTGCCGACTTCTTCTGCTTGCTTTACTTACTAGAATCAGGCAGGATTCAGGAGTTGCCCAATTTGTGTTCTTTAATTTACACACCTTTTTTTCTCCCAGCAACCCCTCTGGTACAATTTCATGTGGAATCTGCACAAATTGGGCACCATACAAGTGGAACCATACAAATCTGGGAGTTCTAAAGTAAGCTCAGGAGGTATGATGGGGGACACTTTTAAAGTTCCAAAAGTTCAGTCTTTTTCAGTTAAGTGCGTGATTCATGATCTTCAGTGGTTTCAAAGTCAAAGCAACTACAGTGGCAAAGTAGGTAAGTTATTATAGCTCTCAACTACTAGTGTTTTTTTGTTTTTGAAGCCCGTATTCATCAGTGTTTCTCTGCAGAAGAAAAGTTTTGAAATTGTTATTGAGAATAAAGCTGAAGTAGCAGGTCCTAGTAGTTTCTGTAGCTTTTCAAGCTTCTAGCTCATAGGACCATCATCTCTTAACATCCAGGATCCTCCTTGGCATTTGCTATATATTTTTATAGTAAAAATTTGGGTATCTGAGCATCATCCTGACTTTTGTGAAGTTGACTTCTTATTATTTGTCCATACTCTTCTTCCACACTCTACTCAGGTGTGATGGGTCCCTGCCCAACTGCATGGAATCTGGATGATTTTGGGTGGGGAAAGAAGTGGTATCAATGGTGGGGCTTTTGGGTTGAACTTGGTTTTTGTCATGGTCTACAAATTCAATAAAGCAATAATTTATTCAAGAGCATGCAATGGAAACTGTTTCAGGTTCAGGGTAGCTTATAATGAAATATGTGTGTGTGTGTGTTTTTTGCTGAGGAAGAATTCAACCATGGAACCAGATGAGATGCAGAACCCAACTGAACAATAACGATTCTCACATGAGTCATTCCATACCCTGAAGCTATTTGTCTAGAGTCTAGACCAGTATATTGCAGTGTGGCAGCCTTCACAATAGTCTATGAGAATTGTCCTCTTGTCGGTTTCTTCCACTATTTTATTGTAGATGCTCCCCCCACACAATCACAAGGAAGAAATCATCAACTTCAGCAGGTGTAGAGGGCTCTTGTTGAAGTTGGAGTGCCAAACACTCTGGTTGCTGAAATTCCAAAGTGATGTAAAAGAAATCTTAAAAAAAGAGTTAGAGGTTTGTAACAGTTTTGTGGCAGTTGTGCATTTGGCAATTTTTTTACAAGTAATCTCTGTGTACCTTGGCTGTAATAATAAATATATCCTGGCTTTCAAACCTCCCAGATGGAAACTAAAGAGAATTCTCACCTGAGGGATATGACACTGATATATACATGAAAACTTGCAAAGATTGGCAAAACCCAACCTGCCATCTCCTCGTCCAAAAATGCTAATCTCAATGTTCTTTCCATTGAAATATCTTGCCTTCAAACCTAGCAAATTGCTCATGACCTAACCTCCTAATTTCAGCACTTACTGGAACTTTGGCATAAACTCTAGGTCATATATGAACATTTTGTTTGAAAGGATTGAATGGAGTAGATGACAATTAGCAAAGGCAACATGCTTTGTTTTCTTTCAAATATGAAACATAGTGTGAATTGGATCTTCCAATCTCAATTTTGTTTGTATGCTTCATTACCCAAGTATATCCAACCTACATGTGTACATCACTAACCTACGATCTCATTTGTAAAGCATAATGAGCTAATGTTAATCAAAAGGTTAAAAAGATTGAAATCGTTACATCAAAAACATCAATCATGTCTACACTAGTAAATAATAAACCATCAATTTTACTCAATGAGTGTTGAACATTGAAATGCACATGCCAATCAATGATCTTATCTACTTGAAACATGTTCATGGGATTGTGACTAGGTAATTTGTCACATAATCATGAAGTTTTACATACTATGATCTCGCAACAATATATTTGCATACCAAATCACCCATTCACATTCAACAAATTAGCATATATGTGCATTTAAAATATAATGACCAACATGATTATGTTGTGTCACAGTCTTCTTTGCTTAAAACTCAGTTTTCCAACTTTCTAATTTCATATTTAAATTTTCAAACTAAACCTCAATGTTGGACACAAAACCTTAAACCACGTCCTTAAACACTATATATCAAAGGGCAATTCCTTGTGAACCTTTTGTTCGAAAATTGCAAGGTTAACATTGTTGTTTAGGTGGTTATTAAGGTGGGTTTTAACAACATCCATATCCCAATGAGCCATTAGCCCAAACCCATACAAGTCATAAGATTTATATAAACCAATATAATAATCATACTTTGATTTATCCAATGTTTATAACATACTAAAAAATTAGCTTAACTTAATGTCCTACACTTATTACAAGTTATTTTATATTGCATCATCAGCAAATCTATTGTGAATTGTATTGTTAAAACCAAAAATTTATAAATATTTTTTTCAACTTATCATGGTTCACATGATTTGGATAAAGGGAACCATCAATGTGTTTGAGCTTGTACAAACAATTGTTTGATAATATCTTTTTGACAACATAAAGTTCAAACTAATATCGTGCAAGTATCCAAAAAGCAAATTAATACAAAGCAATTATGGGTTTCGGGTATGCTTACCCTACCCTAATTTTGACCATATTTTCAATACCCAAATATATATCTTAATTTGAGACTCACCTTATTATAGGACTTAAGTTTAGATGTCCCAAAACTATATAACCATTGCTTCTACAAACTTGTGTAAACCTTGCCCCACCAAAGTCTTTGTTTTTTCTCCAAGGTTTTGATTTTTCTTAATTCATGTTAGGGGAATGCAATTATTTTTTTGGTTTGTAATGCATTGCCATCTCCCCTTTTAATTATTTTTTTGTTTGAAATGTGTTGCCCCCACTCCCTTCTCCCTCATGGTTATAGTATTCATTTTATGTGAATTTTCCCTTTCCATCCAACTTTCCCTTTTTTATTATCCTTGCAATTTAACTTTTTTCCTTTCTACATTGTTGTTGTGTTGGTTGTTACATGAAAAATGTCTTTGTTTTTAAAATCTTCATCTTCAAGGTTTTTGTTGCATAAGATTGTTGTCATCATGATGGTTGTAATCCCTTCTTTATTACATTACAAATAAGATGATCATGATTTTCTTTCTCTGTGTCACCTTTTTATGTTTTTCTTTCTTGTATTCTTTTATGTTTGTTTGATTCTTTCATGTTCATTTTTGTTGTTTTGTCTTTTTATTTGGTTTCTTTTGACATGTCATTTGCTTATTGGGAAAAGATGGGTGCTATGTGGCTTGTTGCAGAAGTAGTGGATGTGGAAAAGGAGGATTGTGTTTTAATTTCTTCCTCTTCATCATGTGTGGGTGGTCAATGGCCTTCTTCTAACCATGGATGTTAGTGGTGGCTTGTGGTTTTTGTGTTGTGTTTTTTTTGGTTGATGCCCAAGGAAATAAAGGGAAAGCAAGATTGTTCATAGTATACAACCAAGATCCAAAGGATTTGGGAGATGTTGGTCAATATGAACGCATTCCATTGATGATTGAAGGAATAGGCAAGTGGGTCCCATATGAACTAGTTCACCTTGTCTTTTGCATGTTGAATATTATTCATGTGCGTTATCAATTGTATTTATCATGGACAATTCCTTAAATAAAGGTGTTTGCCATGCATATCCTAAAATAGCAAAACATAAACAATTTATGTGAATTTATGTCTTTTATCACTCTAAATGAAAACTACCAAACATTGCAAAACTCATTACACAACACAAGTTCTTTTTTTTATTTCCTTAATAACATTATAGCTTTTTTTTTCATTATTTAGTTGTTTTGTTTCTTAAATTGTGCATTTTACCTTAAACCTTATTTTTTCACATCACTTTGACATTAAGAATTTTTTTCAATAGTTGTTTCCACAATGTGTTTATTTTCAAATGGAAATATCCTATAATTAATTTTAGAATGGAGGGGTGTTCCCAACTTTCATATTGTTCAACATGCAATAGGTTTTAAACATAGAGTTGTTTCAATTTATTAGTGGAAAAGAAACATGTGGAAATAATGGCCCCCTTGTATTCATTTGTTCATCGTTCATACCAATTTTGATCTTAGGACATTTAATGTGTTTTGCATTTGTAGGAATAGTTTGTGTGCTTACTATCCATGCTCCTTTCTAGATACCATAAAAGTTTCAATTCATACCTTGTGGTCACTTTATAATAGGGTTAATGGATACTCATGACATGTGATGTGGTCAAGTTGTTTGCCCTTGAGCTTCAATTTTCAATCACGTTAGTTCTATGATAAAAATATATTTTGTGGTGTTATATGTTGTTTATTTAAAGACTTGACTAAAAAATCAATTCCGCATATTGTTAAAGTTGTCTTTGGGTTTGGTTTTGATAGATAAGGTTTGTCCCAAGTATGATGTGTTAGGTGAAAGCAAATTTTAGTGACCCCTTTCAGGGCACTTTTGAGTCTAGTATTATAGTACATGTACAATATAATTGTTCCAAAAGCATGGTACATTTAATTTTAAGCATCAATTTTGGTTTTGGGCCCTATAGCAAATTGTTTTTACAAAATTAATGTTATGTAGCATTACTTTAAAAATAATAATAAAATTCATTACATATTTTGAAGGATCCATGAATATATTTATAATATACATTGGTATAATAGGGCCATATTCTCATTTTGATTGCACTAACTTTGAAGCTTCATTAGTCATTAAAATAATCAATTTTTATGAAATTAAAGAAATCCCATCTAATTATGCTTGTCATCTTTTATGTGGATGTGACTTCTTATCAAATTTTCAATTTACCACACATTTATCACATCTTTGCTAAAAAAACTCATTTTTAGAAATGAAAATTTTCAAATTAATCACATGGTATCCAAACACAATTCATATTATGTGAAATGACATGGTTCAATATACCTTCAACTTTCACAAAGACTATAAATCATTTAAACCGTTTTTGGAGTATATTTGTGTTTTTGAATACATAGGTAGATTACATTTGTTTCCACAAATATACTCCAATCTCCCATTTTATAAAATGAAATGAAGTGAAATGATTTTTTAAAAATCTCTTACTTAGGTCATATTATAACATAATATGCAAAAATATTGTGAAAATATTTCAAAAACATGGGATACACTCAAACATGCACATCCCTAGAAAGTAGTACAATGTAACACCCCAAAAGGGGTCGCCGTAGTGTGTTTTCTCCCATTTAACAATGACATTTCAAATTCTACAAGTTTTTTTTTCCCATCTTGACATCTTTTTTTCCTCTTATTTTTTCAACTTTTGTGCAAATATTCAAAAGATTCATTGAACGAGACATTAATGAAAGGGTTTTTTATAATGGTTGCAACTTATAAAAATCAATTAAAACCTTGTGTATTTTTTGTTCAATCCAACCATCAACCATGCACAAAATGATAGATGCCAATTACAAATTTTGGAATTGGTGGATACCTATAAAATACATTTCCATCTCTTCAACTCACCCATCATCCAATTATAATAATTTAGCCGAATGATGGCAAAATTATTCATATGTTGACCTCATTATTTTTCAACCCATTATGAAAAATTCCACACCTAGCAATAGGTAAGGGAAAAAAGTTAATGCAAATCAAGTAACAATATTTTATAGTTTTTTGAAGTAAGGTGACTAACATTTGTGAGTATGATGGGTGTTTTTGAACATGGGAGGTGGGGGCTAAAACCGACTATAATATTGGAAACTTCACAAAAATAGAGTGCCAACATTTCAACTTTTTACATGAACACCCCGATTATTTGAATGGGGATAATACAAAAAATGGGTGAGTGAAAGATCATTTTTTGATGGGCAATTTAAGACTTTTATTGAAATTTATTTGTGTTGAACTAGATCTTATGTTTACAAATGGAGTGGTACAAAAATGGGACTTTTTTATAACCCATCCTTGCATTATGATGATGAGCTTTTAGAGTATATTATGTTTTTGAATTTATAATGAAATTTTATATTGGGTTATTATAAACGAAAATGGAATATTTTTTCACACAAGAGGTGTCCATAATAATATTTTTCTATAGTGTGTTTTGACTATGACATCATTGTGGCATTGTTGGATGCCCATGTTTGAGGGTAAAAAATCATCTTCTTAAAAGTACTTAATGGTTCCTTTTTAATACATCCCAAGACACCATGTTTGTGAAAAAAAAACATTCCACAAAAATCATGTTGTAATGGACTTAACCATTTTCCTTTAATTATAACATTCTTAAAAGTCCCCAAAACTTCATGCCATCTTGAAATGGTTTGGATGCGTTTATTTTGAATTATTTATAGTATTTATCAATTTAAAATTCTGATAAATGGAGCTAATATTACAAAACATGATTATGGTGAATCCATTCACAAGTTGTTTATGTATAAGAGGTAAAATGTGGTTAGTTTGAGGTCAAGTTTGCTTCAAACAAAGTGATGATATATAATTTTAACAATTTCTTTGCATCCAATGATTATTTACAAAATGATTCTTGAATTTTTTTGAATGATTAGGTCAATTTTGGTCTATTTGTCTGATGTATTATTTTTTCAAGATTTAATAAGTGGCCTAAGTTAATTTCTTTAAATATTTAAAGGTCAAATGTGCCCCAAAGCCCAATTTTAAGGAAACATGATGCATATGTGAATAATGAATAGGCATGTAATTGTTTTAAGAACTTTCAATTGAATTTTTTTTTTGGTTTTGAAATTTTAAAAAATGATTTTTTAAAAATCATGTATACTTGGTTACAATTTTAACCCCATTCATTGGGTTAGTGAATTCACTACTTCCCCACTAGGTCCCATTCATTATGACTAGTGAATTTATTTAACATCAAGTGAAATCACTTAATGTACATGGACACCTTTTGTTGTAGTGAATGCCAAACCCAAAACCATATGTTTAGATATTTAAAAACTAAGCTCAAACCCACACCCAAAATATTGACCAAAACATTTGAAAGTGTCAAAATCATCACCAATTTGTTTTTCAAAATGAAAAAAATAGCCAACATTAGTAAAATGCATAAAATTAATCCGATGATATTTAACCTATTAAATATAGGATTAATTATTAAAAATTTGAAAATTAGTCATGATATTGTATGACATGTAAGAGCTACCACATTTGTGGGAAGGTCAACACCATTTAGCCCACTTAATAATGAAGAATTAGGTAATGGATTTATGGGAAAGGGACGAGGAATTTTGTCATTTTTCTAAGGAATAGTAGAAGTGTTTGCCCCTAGAAATATTTAAGGGGGTGAAAAAATAGTAAAAAAACCAAAGGTGCTAAGGTAAAAGTTTTTTCCCAAAGACTACACATGATGTATGTCATTTTTGTGTTGGTTTAGATTTTGACTACAAATTAATTTCATATAATGTATATTATGCATTCGTGCCCTCTGCACATTAATATGAACAATTTTTTTTAAGCCATATTTTCAAAATCCATAAATTTTAGGGTCAAAAACACCTTTGAGTCAAATGTGTTCAAATGGTTTATAAAAGAAAAAAACCGTTAGTTCAAGTTTTTTTACCCTTCTAATTATTAATGTTAAAATCCTTCCTAATTTTCAAAAGGAATGATGCACATTTGATAAAAAAAAAAGGATTATTCATTTTCGAAGTTTAAATGCTTTGAATTTGTAAAAACATTTTTGATTTGTGTCAAGCTTGAACATGTAAAATTTTCAATTAATGAAAAATATTGCAAAAAACATTATGACAATCCAAACTATTATGTTTCCCTTGTGATATTTCAAACATACAAAAATGTAGTTTTAAGGAGTGTCCACTCACTTGGGTGGTTATTTTGAATGTGTTTTTCCCTAAGGAAATGTTTCATGTTCAAGAGGAGGAAGAGGGAATGTGTGGATTTGGTGAGTTCAAGAACCATGGTAATTAATATGCTAAATAGTAATAGGAACGAGTTTTTTTTTATGCATATAAGAAAGGAGAAGCATATAATGTGGTTGTATTGTTATGTAATCAAATATAACTAGATTAGAGAGAAGCAATTGTAGGTCCTTATGGACTTTAACCAAACTTTAAAAAAGACTATGTTGCAAATGAATTATTATGTTATATTCATTTATGTGAACTAATATTATTCCTATTGTACATGTGTCATCATTTTGAAGCATTGTGGCAATGGGTTGAAAATGATGCATATGTACAAAATGCATGACACAAACAAATTCCTCCCCATATGAGTTGGTAGTGTGTGAGAATGCAAGGGAGGAACCTTTGACACTCCTCAGTGCATTCCACTTGTGGGAATTCATAAAACTCCCATAAAATTTTGGATTTTTGGGGCAAAGATTTGGGTTTTCCAAAGTGAATGATCTTTAAATCATTGGAAAGTTATTTAAAAGGGCTAAAATAAAAATGGGTTTACATGCCTAAAACAAAAGTCATTTTTGGACTTGTAAAAATGTCCAAAATGTTCTAAATGTTTCCAAGTGTTAGTGTCACACATGTTCATAATGCAATTTGGACAAGAAAATTATGATGAATTAAGAACATGATATAGAATTGGAAATATTTTTTCAAGGATAAAAATAAAAGGGGGTTGCATGTTCCATTTGGTCATGTTTTGAAAAGTTCTAGCCATTTGAAGTTTTGAAACACTAGTTGGCCCAAAACCAAAAATTAATGAGTTATGGGAATCTTGAAATTTTTGTCACTTTGATGTGGTGACTTGCATAATATACTATAAAGAGGAGAGTGATTTTTTTTTTCGAGTTCAAGTTGTGATAAGTCCGACTTATGTGAGTTCATGGTTAGTAAATGAATTAAAATTGGTTTCAATTTTGCAATAACCACCTTTTAAGTTTGGTTTTTGCAGCTAACACATGAATATGAAGCACCTTGTTTAGTCTTATCTCATAATTGTTGTGTCATCGTATTATTTCAATGCAAAGAATTAGGGAACATGCCCAAAGCTTACAAGTCTTACACAAGCACAATATTGAATAGTTTACTCCAATACTTTGTGACAAGCCTTTGGGAGTGCGTCATCTAACTTATTATACTTGTAAATTATTATTAATCAACTATCATCATGTCATTCAAATATCAATTGGAGTGATATTGACACCATCATGTAACAAGAGTGTTATTATGAATGTTAGTTGCATCATCATGGTGTTAGGATTACATAATCAACCTTCAAAATATTTTTAAATGCATAGACAACCTACATGATCTCAAGATACATAATGAAACACAACTACATAACCAATTGTGATCTTTGTAAGACATAAATGAACAAAACTCATTTGTAATATAATCATTATTTTTACTTGAATCTCTCAATTAATTTTCATTCATGTTAAGTAAAATTCCAACAAAATGGTTATCAAAACATATGTTTAAGATTGTATATTGAGAAAGATGTGAATCATGAACATAAAATAATTCACATATAATCAAAATCCAAATAATGATAATCAATAAATTAATTTTAATTTGACACCAAAAGTGAAAATGGGAGGAGGTGGAGGAAATCCTACATATTTACGATCTTCCATCTTTTATTAAAAGAAAAATAATTCAATGGGTCAAATTATGATGCATGGACCAATCATGTGCAATTCTTGTTAGAGAAAAAAAATTGGGAAACAAAAAATAGAACTACACCATCACCTTCAACAATTGCAACACAAGATGAAAAATATTAATGGAAGAAAGTTCACAATAACACTCAAAATGTAATTACATGGCAAATATTGATGGAGATCATTTACATCATCTTGCAAGAATTAACTTATTTTGAGAGGCTTGAAATCAACTAGCTTCATTTTTCATCATAAACATTTAAAGTGAAAAAAGATCTTATGAAAACGTCCTACACTCAAATTAGATTATAAAGTGCCCTAGTAGAACAACATATAATTAATTTTCAACCTTATGAAGTTAAATTCTAACATCTATGAATAAAATCTTACAAGAAATTGACGCAACCACAATCATTTTGACTACATTACCTAAATCATATAAATGTTTCATACAATCATTACGACCTTGGAATGTTAATTTAAATGTAAACATGACAATTAGTCTTCATTCTTTGTCAAAGAATCAACCAAAAAAACTATGGATGAAAAATTGCAACCATCAAAAGAAAAATTGATGTATGTCATTTGGAATTTGAAATTAGTGTTTGGATATTAAATGAATTGTGATTCAAGATATACAAATTCATAAAATTTTGAAAGTTTTTTGTTGGGGGGAGAAGGTGTTAGGAATACACCATCAACCTTCAAGGGACATTGATTTAAACATATTCATAATTGACATCACTTTTCAAGCAAGACACATTGTCAACCCCCAAGCTTTTTCACTGTTCAAAAAACTTCCTACTTGAATTAACATCCTTAAAAATTAGGACTAAAAGATATACCATTTTAACATAAAATTCTTTCACTAATGTTGTATCATACTAATCCATGAGGCTTTCAAGATATAAACATGTTTGTTGTTCATACCAATGTGAGGCCATACCTTCAAGACTTTGAGGGCAAAAAAGCCATTTTCTATGAATTCCAAAGATAATACAAATATAACCTATTTTTATTTTATTATAAATACCATAAGGATGTCACTTCTATTTTCATGATGGATAGACAACTATGATGAAACTATTTCAACTTATTTTCAATCACTTCCAATTTTGTTTAGTCAACTTATTTGTCCCTTTTTTATTTTTCACCTTTGAAATATTATTTGAAATATATTTTCATGGATCAATAGACCCTAGATATTTGCTATAGATCCCCAAAGGAAATGTCCAATTTATTTTCATAGTGTATTTTAGAAAGGCCAATTATTTGTAGCCATGCATTATCCAACATATATGTTTGATTTGGAAATGAACATTATGATTATTTATGAGTTTCTCATTTCACATTACATGTAGATTAATTATTGTGCCCTTGTTAAGAATTGCATCCTTCGTGTTATTCCAAATAATCAAATTATTCCTCAATAAACACCCTTGTTTGATGTTTGCTTGAATCAAGTTTAGTTTTATTTCTAGTTGTTATTCATCCAATTATAATCCACCATGGTTACCACTAAACCAACCATCCTCATTATGTGAAGTTTACCTACGAACATGACGTTATGAAAAATGCATTTGCAATTTTTCTTCAAAGAGTTGAAATCCCAAAAGATGTTGCAATACCATTGGTGTTGTCCATTGGCGTATTAAACTTGACATCATTGCTCTTTTTAAGATTATAGATGTAAATTCTTAAATTTTATTAAATTTCTTATCATTGTTATGAACAAAGTATTCAAATCCCAAATATAGAACCAAAAATGTTGAACCTAAATTATGTGTTTATGAGACCAAAACTTTGAAATTTTGTTAGAGAGCCATGAAAGTCTATGGTATATGAAATCAAAACCCGTATGTACAATTGCCCATTTGCATTCAACACAAGAAGACATCTATATTCACAATAGTAGGGCTATAACACACTACATTTCATCATCATCTTCTACTAGTGTGGCCTGTGCCATTGGCCCAAGTGTGAACCCATTACAAAATAGGGAAACTCAACATGTGAACATCGTTTTGCATTGTATGTATTGATTTTTTGAATGCCCAAATATGAAAGGAAATCGTGCTTGAATTGAATGGCAAGCTCTCGAGTGTTACCACGTTCTCAAATGATTTTTCTTTCCAAAACCTGGGTTTCTGAAATTTATTTCAATTTTCAATAGCAGAAATCACTTTAAAATCAATATTTCCCACATCTGAATCCAAATCTTACGACATAAATTCCATTAAATCCTGCTCATCAAGATCTTTCCAACACCAACAAAGGGACATTCCAATTCCTCCGAAATTTTCAGCTACAATTTAATTTAATTTTGAGTGAAGAAATCATTCAATATTCAAAAACTTTTGCACTGCAAGTCCAAATGCCATGACACCAAGCTGATGCACCCCTCCTCCTTGAGAGCTTTCCAAAGAGACCAACAACACAATCTAAAGCATCCCAGTTCATTGGATCTCACCTGTACAAAACAAAAGAAAACAAACAAACGACCTTTTAAGAAATCTACAAGAAAACAAAATCTTCTTGCAATGTTGGCAAGACCAAAATCTCAAACCAAAAAGTCTAAACTACAACTTAATGTCCCAAATGACCTCAATTCATGAGTGGAAAAGTCCTTGTTGCACGTTCTAAATGTTGGAGGAATTCTAGGAACAAAATATCCTAACCTAGGTGGCTACTAATAAGGTGGGTCATAACACTCATTTATATACAAAGATACTCATAAACTCAAAACCCATATGAGTCGTAAGAGTTGCAATCTAACTAAATAAACCCTAGTTGGACTTATCTAACTTCTAGAACTTACTAAAAGTCTATTGTAATCTTTGACCCAAGTTTTTTGAAAGAAATTATGTTACAACTTCTATGCATTCATGGACAAGTGTAAGCTTGAGGGGTTCTATTTACACATGGATCACAACTTTATTTCCACTTTTGATTCTAAAAGGTTTTCTTGAACAACATTCAGGAGTCTTTTATATTTAATACACACAAGTTTAAATTTTTTATAAAACTAGTACACAAGCCTAGGTGAGCAAATTTTTATCAAAAAATTTGTCTAAGAAAAACTTCAGCCGAGACTTGCTTGCATATGTGGTCCCAATATTTGGGCAAGCAACATGAATGGGTTAAGGCAAGAATGATGATAGTCTTGGGTTTCAAGAGTTGAACTTCTAGTCTGACTAGATAGAAGAGGGGTGGTGAACTTCTGGTCCAAGAAGACTTAAGGCAATTAATTAATTGTTAGCAATTGATAGGGTTAAAAAAATGCTTGTTATTTGTCTTCATGGTATTTGTCTTCTTCTTCTTTGACACTAGCCCTAACTTCAAGGGCCTTGCCAAGAGATCCAAATCACTTGGACTCTCTTATTAGAGATCATGGGTCAGGTTGCCCAAAGCACTGAAACTCTTTGTACCTCTATTGTAATTTGTCATACTCATTTTTAACATGTTGAAACCATTACTCAAATCTTAGTACTGGATTTCCTGGGTTAGCATGCCATTTGGAACCTATGACCACACTCTACATAGACCCAAAAAAATAAAATAAAATAAAATAAAAAATATATATATATATATTGGTTTTCTGTATCTGTTTAAATTTCTTTTTTTTAAAAAGCATTTTGGCTTATTATGTGTTTTTTGGGGGTTAAATGACAAGTCCACTTGAATAAAACCAGATTTAAAATCTGAAGCACCATCCTCGGCCACATCTATCTATTAAAGAAGGTTGTTTGTTTGCTCTGGTTGTCATGTTGAGATCTCACACACCTTAGTGCCTCCATTTGCACACTATATATCTTTGGAAAGCTCTCCATGAGTAAGTAAGGGGTGCACTGAGGTGGTTTCATATTGTTTAGACCTATGGTGTGGGAGTTATTAAGAGTTATTGAACATTGAAAAAAAAAATTCAACAAAATTAAAAATCAAATTAAGAAAAGAAATTGGTGTGCACTCTTGGAAGTGTTGGAAAGGCTTTTTTTTATGAATTGGATTTATTGGAAGTGATTTCGTAATTTTTAGACCTATGGGTGTGAGAGAAATTGAATTTAGAATTTTTCTTTTGGTCATTGGAAATATTTCAAGGTCTTCCAATTGAAAATCAAATCAATTGGAAATATTTGTAACTTGATTTCCAATTGATTTTTCCCCTCCAAAACAGGTTTAGCCTCAAATTGCCATTTTTTGGTCTTGGACCCTTGTCTGAAGGCCTTGGGTCTGAAGGTCCTCTGCATTACCCCACACATAACTACCATCAAAATAAGAAGAAAATTTCAGTTTGTAAGTACATGCCTAAAAGCAAAGGGTGTTAGCACTTTGGATCCCTATTTGCCCAGGTCAAGTTTCCCCCCATCCTTCTTGGTTTGGGAACAAAACCCTAAAAAAGTTGTCCCATAACAAAAAAACTGACTTTGGTGCCAAACTTACCCAGTGATTACAACATTGATTGGAATGCTTATTCATTTGTGCTGAAGATTATGTCTTTCCAACTCCAACCCATTCCCTAGGATGAAGTCTAATTGACAAATATGGACATGATTTCCCCAAGTTTGTTTTTGTTTTTTTTTCGTGGGAAGCAAATGGATGTAATCCATTGCAAAGAAGGAACATAAAACATCATAGGCATGAGGGTGAGACGCCTTTTTGCATGAGTTCAACTTGCACAAGGTAGGCATCACATTGGAACCACCACGATGGGGCACTTTGTTGGTGTGGGTGGGTGGCTAAGCCAAGTAGATGGACTAAGGTTCGACTCCCTAGTTCACCTTGTGGATGGGGCTGAAGGTTTATGGGATCAAGATTCAAGAATTGGTTCCATCATTTTGGAAGCCATTCTCCTAACGGATGAAAGGGATGATGCGGACTTAGACAAGGTACCCCCCCATCGATTCAAATCTGAATAACATGAATAAAGCTTTGCATAAAGCCAAGGGCAAAGCCAAGGCTAATGAGCATGTGCCCCCCATGTCTTTCAACTTAATCTTAGATTCGAGTAGTGAGAGCCAGCCAAGTGAAAAGGCAAAAGATGAGGATGGGGTCTCAAATAGGAAACCCCACAAAAAAAGAAAGCAAAAGCCTTTGGAATGTGTTGATTATGTAAAGGAGTACTTAACATGGTGACAAAAAAAGAAGGCTTTTGAAAGGGAAGTGGAGGATGAAACTAAGAACCTTGACAAAGAAGGGGCCAACTCTCAAGCCATGACAAATTCAACAATCTTGATAAATATGCCAAAAATCATAAAAACTATGTCAATGATGTTGTAGCAAAGCCAAGCAAACCAAAGCTTGGTAGCGGCCTCGATAGAGGCAAAAAAAACTTCATGTTGTGGAAGCATCCAAGGTGGGCAAGAACTCTTGAACTTGCACCAAGGGGGTGGACTTGATGCATTAGTGCAATATGTCAAAACTTTTAGTTCATTGTTGAACCATGTCTTAATGAAAGAAAAGTATGCTAGTAAGGTGGCCTTCCTTCATTGCTTGTAGCTTTGGGTTCACAAGTTATTCCTTAAAATGAGTGAAGTCCAAAACACTTGTCAAGAAATGATGAAATTAGCAAAATGTACACTGAAAATGATTTCACATTTTGCAAAAATGATGGTGATCAAGGTGACCAGCCAAAGAACGGAAGTTCCTAGGCCCAAGGTGGGTTAAAAGAGGATATGGAGAGAAAGTGAAAGAAGCCTCCCCAAAAAAGCAAATAGTCCCAAAACAAGAAAAAACCTAAAGGGTACTTAAAGTAATATGAAATGCTTCAATTGGGAGTAGTGGGGACACATATGATAAAATATTGCCCCAAACCCATCAAAGTAAAACATGATTTGTAAAAAGGTGATTTTGTTGTCAAGGTTAATGTGGCCAAATTGGGGCCAAACTTGATTTCGCTTAAATGTAAAATGAAAAGCAACATCTTTTTCTATTTGCTGGATTCATGAGCCACACATTTGTTCATAAAACCAAGTGTGGTTGAAGGTTAAAATGGAACACCACAAAGGTGGCAAAAACCCATTAAGGTAGTGTTGAGGATGAAGTTGAAATGTATTAAAGTTGAATTCAAAGAAAATTCCATAATGTGTGATTTGGATGGATTTGAAGCCATCCTAAGCAACACCTTTTTGGAGTCGTACAACATTGACATTTTAAAAAATGGCTTGAAGTGGAAGCCCTAATTAAGTTAGTTGATAAAATTTATATTTTGAATATTAGGCTAATTTAAATTCAATAGGTTTTCACTTTGTAATTTCTTTGCAAGAATAGCAAAATATTTCAATTTTTATTTTTATGCATGTAGATGAATTTGTGTTAAAGAAAAATCCAAGAGGGTTGGCCGATGGCCCATTTGTATTCCAAACACGTTTTGCTTCCTTGTCATGATGTTGATAAAAAAATAGAAGTTGTGTTGGGTCAACACCACCTTCTAAAGCTTTTTTAGACTCAATCAATTGTTTCTTGAGGAATTTAAAAATAAAATAAATTATTATTTAATGAAAACAAATTATATTAGGACAAGTAAGTCACCTTATGGAGCCTTGGTTTTGTTTGTGGACAAAAATAATAACATTAAATCTTGTCATTAATGTTTTTTTGGAGTAGGTAAACTTTGGATAATTTTAATGGAAAGTATTCTACGCTTGAAAATTATGGAAAAACAAACCTAATTAAAATTTTTGACCCCATCAAAATGTAAATTACAAGCCTAAAAATGTTTTTTCAAGTTTTAATGTCAAAAGATATCATTTACACATTTGTTTTCCACCATGAAATCTCCTTATTTAGTGCCTTATTTCATTTCTTATGTATTGTGCCTTCCTTCATTTTATCACCTTGCCACGAACAACCTCCCATCATATTCAATAGTTGCATTACTTGTTAATTGCACCTTACTTAATCTTTGCAACCACACCACATTCATCATCCTTATTATTGTAAAAACAACTCATTCTTCACCAAAACAAATGTTCAAGTGCATAATCAAATCAATTATTTTCAATACACAAAATGCAATGCATGGATGGATGTTAGATGAAATAATAAGTTGCCACTTCTCTACCATCTACCTCTCATCCATAGATAATTAATCAATGGTTGCTTACCTAAAAATTTGAATGATACACTTCATGGACATGTTCAACATTGGTAGACTAATGGAATGGAGCCCAATTAAAACATGAACAAATATAACATCTAACAAATTTTGAAAATGTACATGAATGGAAATTTCTTTCAACTACATTCTTTGTTGGGGATGTTGGGGCATGTGTGTAGTCATAGAGTATCCATAATTAAGAAAAAATATTTTTTAAAGAAATCATTGAAGGATGCAACCACCTATGGCAACTAAGGACCAAACAATATTTTATAGTAATTTAAAGATGAGGAATTGTGAGCATTCTGGTTTTCTTTCATTATCCTCTTTGTAGTCATAGTTATTACATGTATTTGAGTTATTTAGGTTTTAGAAAAATAGGAAACCAAAAATTAAGGGTTGAACATGAGATTGCCATGATTATACACCCAACTAAATTGGTCACAAACATCACCATAAACAATGGTTTGATTTCCAAGGTGTGAGTGGATGCTAGTTCTTTTGTTAACATCATGACAATAAACACAATGGAGATTGTTGGTTTAGGGTAATTTTACACGAAAATTATTCACACCTACCCATTTGATTGCTTGTTTATAAAAAAAATGTATTAACTAATCAAACTTATGTGGCAAAATGGGATTGTTTTTCCAAGGCAAATATTTACCAATCCATGACTTATATACTTATATACATTTTTAAAAAGTAATTATGACTAGCAAATGAAAATGACATAATCACACAAAAAATCATTAGAGTAATTTCAAATCTATTCAAATATTCCCATGATATGTCAAAAGCATTATCATGTAAATTCACAAATCATTTTCAACGTAAATTTATATTACCACTTAAAAATGTGTAAAATTAAGCATTATTTCTAATGTTATTAGATGGCATTGGCTATATAAAAACAAACACATAAGCTAATAAATTATTAAAAAGGTTAGCCATCTTTCAACATAAGGACAATGTCAACCTCTACATATTTTTCTACCAATTGAACAAACACATTTCAATGTGAAACCAATTTTAGTTCACAATGTTAACATTTTGCAAATATTGCATTAATTATTTTTTTGTTGCATTAGATTGCATGGGATATACAACAAATGTGTACAAACTAAAATGTTGGTCCATTTGAAACAAATGGCACTTTGTAAGTGACATTTTGCATCAATCCATGTCAATATTTTCCTTGTTATTTTAATTTTGGTTCATTCCAACCTGTTTTTAGTGGTGAAACTTATATATATATATGGAAAATGAAGTGGTTTTGAGGGTTTCCAATTTCTAGAAATGAGAAAAAAACAAAATCAACATTGCCATCTTTTTATGTATAGTTTTTGATGTGTAGCCAAAATACAAAGAAAATTACAAAATTGTATTCCATATATGGTTTGTAGCCAAATTTGGCTTAATCTTCTTAGGGATGATCACCACTTTTTTATATATCTTCCTATTTATGATTGCTACTTTGTGTACAAAACATAATCAATTACAAAATCAACAATCCATACATGGTTATCATTTTTTATACAAAGTTTCAATTTTGACCATTGGACATTCAACCCAACCTAGTTCAAAACATCATGAAATGAAAATGGAAAGGTCATTTGATCCACAATCAAGTAGATATGATAATCACAATAAGGACAATATTAGGTACCATAAGAAACAAAGTGAACATTATGATTAGATTGAGGTGCACCAAAACCAAACAAACTTGTTTCTTGTATTGAAATGCTAAAGACTCATTGATTTCTAGTAGGAGAGACCAAAAGATAAGCCAATCCATCCAAACTTTTAAGGTGTTTAAAAAGAAAGTCACGCTTCAACAAGATTAAAAGGCAACCTTCCACGACAAAGTTTGTAAACTATCTTGCACTACGTGCAAGGCAACAAGTTAAAATGGGTATTGAAAGAAGTGAATGTCTCATGAAGCAACACAATTGTTTGCAAGTCAACCCACCTAATGAATGTGATGCATGAGTAGTAAGAAAATAAATTTTGATTGGCAAAATTTGAAGCTATTAAAAATGGAACAAATGAGTTCAAGGAGATAGTTTATAAGGAAATAATTGAATACAATTTTGATTTGGAGCATATTGAAATAACCAAGATTGCCTTTGGAATAATCCTAATCAACCATAGTCGCGGCAAAATGGCAAACAAAAAAATATTGTAGTACATTTTCAGGTTCAGCAACTTGTTACTTACTAATTTATTTATTTTGAAAAATTGATTTCAAATTTTTAAAAAAACATTTCAATTAAAATAAAAAATATTCACATGTTTGTCATCACGTTTTGCACATATGTTTTGCATCACATTAAATGTTTTGATCCTAGAACCTCCCCTACATGGGATATTCCAATAACCACTAGCTTACCATCATGCATTGAAAAATACTATTTATTTTTAAAATTCATTGCATACATAAAGTCAAAAAATGAATTAAAAAAAACTTGCAACAAAATAATGCAATATTCTAAATGGTTACACCATCAGGCCCATAAAAGGCATCAGTAAACAAATATTGGATTAGTATACAATAGTTTTTAAATTTTCTACAAGAAGATACCTCAATTTTCTAAAGTTTTGCATTTATATATATATAATTGTTGTAGAACTTTTTTAAGTACTATAATAAAATAAATAAATAATCTTTCATCCAATCCCAACACAAGAAAACATAAAGAAGGAATGATGAAAATGAAAAAATTTCAAAATGATTTTATTGTTTGAACAAATTAAACAATTTTCTTTAAAAATGTCATTCATAATTAGAAGAGGCAAATGAATTATTCAACATCTTAAAAAATAAAAGGATTAAACATGTAAATGGATTGCACAACAACACCTCTTAGGTTTTACAACCAGTTAATAAAACAACTATTTTTTAACTACAATTATAACTACAAGTTCATGTTAATGATTACATATTTGTAAAAGATATTGTGGTGCCACATGGTGTTATGGTTTTGTGACATAGTCAATATCACAACCTGATGGTTTTTACACAAACATCAAAATATCAAAATATATTTCTAATGTATTTCTAATCATCCAGAATTAGGTAATATAAAAATTTCATTGATTCTTGCAACTTTTGGTGAATAATAACAACTTATGGTTATGTGATGCTGACGTGGCATGCCACATGGCGACAAAATTGACTAATAATTACAAATTTCATGATTTGTGACGCTAACTTCACATTATGATTTATGTCATTGATTTGATGAATTAATTTCACTTATTAACTAGTTGAAAATATAGTTGTCCTTCGTGATTAATAATGACTCAATCTTTTATGTGATGATGACAGGGCATGTTGTTTGGCAACAAGGTGTCACAAATTTTCATGGCACTCCATGATTTTTTGCGACACCATAAGTTTTTGTGTGTCTTGAATTTATGGCACCAATATTTGTCATGGCATGCAATAATTTTTTGTGTGCCATGAAGTTTTTGAAATGATGAATTCACATGCATGTGTACTAAATAATCTATTGTTCATTTATAATTATGATTACAATAGTAATAGTCATTTTGAAAAAGGTGACACATAACTCCTTGACTTTTTAACTACTTAACACAAGGTTAACATACCTATTAAATTAACTTATGTATGTAGGTTACTTTGTAAGAACCTACTTTGTAATATAGGCTACCTTGTAAGTTATTTAAATAAAAATAAGAAATTTATTACATCATATACTTAGAATATGTTACCCTACTAATAGGTTAACCTAGGTAGGCTTGCTTAGGGTCCTATGCTAGTTCACCTAGGTAGCTTCATTACAAAATATTTTATCAAATTTATAACCACACCAAGTTTGTCCAACTAAATGTGACTATGATGCGATTGGATGTGACATAATTATCTTGGGTTTTTGTTTTTAACTTCATAATGTTTAGGTTGACCTAGGCTAGGTTAGTAAATAGTATAGGTTGACAAATTGGTTCATCTTAAATCAACTTAAGGAGGGTTTAGGTCTAGGTTAAATTGGTAGGTTATTAGGTTGACCGATATCAACCTCAGGTGGCCAAGGTTAATTCACAACTAAAGCTTTTGAGCTTTATAACTTTATATTCAACATAACTATCATTAAAAAATGTGGTATGAATGGATGAGGATTTGAACCCCAAAGTGAAGGTGAGGGGTTCAAGTCCTCATTATTACAACCTATGATACTTAAGACATTTGGCTTAAGTTTTAATTTAGGCTTTTTGGATTAAGAGCTTAACATTTGTTTTTAATCTAGGCCATTTTTGGCTAGGTGAATTAGATTAGGTTGTCCAACCTAACTAGGTCAGGTTAGTTGACTTTTGGTAATGTGCAATGATTCATAACGTGTTTATAGATTTTTCACATATGTCATCCACCCATCAAGGCATCTTTTGTAACACTTAGTCGAATAAAATGACTACATGGAAATGACGTGCATTACACACATCATACCAACGTTAATGATGACATGAAATTTCATTATTATAAGAAAATTTAAAGATATTAATCATTAAAATGATTGGGCTTTGTAACTAAATGTCCCTTGTGAATAAATGAATGAAACGACATGGGTTTAACAACTCACTAATCACTAATCACATATGTCCTTTCTAATTAGTATGTAGTTGTAAAAGCTAGTTGCAAAACCCAAAATGTGTTGTGATCATTGAATGGATAACCTAATCACAAAAGGACATGTGGATCTTTCAAGCAAAACTACAATGGTTTTTAAAACCCTATCTATATATAAACAAGGGTTATAATATTAGTGTCAAAAATACACACAAATTTATATGGTCTATGGAATACACTTGTGCTTAGGTGTGAAATTTTTGTTAGAATGGGAACTTTGAATTGTTTTGAGAAGTTCTCTTTCCATGAGTAAATTGACATTTAAAATGTAATAACTTCATAAGATTTTGCATAAAAGTTAAAAGAAATTGTGACAAATAAAATTGTTTGAATTGGTGCTTTGAATTGTTTTAAAAAGTTGCCTTAGTGAACTAATATTTAATTTGTTGCATCCATGCAAATTGCAAGGAACTTTTAACAATAATTTGGATTTTTTAACACATGCTTCTTTGATTTTGCCAAGGGGATCACAAACCTTAACATTATTGTATACAATTTCAATTGTGCAACCTCATCCACATACTAATAGATAGGTTATAGCACATTACTTGTGTCTTTTTTTGTTTATAATTGCAAGCTAGTCCGTTCATACAAATATACACTTAGGTCTAGGAATGGGACACTCGAGGTTAATATAATATTATAAAAACCTTTGAGATTTTTTTAAGTGTATTTGGAATTATGCTCTCAAGTTCAGACTAACAAAAGTTTAGAATAGGAAATGTTCTTATGGAGTTCACTAATATATGAACTTGTAATTCGCATCAACCCCTAATGAACATTCCTTGAAATGCGGGAGAGACTGAAAACTACATTACTTTGTGCTTCAAGTTCAAACCAACATAAGCTCAAATAGGATGGAAATGTTGTCATGAAGTTCCCAAATAATGGACTCGTAGTTCACACGAAACCCATCGTCAACATTCCTCAAAATGTGGGACCAAATGAAAACTACATTATTTTGTAGTTTCAAGTTCAAACTTCAAACCTACAACAGTTCAAATAAGAAATGTCCCTATGAAGTTCCCCAAAAATGAACTCATCATGGTTCATACTAACACCAGGTGACCATTCCTCAAAATGGTTAAGGCCTCTTCCTTTAGCTATATCAAATGTGTTGAGTAGCACCCTTGGAGCATGGAGTTCTGGAAGTAAGCATTGCCCGAGGTGAAGGGGCACTTACTTCCAGAACTCCCCAGCTCCAAAAGACCATATCCAGTGCCTGATATATCATAGGAAAAAATGAGATTTTCCGTTTTGTAAGCATTTTGAGTAATGTTCACCAGGGGTTACCTAGTGTGAACTATGAGTTCATTTTTTGGGAACTTCATAAGAACATTTTCTTATTTAAAATTTTGTTGGTTTGAACTTAAGACTACAAAAACAATATAGTTTTTTCATTGGGTCCTGCATTTTGAGTAATGTTTCAATGGGGTTAGTCTGAATTATGAGTTCATTATTTGGGAACTTTGGGAGAACATTTCCCTTTGTTTTTTTTAAATTTGGGAGGGGGGGTAGGAACAAATGGAAAACAATCCATTGCAAAAAGGCCAAGAACAAAAAACCAACAACAAAGTACAAACATTTCCTATCATAGTTTCCTTATTTTAACTATTGTTGTTGGTTTGAGCTTTGCCATAAGTGGAAGAAGAGCCATTAGACAAAAATGAGTGAGAGGTTCACTTGCTTTCCTGGGGATCATCAACAAAATTTCTGAACAATTCAGCATCTTTGCAGGTTGTATTTTCCATGTCTACTGTACTACTCAAAATCTGACTGATTTCCTTTTACTGTGCTTAAACAACAAGTGGTCACCCTCTTGATTCATGAGCCATACTAGATCTTGCTATAAACCATAGCCTCACTTCAGATGAGAGAGAGAGAGAGAGAGAGAGAGAGAGAAAGAAAGAAAGAAAGGGGTTCAGAAATTGATGTCCTTCAAAGACCCTGGCATGTTGCATGAAGCCCCTTGTTTCACCTTCAAGGAGTGTGCTAAAAGCAAACCTTGAAACTTGTTCAATAAGTTCAACTCCCCATCTCTGCCAAAAACTTGGGTTTAAGCATCAAGAGTATGGGTATTATGGGCTAACTACTTACATCATGGCTCAGTTCTAAGTACCCTCCATTTCCAAAGAGATGATGTTGAATTAGAACCGTCTCCGATAAATTACCCTACTACTATTAGTTAGTGATGGGTGTGCTCACGATTCTTTTTTTATTTTAAAAGAAGGAGCCATTTGATTGGCCTATCATCAATATTTTTGGAACATTGCGCACTCCCTAACATAGAAGCTTAAATTTGCTTCCCTCTTGGAATTAGAAATGTGCTTTGTAATGATTCCCTTTGACAACCCCCTTTTCAGTTTATATACACCGGGGTTGAACTTTGGGCAAACCATATGGGATAAAGCCATAGGGAACCATATGGATCATCTCGGGGTATATGGGAACACTCTGGGAACTTGATGGGAACCCCATAGGAACACCTTACAAATAATTAATAAATAAATAAAAATCCCTAAGTTGGGCTTCTCAAACTTTATCATCCTTGCTTCTAAGATATAATTTGTCCATATTAGTGGTACTTATTTTTTGGTGGTATATTAAATGGTTATGGGGGTGTGTCTAACACTATGCATGCTCCCAAAATAGAAGATTGTGTAGCTTTTCCTTCAATCTTGTTATATATAGTTTACAATGGTAGAATTGTAGGCAAAGGGTACGGGATGAAGTGTGGTGCAATTGGGAATAGCTTGTGGAACAATCATTGGGAACGGGTGGGAACATGATGGGAATCCAAAATCCCCAATAAATTTGACCCCATGCTTCCAGTCAGCCCTCTCACCATTTACAATTTATATCCATAGAAGTTGAAAGGTGGCCAAGCAATATGGGACAAAACTAAGGTACTATTGGGAACATATTAGGGAAACACATTGGGAACTTGGGGAACCTGGTGAGAACACATTGGCTAAAGCCTTCTCATTGGCTGCATGCAATTTCTATTTCCAAAACGGTTTGTCACCATTTTCAACCTGGTCAAACATCCCCATTAGAAACTGGGTTGGTTTACTTCTTGATAGATGTGAGTAGGTAGGTAGGTAGGTAAGTAGGTAGGTAAGTAGGTAGGTAAGTAGGTAGGTAGGTACTAGGGTAAAGCCTTAGGAGCAGGACATTTACCCAATATAAAGCATGTGCAGGGCTCTGAAGGGCCAGAGCTCACCAGAGCTCACCAGTCCACAATGAAGGAAGGATGGTAAATGGTCAGGAAACAGCTTTCTGTTGGGTTCCAGTTCCCTAGGTTAAGATGGTGATTAGCTCACTTGCTTTTTTTTACTACCTTGGTATGTAAGTAGGTAGGTAGGTAAGTAGGTAGGTACCTAGTGCAAGCAGCCCTTTACCTATCTATGTATCCACTCATCTACCTACTTACCTAGTCATCACTTCTCTTCCTACTTATCTACCTTACATATATGACCTACTTCTTAAAGGATGATGGGTTACCAAGGTGAAACCAGAAATATTAACTGAGTTGAGGTTCATCCACAACTGAGTCATAATGGGCATCTACATTTGACTACATTTAAACTACATTTTCCCCAGTCAATGTGACCTGGTGTCAAGTCCCATAGTGTTAAGGTGGCTAACTAACATTTCGATAACATTATGTTTTAAAAAATGACTTTTGTTGATTAGCACTGACCTAAAAATTAGTTAACCCTCTTTTCTTTTCTTTTCTTTTCTTTTGGGTACTCATTTATACCTAGGAAAATCATGAAAGAATATTTTAATTAATTTAAACATTGACTTAAAGCCCCTTTTTATGGGGTGTTACCAAACATTGTACTCTCATTCTAAAATTGATGTTTAAAAAAAAATTTGATGTTAAACTAACATTCATTTCAGATTCATTTAAAACTCACTTAATGTTGTGTGTCACTTAAGATTCCACTTAGAATTTGATATTAGCTAACATTTTTTATATGAATGTTAACAAACAAAATTATATTATAGTCTAGTATATTATATTATATTAAATTACCTCTCTTAACATCAACTTAGCATTAGATGTGATTGTAACTTTAGAGTCCCATGTTGAAATGTGATAAACACTAGTGAAGCCCAACTAGGTGGTGTGGGAAGAGGCTACCTAAAACCCACCTCAAATTTACATCAATGGGTTGATACTTCACCTCCTGAGAGCTGGTACGAAAAAAGAAAGATTCTTTATGTTTCTGAGGCAAGAGCTTGTGAGCATTTTGTTTGTTACTTGTAACAAGAGCCAGAGAACACTGGGATTCACCCTCACACATTGCTACTATTGTTTGGATTGGATTCAAAAACTTCAGAACTCTCTGAACCCTTCAGAACTCTCTCCCCCTATCTTACCTCCAAATTAGATCCCTCCTCCCCTAAAGATAGTCAATTTCTGTGTCAATTGTTCAAGGAGGTTGTTCTGCTGGCTCCTCCTGCATACCTACTTTAAATGAATTTGGAGAATAGGTAGTTTCATAGTTCATACCAATGTTGGGTTACAAATTTCAGTGTTTTTTTTTTTTTTTTTCCTTTTTTAGGCAAATTTTTTTATTGTGGAGGGAAAAAAAAGGGTAAATTTCACCAAATTTTTTAACCAAAAAAATGAATTATATATATGTGGTTTTGCTGTAGGGTTTGATTAATAACCTAAAAACTGAAAAATAAATATAAATTTTGATGCAATTCTTTTCTAAGTGAAACTAGTGATAATAATTAGATCCTATTTTTTGTCTTTTAAAAAAAAATTGGGTGTGGGTTTCAATCCTAGCTCAAGTTTGCATAACACATGATTTTTATTTTTTGTTCTGTGCATACATACATTAGAACATGAATGGCATGATTTAAAACATGAATCCTGCAGGGCACAATATAACAAGCCTGTGAAGCTTGATGGGTAGTATAACATCCTGCATGATGATAAGCAACCTTTCTTTTAAACATGAAATTCCAAATTCCAAATGAAGTGATGTTGGAGGTTTTCAATTGCCCAGGTGAAATGTGGGAATTTTAAATTTTTTTTATAAGTAATGAAAACTGCCAGATTTCTATATTTGGTTTTCAGTTTGTAGTAAACAGAATTATACAAGGATGATTAAAGATTTGTACATTCATGTCTGCCTATATTTGGCTAAATCTTCCTAGGGATGATGGCCACTACTTGGCTAAATCTTCTTAGGGATGATTGCCAACTTTTTTTTTCTTTCTTTTTTTAAAAATTATTATAACATCATCTTGGTATGCATGGATGATCACCACTTTGGCTACAAAACAAAAATTCCTTGAAAAACAACAACACTGGTGACTGCAAGTCCCCAGTTTGAATGACATGAGATTGTAGAACCCCATTCCTTTGTCCACCACAGGAGCAATGCACAGTAGTAGTAGTAGTAGTAGTAGTAGGGTTTAGGGTTTAGGGTTTAGTGCACAGAATCTCACAATCTGCAACATGTAAGGGGGCAACATGATGTTGAAGTCTTTTTGTCTTCTTGTTAGATTGATTAAAACTGCAAAATGGGTTTGAATGTAAGCATGCAGGCAAGCTGTTTAACCCCTCCTCCTCATCCTCCTCTGCATGCATGCTCCATTTCCTCCTGACCATAAAACTTCGTTTCACACAGAGTTTCCCATGTTCTCTGTGTCAGCTAATTTCTCACTTCTCATGTCAAAACTGGAAATCCAACAAAACTCGTCCCAAAGGCTCTTATAGGATCTTCATATCAATGTGGACCCTGCTAAGAGGTATGGTGGTCTGGAGTACCTGTATGGATTGAGCCTTATGAAAGGGTCTTCCAAAATTAGGCTTGCTTTTAACCTTAAGCTTGGCCACTACGGAGTGTGGTGGTTTAGAGTATATAGATTGAGCCAATTGAAAGGGTCTTATAAACTCAAGCTTGCTTTAACCTTAAGCTTGACCACATGATCATGGACATTATAATTGCCTATAGTAGATTAGAGTGGAATAAGGCCCCTCTTCAAAATGAGTAAAGTTCCTTTTGCTAAGGTAGAACTCATGGCGGCCTTTGGTGAGGTGTGGTGCCCCCATTATACCTTGAGTGCCAAAGACAATCATAGAATTAGATGGACCTACCAATTACCTTAAGTTGATTAATTTGATTGACCAAGTTGTGCTTGATTGTGCATGGTAGTTGGGGTGGGTGCCACTTGAAACTCACCTTTGTATTGGTCTTTGTGTTCTTGCACCTTAAAACCTTTAAGCACATGCTTGTTCCTAACTCCTAACTAGATATACGCATCACATGAAACATAAGATTAGTTGGAGTGTTCCTAGACTCAATCCAACTCACTAACTAAGTCTAAACTCGCAAGGACTTAATTTAAGTGCAACTTCCACACATAAAAATTCGTGGGATGACTCCAAGTCATACAAGTTCCCAAGGGACAACACCGAGTGATGTCTCAAGACAACACTAACTTGTTCTTGATATTACATTTCAAAATGTTGCCCCCAAACACCACCAACGTGCTCAAAGGGTAATTTGGGGCAACATCAAGTGTTGCTTTAAAACAACACTATGTTGCCCCAAGAACAAACTTATGGTCATCTCAAGACAAGTCCAACTCACCTTGAGTCTCAATCCCTAAACCCTTTGGCCCAATCTACAAGGTGAATTGGGGAGTTCAACCCCACTTTGCCAACTTGGCTTAGCCACCCACACTATCATAATGCCCCACCATAATGGTTTTAGTGTGAAACTTGCCCCATATGAATTGAATTTGCATGGAAGGGCATGTCATTCACCTCCTCCTCATAGAAATCAATGTCTTCATTTTTTAATAAAAAATTCACCCCTTTGTAATAAGCCCCCACTCATCATGCACTTCAGACAAACCATTTTGGGATTAGTTATTTCTTAACTTTGGTTTTATTTGTCTTGTATCCTTTGGATTCATCATGGGAGGAATCTTAAACACCATTTGTGCCCATTTGCATTATTATATGTGACACTTCCCACACTTTTCAATGTAATTTTTCTTCTCAAGTTCCTCAACGCACATGAAAGTTTTTTCCCATTTCGAGTCCACGTTTAGGTTTCATTTCAATGACCCTAAGCACCATGTTGGGAAAAAGTTGCTAAATGACTAAACATATAATGTTAAATTGGTTCTACAATTCAGATTTTTTTATTTTAAGGACACAAGTTGTGTCTCCGTGCATTGTAACCGTTGCCCCCACAAGACCTTCAATTCAAAGGCATTCCACTTAGTTTGCACACATCATTATTTTAATTTTGCCTAATCAAGCCCTTTAAGAATTTATCCTTAGAATTCTACTCTCAATGTCCATTTCCATTGGTTGTTATTGTTTCATTTTGACCTTCCACTTCCTCTTTCCATAGAACAAGTTTGCACACAACTTGACCTTCCAACTTTTGTGGACTTTGTGTGTTTTTGCTTCAAGTCTAAAGCTTGAAGGTTTTTAAGTTCTCACCTTCACTTTTTGAAGGTCAATGTCCTTATCAGCACTTTAGTTAAATTTGGGCCTTGTCACAGGTTTTTACATCTTGTGAGTTTTTTTCACTCCATTTCATGCCTTTTATAAACTTAAATTTCTTTGGCATTTCAAATCGATCGTCTAAATGGTTTAGCTTCACACATTGTGCTTCTTTTAAGTGGCATCACTTCCATTTTATATGATATTGCTTACCCAAACTTCTAGTTTGTTTTGCACCCATGGTGCATTCAACTTCACTTGCGAACCTATGTTCAATGGTGTCAAATCCCATGTGATAAGCTTGTCTTTTTTTTTGCTTGTATTTGTGAAACAATTTCAATTTAGACAAATGGAAGGTGGGATGTGCCAGGAACATTGTTGGCAACAACAAAATGTAAACATTCAAGTGCAACTTGTAAAACATCTTCTATGACCTATGGCCCCACATATTTCATTATGAGATGGTTTGAAAAAGCTTCAAGAATTTTAAAGTTTTAAATATTCAACCACACAAGGTCACCAACCTCTAATACAATATGTTTTTGAGTCTTATTAGCTTATTTTTCATAACTTGCCTATGTTTTTTCCAAATGTTTTTTGGCTTTTGTGTTCATATCTTCAAGTTTTCTAGCCATTTCCTTGGCATTCTTACCTCCCCCCTACCCTTGGGATGGTTAAATCCATGAGTTGCCTTCAACTCACAATGCCAATTCAAAAGGACTACCTTTCATGGCATAATGTTTTATGAAGTTATATCAAAACTCCAATAAACCCAAGTGGTCCCCAATCCTTATGAATAACACTCACATAGTTTCAAACATATTGGTTTAGTGTCGTGTTGACCCTTAGTTTGGCCATTGGTCTACAAATGAAAAGTCATGTTGAACTTTAACTTAGTTCCAACCTTTTTCATAAGAAAAGTCCAAATTTTGTATGTGAATTTTGCATCATAGTCATTTACTATGATCTTTAGCATGCCATTTGCCTTGCGCACATATCAAAAAATAGATTTGATCTGTTTGTCATTGTTGTTTGTGGTTTTAGTTGGTTCAAACTTGGCTAGTTTGGAAAATTTGTCTCCCACCACCAAGATGGCATCCCTTTGTTGCCGCTCCAAAAGCCATGTCATAAAGTCCATTAAAATTCCTTTATATGAATCAATTGAACTAGGTAGGATTTTATATGGCCGTATTTATTTTTATTCACTAACTTGTTTTATTATTTCACACAAGTTCACACAATGTTTTCTTTCATTTCAGGCCAATAAGAGCTCTTACTTAAAATCACCCTTGTGGTTTTTTTTTCACAATGTCTTGCCATGAGCACATCATGCAAGAAATGCATGACTCTTGAACACAACTTTCTTTGTAATACATAGACACATTACTACTTCCATTTGAACAACACATCCAAGAAGGTGATCCCTTTCAACTTCCCCTTATTGTGTCAAGTCATCATTAACATAACTCTCTTTCATTTTGTGTTCAATTTTTTTTTCATTTATGAACATGGTGCGGAGGGTTTGGGTAATCCTTTAAAACATTTCCTTTTGGTATTCTCCTTTTGATTTATACCAAATGTTAATTAATGCATTGGCCACAACATAATTTTTGTTGGACTCATGAATCAACTTTATGTGCATGAATGCCAAGGTGTCATGCTAATGTAATTGTTTTGTGCTAGCCTTTAGTTGTATTTCAAAATATCTCAAGGGCACATTATCCATGAAAACCTTTATCTTTTGTGATCATAAGTAGTTTTGTTGCCATGTTTTAAGGCAACTTACTATTACTAACAATTTTCATGAAGTGGGCATCTTAATTAGCCTCTACTAGCTTCTTAGTCTAAAAGGCAATAAGATGTTCTTAAATCAACATGATCCCAATTGCAAATCCACTTACATTAATGTGTACTTCAAAAAAATTGGCAAATTTTGAGAATTTCAACACAATAACTAATGAGATTCTTTCCTTTTAACTCTTCTAATGCCTTTTGTTGTCCATTTTCCCAATCAAATGACAATTCTTTAATTGAGGTCCATAATTTGTTTTGGCCAATGCCAAATGTAGAAGTTGGAAAGTTGAAAAAAGATTTTACTCCTTCGGTTGTGGCCAAGTTTTGCCACTATTTGATGGCTTGGATTTGTCTTGGATCAAGCCTACTAAATTGTGGAATTCAACAACCTAATTAATGTCAAAGGAAAAGGTTGTCAAATAAATAAAGGATGAGAATTAACATGAAATCATATGAACGGAAGGCATTTTGTATGTTTGCTTACCATCCTGCAATGCTTACCATCTTATAGTAACTATTGTCTTGTAACAACTACCATCATGTTGCAACTATTTTCTTCTGCAAATTTGAAAAAAAAAATAGTGCCTACAAACCTTTTATAGCTATTGCATACCTTTTATAATTATTGCCTACCATTTGCAGCACCTACAAACTACCCTCTCCAAACCTCAAACACATTAACTACATTTTTACTACTACCTTCTAATGGTGATTACCTTCCTACAACAAGTCTACTTTCATACTTTAGTAGCAAGTACAATAAGTACTTTCATTGTAAAAGAAAAGAAGAACCAAACTAAGAAATTAATAGTTTACATCAACTAAGAAGGAACTATTTTCTTTACCTTCCTAGAGGTCAATACAAACAAGAAAAAATAATGCACTTAACAACCTTCAACCATTCTCCATTACATAACACCAAACACAATATTTTCCATGTTTTTTTCTTCTCCTTGCACACACATGTTTCTTCCCCAAGAGAACTCTCTTAATTGCATCCAATCTAAAATCATACAAAGGAATGATGCACAATCCTCTTCTTCAAAGGATAAATAAGGAACCCAAAAAAGATATTCACCACATAAGGGTTAATTCCTTATCTTCCTAGATTTCTTTAAATCCTTCTAAATCTCCTTATATTAATCATTTTCACATATCCTAGTTAAGGGAAATCCATCCCTCCCTTATCCACTTAGACTAGTTAACCTACATGACTTCACCCCCTAGTAAATAAAAGATGGTAAGTATATATTTATCATTAGTAATTAAGTAGTTACTAAAATGTCCTTTTAAATGAACTAGACTAAGATAATATTTCTTTTATTAAAATTCCTCCCATAATTAACTTTTGATTAGTTTATTTTAAGAAGGTACTTTGTTGTATTAATAGTACTATAATTAGAAAACACTAACTCTATAATTCTTTTTGAATTGTTTTGCCATCTGAAGATAATTACCATTCGATGATGCTACTACCATCTCCTAACACCCATGGTTTTTAATTAACATAGGAGAACTTTTTACCCTTTAACAAAGCCTTACACTTTTTGAGACAAGACATGTTCCAAAAAGTCCATTTCTAGCCTTGCAAATTCATTTTTTGTTCAATTGGCATTAAGTTATCTTTAAGCTTTTGCAAAATGTACTCCAAGTGTTGAGTGTGTTCTTTTGTGGATTTATAGTAAATTAAAATGTCATCAATATGACAACAAAATCATTTTAACTTATTGTGACATACCAAGTTCATGAAAGTGATAAAGGCTCACATGTTGCATGATCATTTAATAAACACTAAGGTGTAAGTTGTGAGATATCATAAAATTTGCCTCAAATCTTTCAACAATCCATCAAAGTTTAAAGTTGTAATCTCAATGCATTTCATAAGATTATGAACAATATCCCTTTTCATTTTTCATTCAAGCAAATCAAAGATGTCCCAATACAAATGCATACAAGTCTTTAAATATTAGTTTTACAAGCAACTTCTTAAATCATTCTTTTTAATCCTCATCCAATAACATAAAAATGGTGACTCAACCCAATTTAATGAATGATCACATAAAATAATAATGTTCAACTTCTAAACTACCCAAATGTATAAAGTGTTAAATTATTTATGATTTACCTATTCAAACTACCCAATGCATATGGATTACATCCCCAACTCACATATTCAATTTACAACCTCATTGGTCACTTCTTCAAGTTGTAAGGCCATGTTGAAATTTCTACATCTAATTGTTGGCCATATATAGTGTGCTTATGCTTTAATTTTAAATCTATAATGTTTTATATAGTTATTAAAGTACATTCCATAAATTCAAAACTTATTCCCCAACCACAAGGTTTTAATACATATATATGAATATAGACTGAATAAAGGAGTAGGTAAAGTCACATAAACTATAATAAATTAAATCAAGGTGAAAGTAAAAGTGGGTAACTACATGTTACACTATCCATTTTTAAAAGTTATTTGGCAAAAATTCATGTAGCTCTTGTTATTACAATGCTTCCTAACTCCAATTGGTAAAGAAATGTGTAAAAAGGACTCATGTATGTGATCTATATTGTTTTGTGAAAATGATATTTAAAAAAAAAAACCATACATGACCATTTTTAGGTTTTTGGGGGACTTTTAAACCCAAGTTTTTAGACAATGTCAAAGTTCATACAACTTTGTAAATATGCTCATACATTGTGGAATATTAGATAAAATGTTTAATGTATTTCATCATAGGTTGTATGATTAAAATGGAAACCAAAATTACTCTCGAAGGTGTGATTACAAATGGGAATAAACATTTAGGTACGTTTTAGAGCCTTATAATTATGAACTTTCATTTAATCATTTTCAATGTGATTTTTTTTAATTTGATGAAAGTTTATTGATTCTAATTTTTTTCATTCAATAATGTGTTAGGTTTGTATGGCAAGAAATAGTTTTTGTAAAATTTTGATAATTATATATTCATTGTGAAGGTGTTGATAACATTACAAATTGTGCAAAAATGGATTCTTGTCATGGTAGTTTTGGTCCACATTAATGTGCAACTACCCAAGTGAAGTTAATTTACCAAAAGATAAATATAAAATAAGGTGTGAAATAATTTTCTAGATATAGTTAAGTAAAAAGCAAGGAAAAAAAAAAATTGGAATGAAAATGAAGCATACACCAAAAGTTAGATATAAATGGAATTAATCAAATAAAAAGATAGACGGTGAGCACAATGAAAAAGATTTAAGCTCAAACTTCCATTCAACCTCAACTTTCATTTTGAAGACAACAAACCCTTTTAGTTAAATGACCATCATGGATTTATTTAGCCATCTCGTGTTTTTGAAATTTCAACTTCAAGGAACTTTATTTCACCAAAAATGGTAACAACCCCATTCATTGCCATTGAACAATGATGATCCAAAGTTGGAGGAGTCACATGAGTTGGAAATAGGCAACACCCATTGTTGTTTAAATGGTTGTTATGAATCAAATCATTCTTCAAATGGCATGACCTTAAGCTTATTGAAAAACTAAAAACCAGAAGTTTCAAAACTTAAGATCTAAATCATGTTTTATATCAAGACATACACCTCCAAAACTTAGCTTAAATCCAAAACAATTGAAGCAACTAACCTCCTATCATTTAAAAATATTTCTTATGTCTTGGATGCTTATGGTGCATCTATTTATATTGTTCATCATTTGAAAAGGATGACAAACAATATGGGACAAACTTTTGCGAAAGAGAAACATTTTCATGTCCACACAATAATAGAACCTTTTAATTCACACAACATTATTCTTAAATAACTATGTAAAATACATAAATTAAGAAAATAAATATATATATAAGTAGGCAAATATGTATGTTAATTGAGTTAATTTTATAAAAATAAATAGTCAATGTCTAGTTATGTAGTTATAATTAATAATTACAACCAAATTATAAATAATTTTTACAAATTTGACTTAATTCATTATATATATCAACAATGTATTTGTAATATTTAATATTTAACTATTTAAGTACACATTTATTATTGTATTTTAAGTAAATAATTAGTTAATCAACTAGTAATTTATCATAGGTAAATAAATGGCCTACCCTAGCCTATAAACTAGGTTACCTATAGGCTAAAATATATGTAAATAGGTGGAGTATAGGTAAGGTATGTATAAATAAATACACATACATATAAGTTGATTGTATTTAAGTTATTTAACCACATATTTACATTACATAAGTTAAATAGGTGGCTAATTTAACCTAAAAAAATATAATTATGGAAAAACTAATGATTGTTAAAATAATGTTTAAAACAACCACAATTAAAGTAATTATGGTAGGATTCATGATCATTAAATTAATAATGGCTAAATCAACCAATTTTTAAAAAACATTATGGAAAAATAACCATGGTTAAATTAGAAATGTTTAAACTAACCATGAGTTAAAAAAATGGCTAAATTCACTTAATAAAATTAATATGGCTAAAGTAACTAATGAGTAAATATTTGATGGAAAAAATAATTATGGCTAAAATAAACATTAATGAAATAATTATGACAAAATCAACTATGATTAAATTTAAAATGGTTAAACTAACAATGAGTAAATAAATTTAGCTAAACTAACCATTAATAAAGTTAATATGGTTAAATTAACTGACGAATAAATATTTTATGGCAAAACCAACAATGAGAAAATTAATTATGGTTAAAATAAACATGAATGAAATAATTATGGTTCAAATAAAATGGTTAGAATATTTATGGAAAATTAATCATGGTTAAACTAAAAATGATTAAACTAATCATGAATAAATAAATATGGCTAAATTAACCATTAATAAAATTAAAATGGTTAAACTAACTAATGAGTCAATATTTTATGGCAAAAATAACTATATAAAAATTAATTATGGCTAAAATAAATATGAATGAAATAATTATGGCTAAAATCAAAATGATTATGAAAAAATTAAACATGGCTAAATAATAAGTGGTTAAACTAAACATGAATGAATAAATTTGGATAAACTGACAACTAATAAAGGTAATATGGTTTAATTAATTAATGAAAAAATATTTTATGGCAAAATCAATTATGAAAAAATTAATTGTGACTAAAATAAAAATGAATGAAATAATTATGGTTAAAATAATTAAGGCAAAATTAACTGTGAGTAAAATGAAATTGGCTAAAATAAATGTGAAATAATTATGGCTAAAATAAAATTGCTTAAAATAATTATGGCAAAACCAACCATGGGTAAATTAAAAATTTATTTTTAAACTAATTATGGGTCTATTGATTGTGGTTAAATTTATTAGGGTAAAATAATAATATGTTAAAAATAAATACAATTAATTTAGTTATGGTTATAGTAACCATGATTAAATTCATTATGGCAAAACTAACAATGGCCCAACTAGTAATGGTTAAATTAATTATGCTAAAATAATTATCATGGCTAAACTTACTAAGGCCAAACCAACTATTGTGAAATTGAGGATGGTTAGAGTAATTGTGGTTAGTTTTACTTTTAATTAGTTTTTCGTAAGTAATTGAACCACAACTATTTTCAATAAAATCAATTTAACCATAATTAGATAAACCATATATATAATTAATTTAATAATAATTAATTTGGTCATAATTGATTTAATTATGATTGATTAACTTTTACATTTTCCAATTTTTAAAAATTTGACTTGCAACATGGTTACATTTCACTCTTAATTATTTAGTCTCTTTATGATGACAAGGATGGGGAACCTTTGAATTTGCATTACATTTTGGTTATGATTATTATTTGACTCCTTCAAAGTAGATGTTTCTTTAATGAAAACATTAGGTGGAGCTAGTAGTTTAATTGGTTTCATCCCTTGTGATGCCCAAAAAGGTTTCTATCATCAGCTTAGTTCTTGAATAATGTTTGTGTTTTGTATGGTTTTACCATTGACAACACAACTTCACCTTTTGAAGTTGCAAGGTTCATTTATTAATTATTGCTATGTTTTGTGAAGTTTCCATCACAAAACATGTCACCTTTTAAATAGTTAACATTGATTTTCTTTGGATTTATCTATAGTCTATGGTTTCAAATAATCTTGCTATCTATCTTGTAATGGTGTTAGTATGTTATTTAACACAATTATAATGTTTTATAATTATTATTCCAAAAACAAATACAAATACCTTTTCAAACTATCTCACTCTTTTCTTCTAGCCATGTGTTTTCTCATGTCCATGTAATATAATAAATCAAATATGAAATTGACATAAATAATAATGAACTATTGGGAATCATATGGAAACATATGAAAGAAATAGAATGGGGGCAAAGGAAATGTGGGGGGGGGGGGGCAGGGGGGGTTGTTTAATTTGGAACCTTGTTCAACGATTACACTCATGATCATAAATACCCATACAAATAAAAATGGATATGCAAATGTCGAACCTAACTTTGATGGATTTACATTAAATGAAGATGCACACATCAAGATCAAGTATTTATTTAACTATTATTGTACATTCCATAAGTCTATAATTTTTGTAAATCCATGGGTTTTAGTCCAAACATCATATTTTTATTATATCCTCAATGCAAAGTTGCATTTTGACCTTAATAACAATATTTAAAATTTAAAATTTTTTTTGCCAAAGGAAGTTATGGATACATATTAAAGAGTGATAAAAGTAAATTGTGCTTTGTAATGTGTATTGATTGCACTTTCTACTTTCCTTTTTTAACAAAGATGAAACTATCATTTTGAATTTTTGAATGCAAGTGATTTCATTCAAGGTTAACAAGAAGAGTTTATTCTCTTGAGCTCTTTGACATGTGTAACCAATTTTTAAGGATTCGTTAAACCTTAAACATAACTTTGTGTGAATTCATTGCGTTCAAGATTAGTTTATGACAACAAATCATACTTTTCTTGGACTTGATCACTTTGTGTTCCTCAACGCACATATTGGCTCACACTTATATTGGCGTAAACATAAGTCCATTGAAGGACTATATTTATTGCAAAGTCATGTTTACCATTGCCATATATTATTCATGTTTAATATATTGGCCAATTGCCCTATGAATGAATTCATGTGGTGCATTCATTATATGGAAGGGGGTCATAATCTTTGAACTTTCTTGTACAAAGGCACATGGGTCAAGTGATTCCAAAAATACCGAAAATTTTACCTGGAAATAAAGTTCATAATGATGCATTTTTTTGAAGTGGAATTTCATATATAATATATAAATAAAGAAAGAAAGTTTAACTTTGTTATCAAGTATTAAAACCCCCAATCAAAACTTTGAATCTACCCATCTCACCAATGGCATTGTGTGATGCTTGGTATGGAATACCATTTGTTTGGCTATTTTGCCAAGTTTAGTTGTCCTATTTCTCAAGTCCACTTTGCCAAATTGTGAAGTCTACATAGCTATTTGGCTATTTTGCCAAGTCGACTTTACTTGTTTGCCAACTTCATTTTGCCAAATTGTTATGTTCCCATTGCCATGTCCTCCGTGTTCCCAAGCCGCCCACTCCACATTGCCATTGGGCTATTGGGCTATTTTTGCCATGTTGTCCACATCACCTTGTGGATTGCCAAATGGGCTTCAAGCCCAACATGAGGGCAGTAGTTTGGGGCAGAAGTTTTGGCAGACTGGAAAAAAAAATCAGGCTTAGAACAGCCCAGAAATTTTGAAATTTGTGAGCAGCTTGAAGCTCCTTCGGGCAGTCCATAAGGTAAAATAGACTTGGAAATTTGGCAAAATAGCCAAATATTGTAACCGCATAGCAGATTCACCAAAAAATAATTTGATAAAAGAAAAAACATGAAGATAAAAAAGGCAAAATGTTGAAAAAATATTAAGTCCCCTAATGCCAAGCCAGTCATTTAGGACCTAAACCTATTTATCACAAAGATTTTACGTTAAGTTAATATTCACAATCGCCCATTTAACATTGGGTGCCACCTAAGATGCCACCTAGGATTTCACTTAAAAATCTGACTTAACATTAGGTGTGAATGCACATTTTACACCCTACCCTACACATCTTAAGATTGCTCTCACTCGTAAGGAGTAAGTCGTAATGTCATGTTTCTAGATGAAAATAGTTCTTTGTTTACACAAATTGTCAATGACTTGCTTGCTTTGGCTTTTTGGGGGGGGGGGGGGGGGGGGAGGTGGTGGGGATGGAGAGAAGGGAGGGTCCTTTCAACTCCGGATTACACATGGGTCAATCGTTGAAACAACCGAAAACTAAATGGTTTAGCTTGTTTTGATGTTCATTCATTGGTTCGATCATCACATAAGAAGTAGAGTACGGTAATGATTTTGTTGTCACTTTGAGTTGTTGTCGATAAGAAAAATTCTCCCTAAGGTTGTAATGACTTGTATCGGTATGTGTGTCGATTCAGCCTAGTCAAGCCACGCCAATCAAATCTCAAGGCGGTTAGTGGCGGGCTTGTTACGTAATAGGTAGGTAAGTAGGTAGGTAAGTAAGTAGGTAGGTAGGTAAAGTAGGTAAGTATTAGGTACCTTTCAACTCTAGGTGTATAAACTTATATAGAGTCAAATGTGAAAACGAACAAATTGGCATGCATTTGGAAAAAAAAAAAATCTCACACCCCCGCCTACCCCACCCCACCCCATGCCACGCACTCACTCACTTCAAAGTCCAACCTCAAAGATCCGGGGTTGTCAAATTGTCATAAAGAAAGTAATGATTCCACAAATTCCGCAAGTAAACCATGCAAGTCTTCTTTGCCACGATAGTTGTTCATGTATGATAGGTTTTAGAAAAGCTTCGGTTTACTTGGAATTGTGCAAATAAGGGGCCGGGGGCGGTTGTTGTTGTTATTGTATTAGCTATGACACATGGCCACCACCTTGCAAAAAATATTACCGTAGATTTTGGTTCAAATCGTCAACATTATTATCCAACCCAACAAACCATGATCGACCATATTATAAAAAGTTTTTAAAAAAAACTTGCAAGAATGGGGTGTTACACACAAAATATCCCACTCAAGACGGACGGGGGGAGTACCATGTGTAAAAATGCCCGTTCTCAAGGGTCAAATAAAGAGGAATGTTTGTTTCTTCCACACTTTAAAAACCCTACAAAACCCTTCATGCAAAGCCTTACGTGGCCCCATTTGTTTTTTTTTAACACTACATACACTATGGGGGGGGGGGCTATATGAAGTGTATTTTCCCTCCTCCCTAGAGTGTTTTGTTGTCTAACATCCGGACTTATGCTCCTTGATCGGAGATGATTATCATGTTTCTTCATTAGGGTTTTTTTACAAGCCTTCCTCAATGAGTATTTTCCGGGTCTTCATTGAGAGGACTTTATATCACCATGCAACAAACACACTTGGGCTTATAAAAAAGAGAACTTTTTTCCCCGAGTTCTCTTCTCCCAATTGCTAAGTTGCAAAATTGTATTGGGGCTCAAAACCATTTAAAATGACATTTAAACTAGACTTGTGCTGAATACCTTATTAAGATCTTTTTATGAACTGTGCAGAAACAACAAGAACAGCTACAAAATGTGATCTAAAATTAAATTAAAGAAAATTAAATAAATCAAAATAAAATTAAAGAAAATCAAAGAAAATGAAATTCAATTCAATTCAATTTAATTTAATTTAAATTAAGTTAAGTTAATTAAAATTTAATTCAAATAAAATAATAAAAATAAAAATTAAATGGTCTGTTTGGTTTTGAGGTGGGAGGATGTGGTGTTGAGTACTGTTGCTGTTGAAATAGTCCTATCAACTACATAACTAATTTAGTTATGATGACACTTCTCTCTCTGCCAATAAAGTGGGTTGTTGTGCATTTGGTTTCCTTCCTTTCTAGGCCAAGCTCTCACTCTCTCTCTCTCTCTCTGTCTTTCTTTCCTTTTCTCTCTCTCTCTCTCTCTCTCTCTCTTTAACTGAGCTCCAGTGACCATTGAATGGAGTCCAAACTGTTTGGTTCCCTAGACATGGATGTGTTAAGGAGACTATGTCAGAGTACATGATTAGACTTTTTCATAACTGAATTTTTTTCAAGGAAGGATTCTATTCTCTGGTGGTGGTGCTGTGAGTAAGTAAAGTACTACTAGCCTACATCACACAACTCCAGGCTCTGAGAATCCCCCCCTACTGGCTATTTATTATTTACAGCTATAGTTCAAGCTTGAGGGCAACCAAACTCATCATCAGGCTTCACCACCCTACAAGCAAAGCAAAGCAAAACAAAGATTGGGGGGAAATCAACTTATTGGCTGAAAATCCTAAACCTAAACCCTAAACCTAATTTATAATCTTTAAACCTAAACCCTAAACCTAATTTATAATCCTAAACCTTAACCCTAAACCTAATTTATAACCCTAAACCAACGAGAGTACTCTTTATTGTTGAGTAAGAGTAGGTCACATTGGGGTTATTATGTTGTTGTTTTTTTTGGGGGGGAAGCTAGTGCTGCCCTTGGTTGCCATGCCCTGAAAATAACATAACCCTTCTCCACTCACCCTTTCCCTTACTACATATAAAGATCTTGCTCCAAATTTATTTTAAAGTGTACCCAAAGGGCAATTTTTTTTAGGGTTTTTAGGATAACCAAATTTTGTTTGAATCACGTCTTTTTTAGGCTTGATAAAAGCCCTTGGTAGTGGGCGTTACCGGATTAGGGCTTGTGCTCAGCTCTGCCTTGTATGGGCCCTTATTTCACAGTTGATTTAGGGTTTTACCCGTGTTCTGCGATAAATTGAATTTATTATTGAGGGTGGTACCTAGAAGAGAGTTCTTGTGTGTATTGCTCGTAATTTGCTAATAGTAATGGAAACCCATGCTTAAGCTTTTTCACAAAAATTCTTGTGGAAAATAAGTATCTATGAATTAAAGTATATGGAAAGAAGGCCCCCTCTAATTTGAGGGTTGTAGCTTCGAGGATGATGTTGTAGAGTTGGGCCTTTCCCCGTGTGTGTTTTAACAAAGGTTTTTTATTTGAATGGTGAAAAGGTCGGTTCAATTGACAAAAGCATTTTACTTGTCAGGAGTGATATGAAATCCAAAGGAAAAACCCCTTTGTGTGCTTTAGAATACCCTCATAATATTGTTGTTGAAAATTGATCTGGACCACATGGATTTCTCTTTGGGTTCTCACCAATGTTTTCTCATTTTTTCATTTTGTTTTGGGATGAAAATTTTGGTGAAATTTAACCAAAAAAATTTTAGAAAAATTACTTGAATTTCCACTAGGAAAAAAAATTTCCAAAATGCTCCCAATTTCTTCATTGAAAAATGGCTAATTTTTGCCACGAACAAAAAGCCATTGGTTCTCATTTGCACTTGGCCCCTCCCTAGTCGCCCCCCCCCCCCACCTTACAATCTTGAATCAACCTGAATTGGGAACACTAGGTATTTCAAGTGGAAAAAAATTTAAGAAATGGTGCATGTGGGGTTGTAACGTAGTCTTGGGTTTGAACTTTGCAAGGAATTTTTCTCAAATAAGACCCTTTTAAAAAAGAAAGGTAAGTTTGGGTATCAATTGCTAATGGGTATCAATCCTCTTTTATACAAACCATGTCATTTTCCCTAGGTTAAAAGTATTCTAGGGTTTTGTCTCCCCGCCCCGGGCGCCCCGAATCTAATTGGTGAGATAAGCTTATTACCACCACATGGGAGTTAATTATGACCCTTTGGAACTAGCCCTTGTGAATTTGATTCCCCATTTTTTTTAGCGGAAAAGGGGGGCATGGACATCAACATATCGACAAAAGTTTTGGAATTTCCACAAAGGGGGGCATGGACATCAACATATCTACAAAAGTTTCGGAATTTCCATATGTTGTGCAACGTTCGATTGTAGATGGACAATTCATATCTTGTCATTTCTATATATTTTTGGTTGCCATTTTGGATAGACAAATTGGTATCTTGTCATTTAAAAAATAAATTGTTGGTAGTAATCTTTTCTACAAAATATTATCCACAAATGCCTTTATGAAAATTGAAAGGAATTTAATAATTCATTTCTTTTATATTTTCCATTAAAAAATTCCATCCTTCAATATGGGCAAAGAGGTGATCCCCAACAAAGGTAAAAGGGTAATCCCCAACAACGGGGCAAGGACAAGTATAAAAAGTGATACCTATAACTTTAGGTTGCTTGTTTGTCCATTAAATTTTTTTGTAACAAAATAATAATAATCCATGAATGTGTGTGTGTGTGTGTGTGTGTGTATATATATATATATATATATATATGGCACCAAGTATTAATTTTGTTGACAAATTTTGTTTTGCCTGGAATTGCTTTTAGTTATCTCCTTGTCTTGGTATAGAGAACATCTTTCATCTTTGCCAAGTTTGATGGAGTATTCCTTTGGAAATTGGGACAATGAAGCTCTCTACTTTAAACCCTACCTTTGTAATCTTAGATAGATAATCGAACTAATATCGAAACTTAATATTCAAAAGATTTGAATTTATTATAATGAACATTTTCAAATATACATGCATAACAATGGATGTCCAATCCAAATGCAACATCAATTACTATGATGTTTATAGGATATTTTGAAAGGATGAAAAATCCCATGAATGACTTACAATAGTTGGGGTCTGTCCATCACTACACTTTTTGCCTCTCCACCAAAATTTTATGGGAGGAGGCAAAGTCTCATTGAAAGAAAATTTTGAGATTAATTTCTCATGATGAAATGTGCCTTTGCAAAACCAACACATTCTTCCCATGTGAAACTACTCTTTTGTCCAATGACTATGAGTGCATTGACCCCAAAATTAAAATTTATCGATAGGAAAAAAAATTAATAAAATTTTCATGACATGATGTTGTATTGTCTTTGTACCTCACTAGTTGTTGTGTAATTAACATTAGTCATTAAACATCCATTTTCACAAAATGGACAAACCATTTCATATTACATTCATAATATTGTGATTCATTCTCTTATATATAATGTACAAGTTTACTTCATACATCATGTACATTATACCTCGTTTCTTTGTGATATTTTGTTAAGAGTTTAGATTTACTAGTTATAAAATTTGATAGAATTCAAACTACTTTTCTTCTTCAATAATGTGTTCTTTTTTGTGTGATTAATAGGTTCATAATGCCCAAATTTCTTAATGTTAAAAAGTTGTATTTATGCAAGTAATGGGATCTCTTGTGAAATGGACACTATCTACACAATAGTTATTCAATTTCAAACATCCTTAACTTACGGAAAAACCCAAAATTGAATGCAATAGTTTTTTCAATTGGAATTCCTCAATATCCATATTAGTCATTTAACACAATTTACTATTATTATCATGAATTTCAAATGACATCATGAAAACAAAGGTATTTATTTGATATTTTTCATTATGAAAATATCAAGTTTTCACATAAAATGTGAATTGTGTGATCAAATTATATTAGACAATTCATTTGCTTTTGGTACAGATGCTCACATAAGTTTTTTCTTTCCTAGGTACCTAAAATGCATGATGCAGTGAAAGGATGCCAAACATTGACATTAAGCATTAATGCATGTAAAGGAGATTTTTTTATAAAGTTTGATGATATTTTAATTTGAACTATACTTCTAATGTGTGCATTTTATGACATATTGTTATGTTTGTTGAATGATATTAAATTATTATTGATTTTTTCATTATCAAAATTCAAAACCTAGGACATGTTTTTAATTGCTTGTGATCAAGACAAAGGTTGTTATTTATGGTGCACGGGATGGGGAATAAGATTATATGCACTCCAAATTGCAACACTAATATGAAGCATCTTTAGGTTTGTCAAATTCCTTTAAAGGCACAAAAACTTTATCAATTTTTAAGTTTGCAACAAAATGCAAAATAAAGGCATGTCCCTTAACTTTCAAAAAAGAAAGAGGGGGACTTGGGACTATGATAAGTTTTTCAAGTTGAACTTACAAACATGTCAAATTGCATAAATTAAAAAAAAAGGTGGTTAATACATTTTAGATCCAAAATGGTGCACCAAAAAACCAAAGGAAAGTTTTACATGGGACTCCTCATGATTTGAACTTGGTGAGGAGTTATCAATATTTTCTATAAAAAATTACTAGCTCCTTGTGGAAGCTCCATTGAAATGGAATTTTGTCCAAAGACTACCATAATTGCCAATGTTATGAGTCTTGCCAACTTTGAGGCTCATAATTTCTTTGTTTGGTTTCCAATTGGGGAGCTCTCAAAAGCAAAATTGAAGCCTTTAGAAAAAATTCAAATAGCGCTAATTTGATTCACACGATGGCTTGCACTTTTCCACAATTGTGAGAATGTGCTTAGTCTCAAAACACTCTCTTGATTTGTTTCCCTTGGCATGTCCCAACTTTAAATGTGAGCTCAAGGTTAAGGTTGTGACACAACTTCACCAAATAATCAAAAAATTTGTTGAGCACAATTGAAACCAAAATTAGGTCATAAATTCACAAAAACCACCATGGCCTATGTTACCATTAGGAGGCCTTGCTCTCCTTATACGATATCACGTGTGTGCTGATGGAATTTACATCCTAATGGAAAAATTAAGAATATTTTTGAATAAAATGAATGAATAAGAATTGAATAAAAAGACATATTTTCCTTGTGAATGTAAATTCTCAAAGTGTTTTTGCAACTATATAGAAGCTTATTGACAATTGGTAAACGATGTATAGGTAAGGGGGGGGAGAAGGGTGGTGGGAGAATAATTCAAGGTTGTAATTCTCATTGCCAACTTCCCATATGTACATCTTTATTTTTCTAACATTCCATATGTTGTTCCAATTTTTATTGCCCCAAGGTAATGGGCATGCATGTGTAGACTTTGGGTGCACCCATCCAATTGATGAGTTGTTTTGAAATCTATCCATCTACTTGTTAAGTTTCTTCTCCAAATATGAATTTTGGGTAACTAATTTAATTGTGCCTCTATATCATTTTATTTCTTTGGGTTATCGGTTGCCTTTTTATATCACAAAGTTTAATACCACTATGAAATGGAAAAAAAGTTCATATGATTAATTTATTAAATGAAATTTGTTTGATAAATAAACAAACAATTAGTTCCATTCCTTTAAATCTTATTAAAACAATACTTTAAAAATAGTTTAAAAGGTTATGGAAGAATTGATTAAATTAAAACATGTAAATTTAAAAATAAATTAAAATTTCAATATAAAACTCATTTCTAAGATATAAAATTAACAAACTTTAATAAGGTTTGATGAAGATTTAGTAACAAAAATCTTAATGAAATTAATTTGTTTGTATTATTTTTTCCTTTTATGTTGTAAAAATGTATTATTGCCTTAAGATAGTAGACATGCATGTATGATTTTAGGTTATACCAAACATGTATAGGACAAACACATATAATTTTATATTGGTCATCCTCAATGTTCTTATTAATACAAATATTATTTACATACAATAATACATTTAAAGGTTCAATAGTAATAAAAATATTTTTAAAATATTGAATTAAATAATTTCTTGTTTTGTATGTTGAAAATTAAGGAAATTACATGTCCATAAATATTTTAAAAATTGGGAACTTGAAAACACAACTATCTCTAGTTCCCAAATTCAACGGTTTATTGTTATCTTTGTTTCTACTTCTGGACATTTAATAACGTGTAGTGCTTTTCTCTAATCAAGTATTTTCACGGACATTAAGTGCATCAATCAATTATCATGGTTGAATAATTTTATTTTGGTATAATTCAAGCTGAAATTTTCATTGTTAAATTCAGATTAGAATTTTGAAATAATTATTTAACATTGAGTGCCAAACCATAAATGAGGTATCATTGTTAAAAGCTTTCTGTTCAAAATATAATAAAAAGCTAGGTAGAAATCTAAAGGTAATAAAATATATAATTAAACACTAATTGAAGTTTGTGTAATTGAGAGACTCTTCATACACCATAGTTATTTCATCTTTTTGTGAGACGGGTTCTACTTGGAAGCAAAAGTAGATTAATCCCTTAATTAACCAAAAAAAGCCACATAAAGTACAAATTCAAAAAAACGCAAAAAGAAAAGCCATGCAGTCAGATATGCGAGTAGACTGTAGATTCTTCATTTAGTTTTACTCAGTTTATTTTTAAATTTCTAAGTGAATTTTCCAAAAAATGAAAAAAAAGGATTTAAAAACAATAATTTCCATCTTGGGAACAATAATTCGTGCAAAGAAAAACCTTGAAAGCGAAATATACTTTTATATAATATGTTAAAAATTTCAAAATCCTAAACAACTTCACAAAGCTCTTGTGAATCCTAATAATTCTCTTGGAAAATACATATGAATCATAAAGGGAAAAAATCACTAAGCCTACCATGCTTAGTTTGGACTCAAGTCATGATAGTTTGATGTAATATAAATAAGTCAAATGGGAGTGTGCAATTAAACCTTTGCTACTACACTCTTGTGAGCATAGACACCTTGTGCCTAGCTTGGTCCCAAGAGTTATAAAACAACAAGGGGGTGTGTGACATTGTGGCCTTGCCATTTACATTCAAAAGTATCTTCAGGCAAAAGAAGAATTATGAAAACTCAAATATTTCACCATGCAAAAATATAATCTTCAAAAAAAAAACAAAAGCCAAAATATCATCTTTCAAAAATCCTCATATAAAAATAGACCCATTGCCTAGGGGACAAAATCCCTTAAGCTACTATAACTCTATAATGAATCTAAACACAATATCCTTGCCTTGGTAGGCAAGGCCAATAAAGAGAAAGCACACGGAATGCAACATGAAATACGAAGGAACATCTTTTAAATGAGAACTCAATATTGCAATAACATCTTTCCATTCTCAAAATACCCATATACCAAAACACCAAACATTCATCCTTTTAAAAATAATATCATCTTAAACAAAATAATAATATATATTTTCTTTTTTTATCATCCACATAATTGATGGGTTAAGTACATAATATAATTCAGCAATGTATAACTATCCAACTATTGAGTCACTTTATATTGTAAGTGTGGGGGGGGGAAGGGGGAAGGGGAATCTTTTTTGATACCAAAAGGGGCAATGCAAAAATTTTGGGTGGGTAGGTAATAGTAGGTAGGTACTAGCTTCCTCCAGTGCCCTTTGCCTGTTTCTATCTGCCCGTGTGTCTAGTCTAGTCCCGTGCCTTTTGCCCATTTCTGTGTGCCCAGCACTCTGCCCTCTTTTTTTTTTTCTTCCCATTTTCCGTCTGCCCGTGTGCCCGGGGCCTCTTCCCTTTGCCCGTTTCTGTCTACCTCCATGCCCGGCTCGCTGCCCTTTTGACACGCTCCTGTCTGCCCTTGTGAGCGGCCGTCTGCCCTTTTTGCCGCTTCTGTTTGCCCGTGCGGGCCCCTCTGCTGCCCCCTCCCCCCCCCCCCGGCCAGTGGGCTTCTTGGCCGCCGCCAGCGAGCGAGAAGTGGCCAAGAAACTCGTCGGAAACGCAAACTCTGGCGCGCGTTGCTGCCCATTTTCCGCGGCAGATGGGCCGGGGTGCTTTGCTTGCTCGCGCAATCGCAGCAGCCGCCGTCCCGTCTTTCCGTCTGCTGGCTATCCATCGGAGCTCGTGCGCTCTCTCTCACTCACACTCTCGCACTCTCATTCGTTCAAGCAGTAGATTGCGTGCCTATTTTGGTGCTGAGTTTTGCAAAAATGAGGTGTGTAGGAGGAGAAGAAGAAGAAGAAGAGGAAAGAAAGTAGGCAGTAGCTATAGCTACCTATCTGGTCCGGACGAGGACTATTTTGGGTCTTGTGTTTTGCCAAAATCACCTCTCGCGCTCTCCTCGCCCAAAACAAAACCACCAACAAACTAGCTACCCACCCTAGTACCTACCACCTATCAGGTCCAGACGAGAAAGAAACAAAAAAAACAAGCAAGGGAAGAGGAAGGAAGGAAAGCAAAGGAGAAAACTCAGGGAGGAAGGAACACAAAAGAAAAGAAGGAAAGAGGGAAGCCAGCAAAGAGTAAGGAAGGAAAAGACTGAGGGAAGAAGGAAAAGAAAGAAAGGGAAGGAAGGAAGAGAGGGAGGGAGGGAATAAGAAGAAAAAGAGAAAAGGAAGGGAGTTTTGTACAAGCTCATCTTCGTCTTCTCTTGTGCAATTGTTTGTTTGTTGCAGGCTTGTGTGTTTCTGGGTGTGCAGGAAACAGAAACAGGAGTGGGCAAATTTTTGTGTGCAGGAAATAAAAGTGGAGTGGGGAAATTTTGATTTTTTGTTGCGCGTGGTTTTGGTATTAGTCGTGTTTGTTGGTGTGTTTGTGTGTGTGTGTGTGTGTTTGTTTTGTTTTTGTTTCTGAGAAATGCGACTCCTCCTCCCACTCCAATAGGTAGTGGGATTGGGGGAAGGAAAGGAGAGGGGTGTCAGTGGTGTGCTGGGATATAGATAGTGAGAGACAGAAGTGTCTTTGTTGATGAGCAGTTGCTGGATGAGATTGAGAGGAAGCTTTTCTTTTTCTTCTTGTTCTCGTGCTTAAAGAGATGTGGTGGAGGCAAGAAATTCAATCCAAGTAAAAGTTGAGAAAGGCAGAAGCACAGAGAGAGAGAGAGACAGACAGACAGACAGAGAACATGCATTGAAAACAATTTTCTTCTTCTTGTGTGGATGCGTGCTTGAAAGCAACAACTTCGCAAGGAAAAAGCTCCAGAGACAGAAAGAAAGAAGAAAGAAAGAAAGTAGGAGCTGCTGCTGCAACCAACCCAGTTCCATGCCCTATCAAATACCCAAAATTCATTGTCGAGCCATGAAGGGTGAGGAAGCACGAGAACAAGTTGTCGTTACAATGATATTGTAGGATGCAACAATATCATTCGGGATGCAACAATTTTCCTGAGAAGAAGAAGAAGAGAACAACAGTCCGTTGCAGAAAACTCAAAAGAAATAAACTAGGGTTGGGTGCGTGCAAGCGAGGGACTTTGTTGGGGGGCGGGGGGGAGACAGCAGCAACATCCAAGGGAGCAGCTTGCAGCAGAAGCTGCTCAATGAATAGACTGGAAGAACAGCCACTCAAGTCTTTGTCTCAAGATTTCTTGAGCTTGTTGTTGAATGGACAATCGTTCAGTGATGTGAGCTTTGCAGTCGAAGGACGGCATGTGTACGCACACAAATGTGTGTTGGCAGCTCGCAGTCCTTTTTTCAGGATGATCTTCTGTGGAGATGCACACATGCTTGATGGTGCTCCTGCTGTTGTTGGGAACACTACTCAACAACAACAACCTCAACCTCCTCGTGGAGCAGCAGTAGCAGCAGCTGCAACAGTAGCACCACAAGTCATTCCAGTGGGTATTGTAGGTCATGATGTGTTCATGCTCTTGTTGCAATTTCTGTACACTGGCAATCTTTGTTTCTCGCCCCAGAATCTCTCTAGAGCTTGTAAGGAGAAGAGTTGCTGGCATACCCATTGCAGTTCGGCTGTCGAATTCACTCTCGAAACTCTGAATGCTGCACACTTCTTTGGAGTTGATCAACTCTCTACTCTCACACAGGTGATCCTTCTTTTTCTTAGTCTTCTTCTTCTTATTATTGCTTTTGAGATGTTGCAAACCTCTGTCTTGCAACATCTCGTCTGACTGCTGCTTGAGCTTGACATCTTGCAAACCTCTGTCAACATCTCCTCTGTCTCTGTTTCTTGATCTTGACATCTTGCAAACCTCTGTAGACATCTCCTCTGTCTGTGCTTCTTGAGCTTGACATGTTGCAAACCTCTGTCAACATCTCCTCTGTCTTCTGCTAGAGCTTGAGATGTTGCAAACCTATCTTGTGGCATCTCCTCTACTGCTTCTTGAGCTTGACATCTTGCAATCCTCTGTCTTGTGACACCTCCTCTGTCGGCTCCTTGAGCTTGAGATTTTGCAGCTTCTGTCTGCATCTCTCCTCTGTCTCTACTTGAGAATATCCAACCTCACACGCAAACACACACACTGTCAAGCTCTTGAAGGTAGATGTTTTTTTTGGTTGGTCTTGTTTGTTTGTTTGTTTGTGTGTGTTTTCCTCCTACAGTTTGAAAACTCCAAATTTGGCTGTTGGCTGTTTCTTTCTTTCTTTCTGTTGCAGAAGCATTTGGCAGCAATGGCGGAGAAAGCATCGATTGAGGATGTGATGCACATTCTGGTTGCAGCTCAGAAGCAAGAGGAACCACAGTTGTGGAATGTGTGCTCCAAGCTGGTAGCAAAGTCGGGTCTACCTTCAGATATCTTGCAGAAGCATCTTCCTGCAGAGATGGTGGTGGAAATTGAGTCAATCCGACAAAAGACAGGGTATGGATACAATGGCTCTTCTATATCCAACTCTGCTTTGATGAATCAAAGGACCCGACGCATGCAAAAAGCACTTGATTCATCAGATGTTGAGCTTGTGAACATGATGGTGATGGGAGAAGGGCTCAACCTTGATAAGGCACTAGCTCTTCACTACGCTGTCAGCAACTGCAGCAGGTGAGGACGATCACACCTGGCAGCTAGCAAGCTTGCTTCTTTCCCTTTTCCCTTTAATACTACCACTACTCTCAGTACCTCTAAATTCCAGTACTGATCAATTCTCCAAGCTCATTGCAAAATAGAAAAAACTGTGGATTTTGTGGGAGCTTCATGATCGGGTTCATGGGTGGCTGGTTCACTCAACAACTGATGCAAATGTGCAACAGGAAAGTGGTCAAGACCTTGCTGGATCTGGGAGCTGCAAATGTCAACTTACGTGGACCTGATGGGCGTACGCCACTGCACATGGTGGCGGAAGTTGGTGATCCAGAAATGATCGCCATGTTGTTGGACCATCAAGCAGATCCCCGCATTCAAACTGCAAATGGCAGGACTGCAATCGATATTGTTCAAGCTGTGGCAGCAGATGCACTTGCTGCAGGGGTACTATATAACCCAAGCATCAAAGGAGATCATCACCGGCTTCGCCTTTGTCTTGAGCTGTTGGAAAGGGCAGGAGCAGCAATTGCAGTGCATGCTGGTGGTCCCTTGAAACTTGGTGAGAATGGGAGGAGCTCAGTATCAACAATACTCACAGAGCATGCAAGGAGTAGTAGTCCATTACTATTGCTCCCAGAAGAGAGTAATAACTTTGCATCCATGCCAAGAGCAGTGATCAACCCCTTGACTCGTGGAGCTCAACTAGGCAATAATGACTTCTATTCAACTATTTCTCAAGGAAATGGTGAGCTGTGATGGATGTCTCAGAGTGATGATTCCTTGAGTGTTTTATGACTTTTGTTCTTTTTTATTTTTTCTTTATTTTTTAATTTTTTGAATAGGTGAGCCACAGAAGGTATTCAAAAAGTTGTGAAAATGCCTAAAAACACTGCTTTTTTTCTTTTCTTTTTTTTCTACATGTAGCCTTCAGTCCAGGGCATTGTTAGACGAGCATAAAATGAAGGGCTCCAAATGTCCTTCAAAAGTGCCAACTTTTCTTGTGAGTTTGCAAGATTTTGGAAGAAGAAAGCTACATAAACAATGTTTGTTTGTTTGCTCCTTGTTTTTTGAACCCTCAATTGAACCAGAGTCTCTTGTCCCGAACATGTATCCAGATTTTTGTTTATTTTTACTTCTATGGATGTAACTGTCTAGGTTGCAAAGCAATTACTAAACCACACTTAAATTCAGAAACAAATTGTAGCACTCTAGTACTATGGTGGAAATGAGGCTGATCTGTTTAGGCTTATTTGTGACTCCTGTTTTATGAGGAAGAGGATGTAATGGGTATCTGTGTAGGTTAGTATGGGAGGTGCATAGTATGTTGTAACTGTGCTAGAAAAGTCAAATTTCACAACTGCCCAACTGTGATGGCTATTTCTCTTTTGGTTGTATGCAATGTGGGAAGTTTGGTTGTAATGAGCCTGACTATAGTTGAACATTTTCATGGTTAAGTTTCCATTCAACTAGTATGGGGTTTGAAATTGGATTCAATGAAGTCTGCAATGTACACAAATAAATTTTCTGCTTCTTTTCTGCACTTTAAAAAAAATCTCTGCAAAAATCTGACATTCTCAGTATTGGTTTGAAAAACAGATTGAAAAACAGGAACACAGAAATTAGTGAATGGGTTGTGCATGGATTTTAACACATGCTCCCTTACTTCACAATGGGTTCAGGGCATGGGAATGATTTGGAGCGAAGGGAGACAAGTGACTCAATTTCAGGATTCGTACAACAAAGCTCATTAGCATGGGGTGGTGGTCTGGAAGAACAACAATGGCAGAAAACTGATTCTAGCAGCCCAAATTATAGCTTCACAGTGGAGCAAAATTGCAGACTGGAGGGACGCTCAAGCAACACACCACCGGGTCCCTATTCTGACCTAAAAGACTTAACAATGTTACGGGAGGTAGTGCTGAAGGATATCACAAATGAAGCTGCAGAAAATCTCAAGAATGCTACAACTACAAATTTTGCAGATGAGGAGGTCAATTCGGGTTGGCAGCTCTTTTTCCAAGAACGTTAGCCTTCCAATTTTTATTTTTATTTCAGAGTGAAACTGAGCTCCTTTTGACCATTGTGGGTTGTGGTTTGTTTGCTTGAGAGTGTACCAAGAGGAGAGAGCTTGCTTGTAGACCACAAATTTGAGATGGTATCTTGAGCTTGGCCCAGGGCTGCATGTATGGAATCCAAAGAAGCTCATCTCGGAGAACTGTGAATTTGGGGAATTTGCACCTTTGAATAAGCTTCTGCTTTCTGATGCTGGTTTTCTCAAGATCAAACACTACTTGAGATTCTTAAGTCTGTAGAATGGACATGTGGGGTTAAAGTTGACGAACATGCCATTTCAAGGGAAGGAGCATTGCATTGAGCTTACATATCACACTGTAAAATTAATTGTCAACCAATTGCTGAATATGCAATCTCAGTCACACTCCACACTTACCATTCTACTTTTTTCAATAAATGGGTATTAGTTTGGACCTCATGTGAAAATTGTGTTAGTCATGGCTTTGATTTGGCCACTGTATGTGCACATGATTTGAGTGGATCTCTTGCATTCAAAATGGGGTTGTTTTCTGTGAGTTTTTTTCCCTTGTGGGTGGTTTCTTGTTATCACTTGTGTCAAGATTCCTATCTGACTAATTTCTATGACCTCCAAAGATGAATGACAACCACTCACAAGTTTACATAATTAACCTAAAATCTCCAACCTTGTTCCCACTATCACAAGAAGACCTTTATGGTCATCATTTATGGCAAAGATGAAAACTACTTTGTCAACGTTATTTCCAAAAGTCTTTTCATGTGCGTTTTGAAACTCTATACCCCACACCTGAAGTTCAGCAATCATCTCTAATTCTCTCATCATGTGTGTTTGAAAATTGCATAAACATGTAACTAAAACTTAACAATGATTTTTACAAGTCCCATCATTTTGTGATAAGGTGCAAAAGGCTTGTCACAAAATATTGCAGTAAACTTTACGATGTAATGTGTTGCAATAGATTTATAAACATTGAACATGTTTCCTAGCTCTAAGTATTGGGATAGAAGGCTTGTGTGAGACCTTTGGGATAAGACTAAGAATTCTTCAAGTTGAGCTCACATACACATCAAAATGCACAAACCAAGCAAGTAGAGTGATTAGTGCATTGGGAACCAAATTGGTACATGGAGTCAAAATGTTGCACAAACAAGCCATGAATTTACAAAGCTCCCCATGACCCATATTTGTGAAGAGTCATCACTCTCCTCCCTATAACATAGCTTGTAACTTTTAGCAAAGCTACATCAAAACAGTCATTTTCATCGAGTGAGAGTCTTGGGAGTCCCAAAACTATGAAGTTATTATATTTCATCATTTTGGCGTTCATAACTTTCTCATTTTGCATCTAAATGAAAAACTTTCACAATTTTTTTGTAGCCTTTATAAAGATTTTTTTAACAACGTATCAAACTCCTTAGTCAAAATTGATTTGACCTCTCACAATATTCATTAAATTGTTGGAAATGATTTTGGTCATTTGACCGTGAACCTTTCATATGCCCATAATTTTTGTTATATATATTTTTGGGAGAATGAAACCCCCCACTATATTGTAATTACTATTCAAACCCTTCTTAACAACTTAAAGAAAGTTTGATTTGAATGAGGTTTGGTCTTGTAAACCTTGATCCAAATATTCCAAACACCTTGAAATTTCCAACTTGCAATGTGAAAGTTCAACATGGGAGCTTTAGAAATGTCTCCCTTTCACTCCCACACGCTTCCATTTCATGTAAGAATGTTTTTACATTTTCTTGCTTTGGCTTCATGATCCAATCCAAAAGGAACTTTTATGTTTTCCTTCATATTAATAATATTTTGTTTTACATCTTAGGGCTTGGTTATTCACCCAAGTTCTAGGGTTGTACATTTTGTGTGTTCTAAAATTCCACATCATCAAACAAAACTTAATAATGGACCTTTAAAAATCTCATCTTCTTTGTTTCAAGATTCCATATCATGCCACCAAACTTTAACAATTGGGTTTAGGGTTATTTGGCTTGTTAAGCTATGCAATGTTTATCAATAAGATACACCCCTCATCTTGTTCATTTTATTTTGAAAACTTGAAATACAATAATGTTTTGCTCTTCTTTTCAAGAGTTTTTTTTTTTTTTTTTCAATTTATTTATTTTATAAATTTGGTACACCCTACCCACCACTAGGTTTTCTTGTTCATGTTTCTTTCAAATGGAAGAGATTGCTATAGATTCATAACATATAACATTGTCCTCTTTTGTGAACTATAGATCCTAGATTTGGTTTGTCACTTAATGTTCATATTGGATATGCATTTGTGCACTTAACCATCTAAACAAAGGCATGTAACATAAACAAGTTATGTAGAACTATGAACAAGACAATAAGATAATGTCTAGTGTTGGGCAATTACTTGGTTCGATTGGTTAAACTCGCCAATTTCAATTATAATTAGTACAAAACTAGAAACAAGTTTGATTTATGGAACTGAAATTGAAATTGGGTTCAAAAGTTTATCAAGTTCTAAAATCAAAATTGAAGTTTCCATTAATTTTATTTTATTTGGGAAAAATAGGTATGGAACTTAGGGTCAAATGGTAGTTAATTGCTAGTTTCAATTTTAAGTTGCCCAAAACCAAAACAAAAACTAGGTTTGAATTCCAAAACTAAAACCATACTTGTTCTATATTTGTTTAGATAATTGGAACCGAAGTTCTTCATAAATGTCAATAATTACCCAACGTTGATAATGTCATCAACACATCTATTATTGTGAAGAGAAGGCCTTCCCACACTAATATGTATGATCTTTCAATATTAGAAGCAATAAGGCCCTTTGTGTATCAATGAACATGTATAGTGACCATGTGTGTTTGTGTTTCTTCCAATATCAAAGCATGGTTGTGTGGCATGAAATAGAAAGGTGACATCTTGGTGTGAGATGTTATTACCTTGCTCGTTTTTACATCAGATAATCACCAAGATTGGTGTGAGGATGACAAATTATGGTGATTATCTAATGTAAAAAATGAACAAGATTATTATGTTTGGAGCTTCAAGCTAAAACATCATAACATTTGAAAGTGCAATGGAATGGTGTAGGCAAGTGGTGGTACGCAACTTTCAATCCTCAATGATCTATGGTTGGAAAATACATGCACAAAGAAAGTCATGTCTAATTGTAAAACAAGATTGAAAGGAATTATTTTTAAAAAGGAAGTATCAATGGTGAGGATAGATGTTTTTTTGTTAAAAAAAATCCTCAAGTAGGTGCACTAGCTAGCATCCTCAGCACTAATTAGCAATAAATGGTGATTGTCCTAGTGGACTAGTAGATCTTTTTTGGAATCCTGCCTCGTTATGGTGACCTACAAGAACACATTGTCTATGTTTAGCGACTTCTAAGTTTTTTCGGTCAAGATATGGCAATTTTTTTCTAAAATTTCAGAAATCCCTTTGTTGGATTTACCATCCCTTTTTTTTGGTCACTAGGTTGCAAAAAATTGCCAAAAAAACCACTAGTGAGGATGAACATGTAATGGCTTTTCATTCAACCATTTACAAGTGAGAATGCAATCATAGAAGACACGAGACAAGTTTGAATGGAAATGGTGGAGATGAATCAATCCATGTAAGCAATGTGAAGAGTATGGGCACTTCATCAATACTTGTGATGAATTCCAAAGTGAAATTGCACAACACATGAAAGAAATACAGGGTTAGGGGAAAACCAATGTGCATATAATTGAATTTTTTTTATTGAGTTGAGATGATAGGTAAAGGGGACACATGGCCAACAATAAATAAAAACATTGCAAAATAATTTTTAATGTAACCATACACAATCAAAAATAAGATTTAAGGCCAATATTAGTTCTAAGATTTGAGGCCACACGTCATGTCACCAAAAACAATAGTCTTTTTTAAATTAGATGAATTCCTAGTGCAAATTGGGAATGTGATTACTGGGGCTAGACTCATAGCATTCAAGATAATATAACAATTAGATTCCCCAAGCCTCATGGAAGATTAAAATAAATCTAAAGGCATTTATGTGTTAGATCTCATTAAGAACTTGGTGTGAGTTGGAGTTAGCAATGGAAAGTAAAGGACTATTTATAGTGAAAATAAATAATCTTCATTCAGTAAAATTTCCAAGTAGTTGCATAAAGAAAAAGAATTGGGAAATTATGTGGCATGTACTTTGAGTGGAATCTCAAACTCAAAGGAATCATTCATAGTTTGTTCAATTGATGGAAGTGGCATGATAGAAAAAGCATTTGTGGCACAATTGTTTAGCTCATCTCAACATGAAAAACTTACACTATGTGTTTTAATCAAAGAAATTGTTGAAGAAATGCCAACATTGCTCACCATCATAAGATTAGTATATTTAGGGCGATAAGAAGCTAAACAACATAAAGGAAAAAATACAAGCTACAAGTGACCATCAATTAAGAACAATGTTGTAACTTGTGCACTTTGGCCTATGTGGCCCAATCCTAGCATTTGGCCTCTAGGGGGATTGGGGGGTGTTTAGATAAGCATTGTGTTACATGATAAGATAATTAGGGAAAGGTTGGTGTGTTGCATGAACTTGGATAAGGTAAGGTTAATTTTATCTTATCTCTTGAATTGGACAAAATTTAAACACAAGATGGTGAGAAAAAACACAAGATAATGGGGAAAGGGACAATTCCTTGGATATTGTTTTTATGTTAGGCTAGGGGGTAGGTCATGCTTTCTTCGTTAAACAAACTTTGACTAAAGCTTGGACATTAAGGTAAATTTTGATGGTGTAGATTCATGGAGGAGGTTGGGGCATCATGGGCACAAATGCTAAACATAAGGAGATGGTGGTTACGTGTGAAAAGATGGTTATAGGCTAAATTAAATAACATTTATGAATTAAGTTTTTGAGGGCATCATGAACAAGCAAGGGAATTTGAAGTTGGTAGTTGGATGTTTCATGAGCAAGGAGGCAAACTTAAGGTAAGAATGGAGGAGGATGGGAGAAAAGGAGATTACTTTGGTGGTTATTTAGGAAGAGTGAGTTGTTAGGGGAGTAGAGGAATTACAAAGGGGGGAAAGGCCAAGATGGCCCACTCTATCTTGTGATTTTTTGTTTTGTTTTATTTTTTGTGCATTTAAGGTTGTTGTGAAAGCTTAACAAGTCATAGGAAATTTGACCCTTCGAGATTTATGGTGTAGCTTGTTTCACTTAAAGGATGAAGTAGACCTCTGAGGGAGTGAGGATGCACTTGAAATTGTAATACAGACAAGAGATGAACTTAAGAAATAGGGAAAGTTGAAAACCATGGTTAGTGTAATCACATAAGAAACCCCTCCACCCAAACTCATCCCATTTATTCTTGATGCATTCATAGTCAAAGGAACCATTGAAGAAGGGGGTGGACATTGTTTAAAATTGTAATTTTATATTTTTGAAAAATCATAAAGGAATAGTCCAATTTTTTTGAAATAGGTTCCATTACTTGCAAAATTTTAATGCTCAAAATTTGACGCAAACTGATGATGTTTTAAAAATGATAAATTATTTTTCATGTATTTTTTTCCTTATAAAATGTGCACCATTTTTTTTCAAAATTGAAGAGCATCACAATATTGATGATTAAAAGAACAAAATGAGTTGAAATTGGTGGTATTCATTTTCATAACACATTTGAATGCCTTCAATCCAAACATGCTTTTGGGTTTGACAATCATGAATTTTGAGGATGTGTTGGTAATAAAAGTTATACATTTTTATATGAAAAAAACATGGATGCATAATATACATGATGTACAATAAAAGTGTAGTAATAAAATGTTTAAATCTAACATAGTTGTAAACTAGGTGTGAAAATTGCAAATTTTGGGAAACCAACATGTGAATGTCACATATCACATGCAATCCTTGGAAAAATGATTTTTACTTTGGTGTGTCTAACTCCTTTCATTGTGTTTGCACCTTCTTGGGGCTTAATTTTGGTGGTTGTTGGGGTTTAGTGTGGACTTAAGGGGGGGTGCGCCGGGGGGTGCACACCAAGCCCATGAATAAGATTGTTACTTTACCAATAGGAGGGATAACATGTGTCTTAGGGTGGAGGTCATCAATATGTTGAACTTCTTGCTAACCAATCTTCTATGAAGACTATTTTTGGATCCATCCTAGCAAGAATATTATATAGGCTATGTAAAACCAATTGAACAATATCAAGTTTTTTAGGTGTGTTGTCTATGCCCATGCGAACAATATCTACAAATATAAAATTGGAATCAAAGTCTAAAACATGTGTGTTTGTTTGATATGATAAAAAAAACTACAACCTACAAATTATATTGTCCTCAACTAGTGAAGGTGTAAATTAATTGTGACGTTGTTTGATGAACAATAGTTCTACTACTTTTGAGATATTTAAATCTCAACCCAAGAACAAGTTGGCCTTAAGAAATGTCATTATTGATGATAATGGTCCCAATCTTAATCCCATCCTCAACACCATAACCTTTTGAACAACCTCAAAAGAACTTAAATTTTTGTGCATGAAACGGAAGACCCTAGAGGAAATATTCACATACTATCTCCATCATATCCAACTAATAAATGACAATCCCAAGGAACATTTTAGTCCACATCACTCTTGCTCACTATTACAAAAATGACCCAAGTGGTTACAACTTATTCTAATGCCCAAGTGCAAGACTATGTCTAACAAGCCAAATGTGTTAAACATGCTTAAACTAATTTTCTTCAAAGAAATAACATCATATCCACATTATATCATAGTCAAGGAACAAGAAATGACCTCCATAGTTGAAAATCATACGCACAAAATTTGATGGATTTACCTTTAGGTGTCAAACCCATTTCTACCAAATGGATTTTCAATAATTAAGGTATAGATGGAAAAGTAGACAAATTAAAGGCAAGTCACATAACTCAAGGCCATGCATAAGTAGGTTGATTTTGAAGAGATTTCTACTCTTATTATGAAGTGGAGCAGAATATGCACTCTTGTGGCCTTAGTAACAAAGTTGGATTGGAAGGTCTTACCCATGGATGCAAGGATTACTTTTCCCAACGATAATATGGAAAATATCTTTGTTTTCATCAACTTGAACATTTTGTCATGCACTAGGATACAAGCAACAAATTTTCAAGTTTTGAAAGGCTATTGATAGTCTTAAATATGTCTTTTGAGAGCCAAATACTAAAAAATTCACAAATTGTTAATATCCAAAGGAATGAATAGGATCTATGAATATTACAATCTATACTACCTGAAAAAATGTGAATGTCTTGTAATCCTTATGGTGTATGTTGACAACTTAATCTCATGTAGGTAATGACACTACCATAATTAGCAAATGCAAGGAGACATTGAATTTTTGTTTCCAAATGTCACTCCTAGGACCTTTGTCTTTCTATGGCGGTGCATGGAATTCATCAAGTACAAGTGTGGAGTGTTTCTAACCCAACAAAGTTGTGCCATGAAATGTCTTGAGGAGGAGTTTTGGTTAAGTGATTACAACCTTAAAAGTGCACCATTACTTGATGGCACCCACCTATAAACCAACATGTGTATTAAAATTGTTGATGCCACCCAATATAAGGCAAGGAAACTAAATTACTTTGAACATGTCTTGATATTGCATTTATTGTAAGCCTCCTTAATTGTGGGCTCCATAGATCATCTCAATACAATTATGTACTCTTTTGGCATGTCAAAACAAGTTTTGAATATGGTGTTTGCTATAGAAAATAGGGGAAGTTGGAACTTGATTGTCAATTAGATGTACACTAGGTGAGTGACTTGGGCCACATAAAATTTACCTATATACTATAGGTGGCGATCCAATTACTCAATCAAGCAAAAAATGACATGTAGTAGCGACCTTTTCTTTAGAACTGGACCAGATTTTTACTAAAAAAGTCATGTATTTTGTGCATGCACAAACACATAAAAGCACAATCATTTGGTGAAAGAGAAACTTAAGGATGGAACATTTTTAATTGGACATGTGCCATCTATGTTATGTCTTGCAAACCTACTAGCAAAACCCTTTGGTGGAATTGTTCATGAGAGACTAAGACATTATAGGGATCATTTCAATTTGTACTTCATTACTAGCAACATATGATTACCCAAAAAGATTTCCATAGGCTAATTCAATCTATGACAAGTTAATGAATAATAGTGAATGAAGGTTCTCTGATGTTAGCCATTTTGAGAAGGAGATGGGTTTTGAAAAGAAGTGTGAAAATGAGAAAAGAAACTTATATGGCATATGTAGCTTAAATGGTGTGTATAACTTTAATTGGTAGTCAAGAGTGAAGCGGTTTGTTGGATATTGGTTTACGCATCTAAACACCTAGACATGGCATGTAGTGTAAATATGTTACGTCCAACTATGACATGGCAAGAAGATAATATCATTATTACTTGAAACAAGTTGTGCAAGAAGGCCGTCACATACTAGTATATTTCTGATATTCCAATAAAATCAATAAGGTATCTTGTTGGAACAATGAATGTGTTCAACGATTGTGTGTGTGTGTGTTTTTGTCTATATGCCTCCATTTCATCAATTTCCACAACCATGACAATAGAAGGTTGTTACAACCCATTTCACAAGATGAGCTGAATCATGATTGCAAAATTGTGGTAGTAGATGTTACAGATGTCCATGCCATTAATACCCATGACCATGACAACAAAAGGTTGTTTCAACCCATTTCACAAGTGAAGATGAACCATAAGAGAGACATTGCACACACACTCCACTTTTTGGTACCTAATTGCATCACAACTTCACATACTTCATCTTGCCATAAAACTGTAGTTTAAAAAATTCCTGATTGTTCATAGGGTGTTGCTTGCTTTCTGACCTTTGTGGAAATAGTTTGTTTATTTAGTTGCCAAGTTTTGTTTGGGTGTTCATAAGGATCTCAAGATTACATGGGTCTGGGAGATTGTCACACTTCCAGTTCTAATACACAATAGGTAGGTAAACCCACCATAGAATTGCAGTTTAAACGAGTTCATTCCTTGGTCTGTGCATGAAGCACAGAGTGGACAACAACTTTACTTCCAAAGCAGAAGCAGACATGCACTAGATCTATCAGCAATGGATTGACTTTGTCCAGGTGAAGTTCAGTGTCTTGTGGTAGCTAACTCTCATGGATGCATGCACCAATCAGTTTGAACACCTCCACCAACAGTTGAAGCTCACATAATTGAAAGTCACCTTCAGAATGCTTGTAGATGCTAAATACTACTTGAGTCTGAGATTTGCAAAACTATGTGATCTTCTAGCTCACTCAGAATGAGGAAACTGTACATCCAGAAAAGCCACAATAATAGCATGAATCAAGAATGGCCTGAAAATGATGGGGATCTGTACAGTTTGGAAGAGTGGTTTGCATAGAAACTATCAATCTCTATCCCCTGCAAAATTTCTCCCAATTTAGTCAGGTAGGCAGAATGCCCATCCACCAGCTCTGATACATCCACCTGCCACAACACAGCAGCATTGCTAGTCAGAATGAATCTACATCACAACTCAGGTAAGCATCTGTGCATGCTTTTGTTCCCAGGGCAATCTATCTACTTTTCTGAACAAACAAGAACCTCCTGGTTACCACAATAGCTTGAAAACCAGTACACTTGAACCGGGTTGAAAGAACTAGATCTACATTCAACTGTGCAAGTAAAAATGGGAAATAGGCTCAAGTACTGAATTCTATGGGTTTAGAGCACATACATTCTCTATCCCAGGAATATCCACCACTTGTAGGCCTGCCAGGCCTTGTGTAAGAAAACTGCAATCATTGAAACATGAAGCACAGCTCACTTTCAGAAGACAAGTCTCACTCAAAATGCCAAAATTCCAAAGGCAAAAAACTTACTTCCACAGGATACAAGCAAAAGACTGCTGGACAAGTAAAGGGGCTTACGTAGCTCGGTAAACTACTCCCAATATCCAGTCATTTGAAGAAAATGCATTGACAAATCGACCTGCCACTACCTGTTGCACCAAATGTCAACAATAAAATGCAGTCAATGCCACCCCTTTTCACAATGCAGTACTCATGTTCTCAACAACAATTCTACCTGGTTGACATAGGTACCTTGCGAGCCATTTCCCAGCGTCCTTTGTCCAGTGTAATTGGAGCTCCAAGAAGCACTACACGCTCTACAATGGCACCTGTCAAGTCCCCACAATTGTCAGCCAGGTAGCTTAAGCCTTCAGGAAACATAATAACTATGATCATATGAGGAAATGGGTCCACCATGAAAAATAAAATAAAAACAATGAAAACAGAATAAATACCTGGATCTCCCTTCCTTGACAATTCCTCCAAGCATGAGAATATTACTCGAGCACCCAGAGAATAACCCATTAGTGTCACAGGTCTGCCACACAGAAGAAAGACACACTTTCAGGACAAGGATTCAGCAGATACAAATTGCCATTTTTTCAGCACACATGTCTAGATCCCCAATTTCTTGCATAAAACCCAAAATAAAAGTGCCATTTTAAGGAAAGTGGTCACTAGTACTCTTTCCTTAAAACTCAGAAGAACTTCATACCCATTTGGTTCAAAATTGCAAGAAAGAGGATAACCCAACACTGATTCATATATGAAGAAAGGTTTATGAAGAAATACCGGTTGCCTTGACCACCTTTGAGTAAAATCATGGCAAGTAGTTTACCAGCTTTATCAGATCTGTCAAACTCAAAAGCAAATGTCTTTCTGTCAGGATCTGGCGATGTCACATAATAAAACTGTTTTTGGCTCAATGACTAAGCATTCCATCTGTTCAAACTCCTAATTCGGTAGCTTAACAAAGAGCTGACAGATAATCCAAAAAAAAAATCTTACAAAACACAAAACTTCTAGAACCAATGAAAGGTTATCTAGGATATGTGCCATTGGAGGAAAGACACAGAGTTGGGTGTGTAAGGAGGGGTAGGGCACATGAGAGAGAGAGAGAGAGAGAGAGAGAGAGAGAGAGAGATGGGGTTCAGTACCTGTCAACAGCAATAGCCCATTTGCTGTCTATGAAATCAGTGGCACTGAGCAATGTTGCAGGCCATGCAATGGCAGTCATGAGCCCACTTAACACTGTAAGCATCGCTCCCCGCTTTATTAGTTGTGAAGCAGCAGCTGCAGGAATCCAAACCAAATTTCAGCGAAAAGGCTTCCCAGTTTGAGCAATTTGGAAGAACAGGAAATAAGTCGTACTAAGTCAGACCCCATCTTCTGTACAGTTTTGCCATTGTTATACTATACACCCAAGGAAGGTAGTAATTAACAGGAAAGAAAATCATACTAGAAGTAAGCCAGTCTTGTATTGCAGTGCTGACAGCAAGTATGTTCTCTGTCTCCCACCGCAGTGCATACCTGTATGCCACTAATGTACTTGATTAGACATTGTTTTTATTAGATGCTTCTTGTCCAACTCAAAACCTCCAAGATCAGGCTTTTGCACTAGATATGGGCTTTGAGGGAAAGTTTTACAGTTTACAGTTTTAGGGTTTAGAGTTTAAACCCTAAACCCTAGATACTTAGCAGGCTGGTTCAAGGTGTTTTGAGATACTTAAAAGAAATTGTGACACAAGAATTTCAGCTAGGCTGCTGAGACAAAGGTTGTTATGAAGGGTTTTTACTACAAGAAAGTAGGTACCTCTCCAAATCAGCATCAGGTGCTTCCCATGGCTTCTTAAAATCTTCAGGATTGAAAATCATGCCCGACACCACAATCTCCACAGCTAATCGCTGCACAAGCATTCAGAAAACTTAATCAAATCTAGGAAGCAGTGGAGTCGTGGTCTCTCTACAATTTAGAACAACAGGAGGTCTCATACTTCTGGCCAATGCTTGAGAATCCAAAAGTTCCTAAAGAATGGTGCAGCAATAAACCCTAAACCCTAAATCTTAAAAGCTTGATATCATTGTTTCTCTCCATAAGATTGGCTACATATAACACAAGAGATTGCTCATAAGACTTTGCTTGACCTGCCCTTCCGACTATAGACTGATCCTGTGTCTTTCACAAATAGAGCAGCAGTAAGACTACTCATAAGAGTTGGTTTGTGATAGCCTTATGGTCTAGATCCAACACCCCGTTTGGACAGTGTAGGTTTTAGCCAAGAGCAAGAAGATGAGAAGAATTCAATGGATGTCAAATCGGGTCTCAGAGAACTGGAAGACAACACAGAATGAGGAGGAGAGAGAGAGGGAAAAACAGACCCCTTGTTGATGGTTTTCTCCAAGTACTTCAAACTGAAACTCATCAACACCACTAGTTCTTCGGGCCATTTTGATTCCTGTGAGGCCAGCTCCAGCCGCTGTTCAACAACAAAACATCATCATCAAAAAATACACTATGCAATGTGCTGGATGATCAAGAGCAGTAAATTCCAGCACAAGAATCCACATTCTTCAAAACTGGTCAAATGAATCTAGAGCTATGAGATTCATCTCCAATCATTTGTGCAACTGATATGCAATTGTGTGAACAGAACACATTGTCTAAGAGGATGCAGCACATAAAAGGAGTGCCAGAATGTTTTACCACCAAAGGATGCTGCAACAGCAACTGAACCCATCGCTGAACCAGCCACCGCAGCAGCTGCAGTTAGGCCACTGGCTCCTAGAACTGGCACGGCTGCTCCTAAAGCTGCCATACCTGCTGCTATTGCAGGTGCTGCCAGACCTGTCATCCCATTCCAGAAGAGTCACAAAAAAACCTGTCAGCAAGTAACACACTTGTAGCCCCAAACCCACAAAACCTCCAAGGAATACCACTTGCCAGTTACCAAAACAGAGGTTGCACCCACCACAAAGGCTACAAGACTGAATAGTATTATGGCAACGGACAACAGAAATCCTGGCCACCCAATGAAACAGATGTCTCTAGCCTTGTTGACGATCATGAGAGCTCAATCGCCAATGAAAATGAGTGCAACCTATGGCCTGGTTGCAATCTCACAAAACATCTAGAGAGCCATTGAACATGAAAAGAACAAGAAAGGCAAAGTGGTGATCATGTGTCTACTACCCCCAGTGATTGCTAAAATGGCACCGCCTGTCAAAGCAGCTGCACCAATAAGACCTCCTCTCCTCCACTGTGACCACCTGCTTTTTGCCACCTCCTCATCGTCCACATGCTTTTGCTCCCTTTCTTTTTGTGCAGCCATAGCCATGTATGCTACCATCAGCTCCATTGCTGCCTGAATCAAACAACAATGTTCCCACCTCTTCATAACTGAGCTGAAATCCCAACTCTTTTAACCACTTCATCCTTTTTCATACCCACTGACTGAGTCCACTGTTTCTTTTAGTTTTGAATTTTTGAGAATTTCTGGCATCCTCCTCCACTTTGATATATGTACTAGTTAGTGTCCCTTAAGCTTCCAACCAGAGTGTACAAGCGTATAGATGTGGTTTTACCATTTTAGACCAATCAACGTCAAGCCAGAGTGCAAGCAAGCGGAGTGCAGAACGTTGGCGAGCATCATAGCCAACCTTCATTGCTGTCTTACCAGCCTTCTCAGCTGGACTGTCTGCCACACACCCTGCCAGGAGTGTGTAAAGCACAGCCACCTTCCGGGGGGTTGTCAGGGATTTGGCGGTTGCAGTAAAGCTCCAGCTCTCCTGTCTGTTACTTTGAAAGACTCTGCCAATCGGGTGTGTCTGTGAGTCATTTGTGTCTGGATATCCTGAGGATGTGAAAACCCATCATTTGGTTCAGAAATTTCTCCCAAACCTGAGAAGTATATATATACACTTCTAGAACGTCTCTAGGTCCCCCATCAAGAGGAAACAACAACCCAAGTTCATAATTCACTAGCTTGGTTTGCAGCTGCAAAGCTCAGCAGTTTGGGCTCATTGTATTGACTATGATTAACAGACATTTGTGTCTGAAGTGAGATCTGCAAAAATAGGGCTTAGGGTTCAGAGTTTTAGACAATAGACAATAGTTCACACTGGCCATGTTCCTTACTATCCGATGGTAAGACAAAAAATAGGTTTGAAGAGTGTATATTGTTGTCACTTGTTTGTCCCCCTGGTAAGAGAAATGAACTTCACAAAGTGCAAAAAAAAATAAAAAATAGACACAACAATGTATCAATCTTCTATCTTTATGAGTGATTATGTGATATGCCTTGCTTGTCTTGAACACTCTGAACCATGGCATCAACTGCATTTGCTAAGGACAGTTCAGCATCCATAGTTGATCTTGAAGAAGACTCGGCATCATCTTCTGACAAAATCCTCAGAAACTGCAGGCACAGAAATTTGAATTATGTTGTTAAGTGCATGATATCAGAATATATTTTTGTTCTTCACATTCAATCTGGGCTTTCCAGAGACACATGTTATCACTCAGAAGCACCGAACCTAATTTAGAAAATATCTATAGCAATGATGTGTGTGACAGGCACACTGTCATAGGTCCAGATTAACTACTGCTAAGAGCAGCTCCAGCAGTGCTCAGTATGTGGCCCAGCAAAAGAAAATTGGATGAAGAAAAGTCAGACATGCGAGTCTGGCTCAGCAAAATAGTTTTGGCCCAGAATTTTTTCAAGGGATGCTAAGGCTGGTAAAAGGCACAGCAAAGCCTCGCACCCATTATTGATTGGCTAGATAGTTTGATTGGTTCAGGTGGGTTGCTATTAGTAATCTCCCACATGTTTGTGGTCCCAGTTTTAGTTTTATGGGTGGGGTTGGAAAAAAAGTAAACACCTAATCTTGGATGTGAGAAATATTTTTGCAGGGTCATGTACTGAGCACCAGTGGAGCTGCTCTAAGAAGCCCCACCACAACAATAGAAAGATGCCAGAGCTCAGCTACAAGAAAGCAAGGAATATGTGAAGAACAGAGGGATAGTGAATTACAGCTTCAATGTGGTGCGTGGCATCAGGTGACAGAGAAGTATATTCAAGCCCCACCCATGCCTTCTCATCAATACCCAAATATCTGCACCATCCAAGAACGCCATTCTAAGCATTTTCCGGCTCATCTTGTGACACAACATCAGTCAAGGAAACCAATAACATAGTCACCACTTGCTTCCATGATCCCAAATCCACATATCTGTATCAAATTCAGTTTCATGTTCTGTTTTATAAGGAGACAATCAAATCAGGTGGAAAAAGACAGCATGGACAAGACATCTCTTGGATGGACACACAACTGGGTAGCACATTTCTGACCTAAAGATGTGGCGGAGAAGACCACTCTGTTCACAGCTCCATGGGAGAATGCCATCTCCAGCCAGAGACAACAAAGAAGAATGTCCATCTGCCGGGTCAAGAACAGGTGGGAAACCAAACCCAGGTAAAGAATGCTGATGAATTTGCGCCTGACTGAGGGCTAAGGCAAACAGCCCACCAGCAGCATACCGATGAACACTATCAAGCTCTGCCATTTGCCAGTTTCTTAAAACCTGTCGATTCTTGACTAGTTTGTTTCTCACAGTTGCACTTGCCTTGCCTGATCAAGGACAGAAAATTTTCTGAAGAAGATCTGACTAATCTCTGAATAGACGCCAATAGCCAGCTGAATATTTTGCCTCCTCAGAAGGTCTTCTCTCACCAACAGCATACGGATGTTGGATTTGGGTCTACCATAGACTCTGAATTTTCCATTATTCCACTGTGACCAGATTGCAGCTAGAATGTCTTTGTATGAGGATTGCCAATTGATTCTTTACCAAAGTACCCAAAAAAACCCTAGATCTTGCCTCCTCCTTTATGAGGTTTTCTCTGTTGTAAATTTGCTGTGTTTATAGTGATGCAAAGTTGTGAGACCCAGTGGATGATACTTCACAGTTCTCCACCTGGCAGAGGGAGGAGACCTTATGTAAATTCCTTCAGAAATTCCACAAGAATGTCTGGTGGAGCCAACATGAGTGACCAAGACCTGACAACACCATCACCCAACACCTGCACAAGTATGAAAGATTTTGGTGACCTGCAAGAGGATGGAGAACATGAATTGGTACATGCATTAAACCCTAAAATTGCATACCCATTTAGCAAACTTACAGAATAAGAGAGCTTCCATTAAAACCTTAAAAAAAAAACTGCAAACATTTAGCAAACTAACAAATGAGAACTTCAATTTGTGCAGATTGTGCAACACCTTGATGATTGCAGCCTACTAAAGATGGATGGATCAGGATCAGGCATTGACTACTACCCTATTTGATCCATTTTTTTAAAGCACAGTACCAGCAACAAACAACAGAATTGTGCATAGCAGAAATGGACTTCAGAAATTGACTAAATCCAGACATTCCAGACCAGGGAATTGGAAGCTTAGACTTACCAAGAATCTCAAACATCACATCATGTGGAAAATTTACAGACCTCAAAACCTAAATTGTAAATTTGCAGATAAAAAGATGGAGGAAGATGAGCAAACCTCAAAAACATTGTTTCTTTCCCTTTCACCAACAACACTTCTCCACTTTCTTTCTTCCAAATTTCTCTCTTGTGCTGAAAAAATGCCCTAAAACAAAATTGCAAAGAAGTAAATCACAAACAAAGGGGAAAAAAAGCCAACCAAGAGAAAAAAGAAACAAAAAACCCCCATTCACCAAACAAAAACCCAATAACTCAGATCAACAAACAAAACAATCAGCAGCAGCAGCAGCTAATGGGTGAGGTAGCCCAGAAAACAAAAACACATGCAAACACATTACAACACAAAATTAGGTCAAATTCAAATCTTCAAACAAAGAGCTTTTGTGCTTAGTACAAATTGCATAGCAACTTAAGAAAACAGATCTATGCTAAATTCCTAGCGATGGGTTGCAAATGTGCCTACCATATAAGATTTACACTTCCTTTTCTTGACTCTTAATTGATCAATCCTGACATACTTCATTTGCAAAGAGAAACCCATCCAAGAAGCATGAAATGGAAAAAGGAAAAAACACAAAAAAACATCTTATTACTTACTTACCCTTTGCTGATTGAAGCCAATTGTGACTACTTATGAGCCCTGATAGCATAGCCCAATCAGGGTTATGATGTCCCTACCACCCACCAAGCCAGCTACCTATCCACTCACTATCTACCTTCCTACCCACCTACCCAATACCTAGTACCACTTCCTTTAGGTTGTTTCTGTGATGACTTCCTCTTAGGAACAAGAGGTTCACAACCTTGACTTTTATAATGTAGGAAGCTTGCTTCCTTTCAGAGCTGTGGTCATTTTTCATTTGTCTTTGAAATGATTCTCACAAGAAAACATGTCGAGGAGACGTGGGTGGGGAGTTTTGCTACAGCCACTTGGCAAAAACCTAAGTGCACAACTGGCGTATCACTTAATGGCTATACCCATTTGTGTGAAGTTCAAACCAGCGACAATTGTAATAGGAAATGTTTGTATGCAAGTTCGGAGAAAATGAACTTTACTTGAAATGTGAGCCTTTTTCAACATGTGAGACCAAATGTAAAACCATGATATATTGTTCCAACAAAGTCTTTCCCTTACGAAGATAGCCAACAAAGCTTGACTTTTAGTAGGGTCTCTTTACCTTGTAGGGTTCTTCCTTCCAATTTCATGAGTGATCACTTTTTTAATGCACTATAACAACAAAACATGAAGGAATTCTCTAGTTCTATTTCATGTAAAGAACTACCTTCACTTTATTGGTGTATTTAGATGGTACATCTTAAAGGAGAATTTGACCTCCAAGACGTATTAGGGTTTTCCATTTCAAGAAGGGGTGTTACACCATAAGCAAATATCTTTTGGATTTTGTGAGATATCTCCTTCCTTTTTTTTTTGCAATACTCTTTCAGGTTTTAACCTTGTAGATGATCCACCTTGTGATTTTCTCAATAATCTAATCCATTGCAAAATCTCAACAATTCTCTACATTCAAGAATGCAATCCAACCTCAAGCCCTATCTTAAACTAAATTGGCATTCCAATGAAAATGGTGGGATGGTATTTCACATGATCACAACAACACATGTGTGTTGTCCCATTGCATTTGATGCACATCCAATTACACATGACACGAATCTCACTACACAACCAATCAATCAAAGATGATATCATTTCTAATATGTTTGTGTTAAATTTGGGTCAAATAAAATTCAGCTTGACCTTTAAGTATGCAAATTATATGTTTTATTTGTTGTTCACTACTAATTGCCACAAATGATAAAACAGGGGAAATTTTACATTAGTCTAATTATCAAATATTTATATAACCAAAAATAACTATTCAAAGTTTTTGTAAAGCCCTTGAATTCACATTAAATTGAAACATTTTCAAAAGATTGTGTGTCAATTCAAAAAATGAAATTGTAAATATTATTATCAAATTGACAAATGAAAGCCAAGAAGGGTTTTCAACGTCAACTATGTTTCATGAATCAAATGTTATGTTCAAATATTGATAATTGAAATATGGATTAATGTATATATATTTAATATGGACATACATATGGTATTTCATATATTGTTGTGTGGAAAAATGATTTATATAAGAATGCATAATTGTTAGAAATACATTGATCCACATACTTTAAATTTCGAATCTATTTTTGGAACATTAATAACACAATATGAATGCAATATTTTACCATAAATTATTAATTTCAATGATGATGATAATGAAAATTGATTTAAGTGAAATAATTATAAGGTTCATTGTTGGTCGTCATTATGACAATTATGGACATCATCCATTTACCATTTTCACAAGAAAAATGGTAATGCAAGGAGGATGCATCAAGCTTGTGGCCCATGTTTATCTTGTACAACATAATTTAAGCTTGTGATTTGTGAGGGAGAGAAAGTTTGTTCAAGATTGTACAATATGTAAATGGGTGTCTATGTACCAATTCAAAAAGATAAAAAAACTTAAAAGATTAACGTACAAAATGTAAACCTTATCTTTTTAATAGGATGTCAATGGGTACATGTATTTCTTCTTGCTACAAAGTTATAATAAATGGATGTTAACATGGTAATAGTAGTAAAGCCAAAACTAATTTTTTTTAAAAATATGGTCTAAGTTGAGTTTGCATTAAACCCTTGTGATGGTAGGTCCATGCATGGGTGAATCAAAAAATACATCTACCCAAATTCAAATTTTAAATATGATAGTGTTTCAACATAAACATAAGAAAATCAATTCAAAACTTTTTTAAATTCTCATTATTAAAGCCTCCATGCTTCCATTGAGTTTTGATGGGGTTGAATACAAAATTTGAAAAACTTGAATACAATAAAAGTAAGGAACAAGTAAAAATGAAACTAACAATTTAATATTGTGTTCATTCTTACTTCTACATCAAACATTAAATATATATTGAGTATACTATGAATTTTTTAAAAATCCATTAGTATATTTAGCATACCACTAATTTAAAAATAGAATAGTTCCAATATTTGATCTACATGTGCTTGAATTTTAATGTACTTTGTAGGTTGTGATATCTATTTGAATATTGATGAATATATACAAACTTATTTTAAACATATGGTTTTAAAATATAGTTGTAGCAAAGTAAAAAAGATTCATATAACAAAAATAAAAGTAAATAACATTCTAAAATTCCATATACCAAGCCTTACTTGATAGCCACTTTCCACTTATGTTACAAAGTAATTATTTGGTCTACTTTACCATGCTTTTGCCTTAGCAACTAATTATCCACCCTTGGTGAAAGGTACTTGTTACATGACAACAACATGAAAGATTGTCATGAAAAAAACTAAGAAGGAATGTTATTATCCACGACTTGTGAAAAGACGATTAGCCTTAGTGTGGTGACATGTGATATGACACTTCCTGAACTCTTGTAATTTGATTTCAATTTGGTGTCAAAAGCAAATGAAAATCTCCATCAAAAGAAGAATAATCATCAATCAAGTTTAAAATATCGAAATTGGGAATATGAAATGTGATGGCAAAAGAATCTGCTATAGAAAAGAAACAATTGAAATGGAAGGAAAAAAATGAAAATGAAAAACATGTTATGTTCAAACATGTGGCCAACATTTCCAACAATTGGGAGGACTTAAGGCCTTTTTTGTAAATGTTTATAAGTACAAGCAACAATCATTTCTAATGATTTTTTGGTGCATTTGTGGACATGGTTTATGGTGAAAATTAAATGTCGAATTATCAAAAGTTGCCAATTCTTAATGGCTATTGGTTGATATTATCCACATTTTGGCTAATAGGTTATTTCATTTCATTTTTAGATTGATGAATTATGAGGATGACAAAACAACAATTGCATTTTTTGTTGGTTGGTTATTTTTGTGTACAAACCTCATAATTGAATTTATTTTTTGTTTTTGTTTTAGATGTGTAGGTAGTTGATTCGTATTATCAAACTTGTGGGGGACTTGAATGTGGGCAATTCATTTGATAGACATAATTGGAAAGCTAAAGTTCAACATGTGTAAACTTTTTTTTTCCTCTTAAAACCTTCATGATTATTTAATGTTGGCCATCAAAATATCCTTTGTAATTCTTGTTTATGTTGGTTTGTTAATTATCTTGAAAAGGATTTTGTGATTGAAAAATGATCATTCTTTATGGATGTGCAATGATGTGAATCTTTTGAGAATAAGCATCCATGCTTAGCTATTCCATTCATTGTGGTGTGGACATCCTTGTACATTCTAACTTTATTTTGCTATAATTGTTTCTATTGAAACATGACTCTCACTTGGAGAAGGCAATCATGAAGGAAAAATAAATAAAAATGGAGTCTTCAAGTCTTAGTGTGCAAGATGGAGAAGAAATGGAAGTTGTGATTAACAATGAAACTTAGGTAGAAAGTGTTAACAAATAATTGTTACTAAAAGGTTGTTTTCTAGAGTTCAAATCACATGAGTTACATTAGCTAACAAACCTTGCAAAAATGAAGACTAGTAGATTTCATAGACATTAAACCTTATGATAACTCATGGTAATTACGTGTCACAAAGAAAAATAATCAAAGGTCAATTTTGGAATAAAAATGTTACTTGACAACAATACCGTTAGTAATTACCTTTAGGGAAAGATAATAATAAAATAATTATGGAGTATAATTCCAATAAAATGTATTCAAGTTAGAGGTGGAATCTTCTAGTATAACTCGTATAATGGGCATCCTAGTAACTAGTTACTATGGTAGGTAGTTATTTATTGTTTCCTACATAATGGGATATGGAAGGTCATGTTGCATTTTTTCTTATCATTAGTAGTTGCCTTGACCTTTTGGATCCAATGAAAATGATTCGTATTAATTTGAAATAAAATGTTATAGCTCGTAGTTTAATTAAATTATTTTTTCATCTTTCATTTCATCGAGTGATTGTTGGAAACTAGTCATCAAATGGTAGTTACAATAGGGTAGTTGTAACATGAAGGTATAGTTAGAATTAAGAAAATATTTGTAACAAGAAAATAGTTGGTGGAAGGCAATAATTACAAAGGATGAAGGCAACTTGATGATGATTTATTTTCTATGATCGAGGTATTATCCAAGGTCCTTCCACCCTTCCATTTCTAGTTCTAATTTTATTAAATAAAAATTGTTATTAAACTTTTATCCAAAAGTAAGATTGCCTTCCAATGGGCAATCATTTCTCTAAGTTTTTTCCTGTTTTCTTTACTATTTTTACTTGGTATCTTTCCCTTAAAATGGGATTTTGGCTACCAGGTCCACAACCTTACACCTTCAAATTAGCAAATGATCCATTTTCCTTGGCATATTGTGTTGACACATGGTAATATGGGTTTTCTCATTTGGTGCAATTAACCACGAGTCTACATATTATTATTGCATATGTGGTCATAAACACAAAACATTCAACTTCATTTGGTTCAAAAGTTTTTTAAAATTTAGTTTTTAATGTCCAAAATCTTGTGGAAAGCTTATAGGATCAAGGGTTATAATTTTCTTTGTTTCCCCCTACAATGTACAGATGTGGGTTACTTGATTATATTTGAGTTAATTGAAGCATGAATTTTCATCATTTTGCTACCAATACAATCAAGTGAATGTTACACATAGTTGATGCAAAATCATTAAATTGGTTTTTTTCTTCAACTTAAAATTATATATTCATTTTGACACATACATTCAAAGGTATGGTTTTTATTTATTTAAGATGTACATTTGGTTGTTTCAATGTAGAATTGATGTTGGATAATTAATCATCACGACCTTTGATTTCCGAATTAAGTTTCAAATCAATTCTCATTAACATTTGGTGATAATCAATTTGAGAATTAGACCAATGGTTCTCACCCAAGTGAGAACTAGGTTATTGAAAATCAATTATTTTTATTTTATTTTTTAAAAAACCTAATTAGCTCTATGAAAGAACCAAAATATGGTTATCCTGGTAATAAAACAAAACCACCCACTAATGAACACATACCTATCATTGAACATTTTGAATATTTTCCTCATTCCTTAACCAAATTGAACTATTTTTGTGTCATTGAATGCATAAACTAGAAGATTACAAATTTCTTTGAGCATAAGAAGTAAAGGAGCAACAAAAAAACATTGGAAGAGGATGAATGATAATTTGCTTCAATTTTTTTGAAATAATAACAATAGACCTCTCTTTAATTCCAACCCCGGTATTTTCTTCATTTTTAGCTTGTTTTGAATGATTTAAAACTTGATGGGTCCACCAACCAAAGTTGCAAAACTTCTTTGTATTTAAAAATCAATAATGCAACAATCCAAGATTTTAAATTTGAAATCCTAATCTGTCTTAATCCACCCATTAGTGAACATTGAAAGTTTTTACACCAAACACCCCATACCTTTCCCATTCCTTATTGAATTGAACCATTTTTGTGGCATTATAAATGTTTTATGGGTTTCAAAAACAAATGAATGTTTTATGAATGTTTGACCTCCTTTTATTTCTTAAATGTGTGCTCACATGCCTATCTACCTAGTTAGAAAAGTTTAGGATTAGCTTAAGTTAGATTATTTTGATTTAGATTAATGTAGGTTAGTTTAATGATGAAAAGGCAATAAGTCATGTTGGTAGACAACACCCAAACATATAAACACAAGTTTTTTTTTTTAAATTCAATTATTTTAAAACTAAGATTTTTTTTAATGAATATAAATTTCAAATCCAAAATTTGAAAATTGGATGTGAAAATTGATTGTTTTCACATTTGTGAAAACCACCTTGTATGATAAACCATTTGATAAAAAAATTAATTGTGATACTTTAATTAGTTTTCATAAACCTAAAATATTATTTTGAAAGAATTGGGTTATTTCAAGTGTTGGGAAAAACTGGAATCGACAATTTCCATAAAAAATAAATTGCCCGACATTAGTAGGAACTTGTCATATCAATGCATTGTTAGTATCTAGGAATAAATGCAATTTAAGGTGGAACTTGGATAAGGATATTGGTAATGGTGCATGATTCCAAAAGGGAAAACGATTTTGAAAATTCATCTAAATAGGAAGAAAATAATTAAGAAGGTGATCAACTTGTTATTTTTTTAAGTAAGAAGTGAAATTGTTTTTGAGCTTCATTTCCTTTCTATGTTTTGATTGCATAGTACCAATTGATTTTTGTGCATGGATATGACAAATTGATTATATCAAATGATAATTTCTTCAAATGAACTCAAAATCTTTTTAACACATGTTTTTGAATGAAAAAATTTCCATACACAATTTACTTAAATGAGTAGCCTATCTTCTACTACTTTGCATGAAGAAAAAGAAAAAAAAGTTTAAATGCACTTCAAAAGGTAGGTATAATTAAACAAGCCTTTTATTTGATCCATTTGTCATGATATTATGGGAAATTATTTGTTTTTTCTATTAATTAGTTCAAGGGTGTGCCCATAGTTTCCCCCCCACCCCAACCCCCCTTTCCTGAAAGAGTTTAATTGGTTGGCCCTTCACCAATTTTATGGGACATTGGACAATCCCCAATAGAAGCACCCCCATTTTTTCCCACCAAAGTAGAAATGCAATCATGCTTATCTAGGGCCTTTACATATTATATTTAGAAATGGAAGTTTAATTGTGGCCAAAACATATTGAATAAATATAAGGTGTTTTTGGGAACATCATGAGAAGACTTTAGAAACTTGATGGGAATGCATTGGGAACATTTAAAAAATACCTTATCCTGCAATTTCCTTCATTACATACCAAAAAATTAAAAATGAATTCCCCTAATGCATGCTAAGCTTTTTCATTGGTTATCTGAATTTTATTTTCAAAATTTTATCACCGTGTTTTACCCTTGTTAACACCCCTTCCTAAAAGTGTGGGCACCTATTAGGTCTTAATATATCTTTTATGGGGTTAGGGGATGCCAAGTACTTTGCCTAAGTCAATTTCATCATTGAATCATCCTTAAAATAATAAAACAAATTTTCTTGAAACTATGAAACTAAGTGTGAAAAATTAGCATGATTATCATTGGCTCCAATTTTAATAATTTCATTTGTCACATAACATTATCATAATAGATCATTAAAACTTTTATTTAAAACAAATTAAATTTTTTAATAATATAATTTGGGCTTTGCATGTTGCTACGATATGAACATTGCCAATGACAGTTAATTAATGAAAAGAACGAATTAAGTTCCATATGAATGAAAGTATTGAATGACATTGTATGCAACTTGAAGTGGATTTAAAAATAATAATTCAATTTAAATTCAATTCAGTTCAATTAAGTTCTTGATTTGAATTCAAATTTAATCAAATTTAATTCCATTTGGTTTCATATTCAATATAACTGAAGAAAAATGGGATGAAATTTTTTTCACCTAGAATATAAAAAATATGATCAAAATTATAGTGTTGAAAAAAAACTTTAAAAGGAAAAAAAATCCAAATAGACACCTTTCCACTTTTCTTGAATGACTCTAATGATAATGATTCATTGAAGTTGGTTTAGGTAGGAAAACTTTAGGTTCCATGAGTTGTAAGTCATAATTTTCCCTTGAATAGTTTCAAAATAGAATTTCTCTAACCCATTTCCAAATTTTAAAAACACAGAAAGGTGTGCCTTCAAATCCATTTCTTTTTTTTAATTGTTTTTTTACGCTATGATTTTCAATACCTTCTTCTAGCAATTTGCTTCTCATTTTCCTTTAATTGAATTTGAATTGAATAATAATCCAATTGAATTTAGTTGAATTGTATTCAATTAAATTTAAGTTCAATTCAAATTGCACGTAAGTCATTCAATCTTTTCATTTGAATGGAGCTTAATTTTCACAAAATTATTTCATTTGTTATCAAATAATCAATTGTAGGGTTTAATGATTAATTAAAGGTTTCATCATCATTGCCCAATTTGGGTTCATCCAAACAAGTTCATTTCATTTGTTAGGACAAACATTGACCATTTTTTTTAGTGGTCAAATTTTTATGGTTAGATTAATTATAGTGATGAAAACATTTTAGTCACCAAATTGGGCGATAAATTTTTTTGGTCATTATTCAAGAAATTGGCAATTGAAAATTTTGGGTATTATTTGGAAAAAAAAAAGTTGTTACTCAAAAGTTTTTAGTTGTCTAATGGACAATGGTTCTCCACCATTGATTTAGTGATTGCCCAAAAACATTTTGGTCACTGCTATAAAAAAATTTGGTTAATGGATAAAAAAGTTTTGGTCATCGCAAGATTGTGGTAACTAAAAGTTGTTTTGGTTGTTAACCAAAAACATGTTAGTTGCCACAAGTTTCAAGGCAATTAAATTATGTGATTTTTAGTCCCTCCTAACTTTCCCCTAAGTAATTGAACCTCATTTAAACTTAAATTGACCCTATTCTAACATGATGTTGGGTAGCGTCAAGATTCAAACAAACACATTGCATTTTAATGAACATTTGGACATTGTGACAACCATCAATTGATCATCATTAGTAATGTGTAAAACCATGGAGCCCAAATAAATGAAAAAGTAAATCCATGTTTGAATAATATATTTGTTTTAATTGTGTGCATGCATTTGATCAATGCGACATTAGTTTAATTTTGTAATCATTCACTTGTTCATATTTTCAAATACAAGTTCATTATAGTGAGTTTCCATTATTTTCACTATGAAATGAGTGAGACATCCAATGAAGTGGGCCCATATTTTCTTATACATTTCCTTTTTTATTATCATACCAATAAGCTAGTTTTATGTTGCCTTGCTCAATATTTATTTAAAGTGAAATACAAAGTCCAATTTGAAAAATAAAAATAATGATAATTTTAACTTTCATCCCAATAATCATTGAAATTTCATGGGTGTTTTTTAATTCATCTAAAAGTTGTTAGTCTTGCCATGATCCTCACTCACTTACCATAGTGCAATGTCAAGTTTGACAATAATTAAATCATTCTTGAAAATGTCAAAATATACTAAAAATATTTTTTAAATTCTAAATTCAAGTAAATTACAATGGAGGGATTTTTAAAAATAAATTTGGATAAAACCTAGGTTTTTTTATAAATTTCCAATTTTTTTTATATTGTTACTTTTACTATTGAAGTGGATCTTAAAAAATGAAACAATTATTTGGCACCTAATGTTGAACCAAAAAATATTATTTTTACATCTTTGTTAAAAGGCCATTGAATAAAAACATGATGGGTTTTGATAAGGTGCTTTGGTTTGTTTTTAAGTGTGCAAGGGATTCATATGTAACATTTGGAATTTTATGATATGTTTGTACTATTATTTTATTTAATTCTTTTGAATTCTTTAAATTCTATTTCACCTAATAACCTTCGCTAATAATTTAAAGAATATAGCTTATAGTTTTTCAATTATTTTATAAAAAAGATGTCCCACAAATATGGTATTGTTTCCTTTCACATTTGATCAAATATTTGTTATTGACTGTGTCCACATGTAAGAGACTTCAAATCAATTGAAGGTTTTAAAATAGAATTTGGAGTCAAATGTTTAGGTGATAGTTAGAAACCTACTTGTACATCTTGATGCTCATGTTTTCATCAAATTAATTTTGCAACCATAAGCAACTTTAAGGACCATTTTGATGATGTAAAACATTGTCATTTTTTTCTCTTTGTATTTTTAGTATCTTCTTTTGGCCAAAGAATTTTCTAATTGACAACTTGTCAAAGTAACTTACGTGGGGCAAAAGGTACCTCCTAGCCTGGCACACGACCTTTCACAAGTCAAAAACCACACGTCAAGCTATTTTTTAAATCTTTTTTTTTGGATTTTCATTTTAATTAAAAACAATAAATTTAAATTTATGTAATTATATTATCAATTACATTTGTTATTTTTGTAGTCCATTTTAAGTCATTTAATTAATTAAATTTTCCATTATTTCTTTTCATTTGTATATGTATATATATATAACAATTACTTTTACAATGTTTCAGGGTATGAAAATATTTTTCAAAAATTCAAGGCAAAATAATATATATATATATATTCATTTTATCTATAAAAGTGGCAAAATTACAAACTCAATATCACAAGGTCAAAATATTGAATTTGTAGTTGCTATATAAAAATCAAATGTAGAAAGGATTCATAAGAGGAAAATTGTGAATCATGCATTGAAATCATATGTACAAAATAAAAGATTCATAAGACGAAAGGTTATGGATTAGTTGTCTCAATATTCATTTGTCTCATAACCATTCACCTAGTCCCCTTTCATGAACAAACACCATGGCAACCCCAACTCCCAACAACCTAACACAAGACCATGGGCATCTTCATGGATCCAAGACATTGACCTAATTTTTACATATTTTTCACAACTTTTCCCTGTAATCCTTTATTATGTAGGTGTTACAAACAAGAATCAAAGTTATCACATAAAGTTTTTCAAAAGAAATGAATTCTAGATGAACCAAAATTAGGCCTCATTTCCTAAATTTGGTACTCCTAAGTTGGGGATAAGCTTAGGATCAACTACATACACAATGCTAATTGGGCAATTCTGCAAATGATTAAAGACATGGTCATAGGTAGTGTTAACATTGATTGTTTAAAAAGGGCAATGTGAAAAAAATGGTATCCAATTAATTGTTATACTTGGGTAGCTCTTTCTCAACCTAATGTTCCAAAATGAATCTTTTGAATCCATCACAGATTTAGATCTGCCAACTCCACCAATGCCAAAATCTACAACTTGCACCACATTTTTCCCTTAATCCATAGAAATAAAACTAGATGTTCTAGAAACTTGACTAACAATCTTCTCTTAATTTGTAAAACCAACAATAACAATGCAACTAAAAGATGGAACACTAGGTAGGATGTTAGAAATAGGTCCTCCAAATGCAACAACAATGGAAGAATCATGAACCCGAAATATAGGATGACTTCCATCCACATCATCAAACACAACATTAGTAGCACCAATAGACACATCACCAGTACCACCAACAAACACAATGTTAATAAATAGTATCAAAATGCATTTCTTCAACAAAATCATTATAAACTTGCAAAATCAAAAAAAATTTAAGCAAAACAAACACAAAGAAAACCAAAAACAGAAAACAACAAGTCATTTACCACTTCATCCACCTACTTCAACATTATCATATACAACTTTCTCCTTGTTCATAGCCTTTTCAAAAGGTAGTAACCAACCAAATTTGAACCCAATCCGTTGCATTGCTCTATCATGTAAATGTTTGTCAATTTAGTTATACCTACAACAAGTTGCCACTTTAGAAAAACATTTTTAAAATTCAAATAAATAAAGGTTCAAAAAATTGACTTGCCATATGAAATAGGGTCCACGTGGCCTATCATCTCCATACCATATTCACAAGGTACAAGTGCCTTTTCCATTCTTGTAATTCCAACACCTTGGTTTGTTTTGTTTGATAACACTTCTTAGAGTAAATCAAAAAAATTGGGAGCCAACTTGTCCACAATGAAATGAAACTAGTTACGACTAATAGGAATAGTTGTAAACCATATCTCATCAAAAGCCTTCCATTTAGGCTTAGGACGTAAAAACAGTGGATGCAAACCTAATTTTCACCAAGCCACTAAAATGGATGTTGATGAGCAAACTTTTTACAAGTCTCAATCACATTAGAAATTGGGCAATTAACTATAAGTTGATGCCAATTTGCAAAAGAACGGGTTATGTCTATTATCCATTTTTCGGAAATGTCTTTATGTTAAAATAGTTGGTTGGTGTTGTTTAGAATATTAATGCATCGTATATTGGATAATCATAATGAGATTAGTAAATAACATAAACACTTGGTAAACATGTATTGATGCACAAATTGGCAATGACGTAAATTGGTACCTTGGACTTTGCACTATTATGCATTACTAGTGACAATCAATTGATCAATTGATGAAAAAAATGAATTGACTTTGTGAAAATTAAGCTTTATTCAAATGAAAATATCAAATGACAAGTTGCATGCAGTGATTTCCAATTCAACTAAATTTAATTAAACAATTGGATTAAAATTCAATTCAATTCAATTGAAGAAAAATGAGATGTAGATTGATGAGCAAGTATTGAAAATACACTCATGAAAAAAACTTTAAAAAGAAGGATTGGAAAATATTCCTTTCTATGTTTCTTCACTTGAGAATGGACTAAATATGTTTCAATTTAAAACTATCCAAATGACAACTTATGACTTATGGAACTTAAAGTTGTTTTACCTAAAATAAGTTCAATGAATCATTATTAATAGAATTTTGTTGAAAATGGGCATTTAAAATTTTGGTTTTTGAAATTAGGCATGCATGGCAAATCTCATATTATTAACCCATTCTCCATGCCTAACCAATGTAACAAAATAGAAATCATTGCTTGGATAACGAAGACATATTTAGTCTCTCATGTTAAACATATTTTTCATGAGCTATTCATTAAATTCCATTCTTGACTTTTCCAAAAAGAAAAAAACATATTTAAAGATACCCATGAAGAATATGTTATCAACACATCTACTAATGTTTTCAAAACTTTAGAAGATAATAATTTATTCTAAGCATTCCATTATATGAAACAATTTAATGTCATCTTCAATAATATATATCAATTAGTTGTCAAGCTACCCAAATCCAAATATACATCTGAAAGTTCAAAATTAAAAAGCATCACACACAAAATCCTTCGTATTCTAGATGAGAAATGCAGGCTATTGAAATAGAAATAACAGGAGACCAAGCTGCAAAACTACCAATAATTCTTTACAATATTATCAACTTCATTTAGAACAAACTGTGATATTAATATTATAGGATTGTTTCTGTTGGATTCATAGAAGTAAAAGATATGTACATTGAAAAAAATCTGTGTATGTATAAAAGTTGATCTAATCTTATCTACACGTGATCCATTTTTAATCTATAACACTAATGGGTACCCGTGACCTTCGGACACTATGAGGTCCCTTGGTTTCTATAAACCATATTTATTTCGAAGAAGCATTCTGTTTTAAACAACTGCACATCATGAATGTAGCTTCTTACGGAGCCATTTAGGAGATGCATGCATCCTCAAAGGAGGGCTTCTTCGTCGCAATTTGCACATCATTGCGCACACTTTTTTGAGGTGCCCGCCAATTGGCATCCGTCACACGTTGCTCCTCAGATTGAATAACGTGCCTTTCCAGGGCAAGACGATTCTGGCGAACACGTAGGTCCTCCAAAGGGGCCTCCTCTTCCTCTTCATTCATTGGTTTAATGAGGGTTGTTGTGTTGAAGGGGGGGAGATAGGTGAAGAGGTCCGTTCTGTGGGAAAGGTAACCATGGAAACGCGTTTATGAAAGGTGTGCTAACTGTAACCCAATGTAGCTTCTCGCAAAGCCATTTAGGAGATGCATGTAGCCTCAACGGAGGGCTTCTTTGTCGTAATTTGCACATTGTTCTGCACATGTCTCTGAGCTGCCTGCCAGTTGGCATCCGTCGCACACTGCTCCTTAGATTGAGCAGCTTGCCTCTCCTGGGCAAGATGGTTCCGGCATACGCGCGGGTCCCCCAAAGGGGCCTCCTCTTTCTCTTCATTCATTGGTTTAATTCATTGGTTTAATGAGGGTTGTTGTGTTGAAGGAGGGGGAGATAGGTGAAGAGGTCTATTTCGTGGGAAAGGTAACCAGGGAAACACGTTTATGAAGGGCATGCAACCCTAACCCCCTTACCCCCAAGGAGGACAAAAGGACATACAGACGCCTAAAATATTATACATATAAAATATTATATGTATAGATATACATGATGAAACATAGTGCCACGCCACAATCTTGATTTAGGATAACATAGGAGTGAACTGCCTATCATAAAGATAGCACTGATAAGTCTGACAGGTCTTACTAATCGCTTAATTTAATATTTGAGGATAACTCTTTTTTGAATGTTAGGAGTCTTTTCTATCAACAGTTTCAGCAAAGTTCAGCACAATTTTCATGGCCACTATCGTAGTCATGTTCGAACCTACCCAATTTTTTCTAGCGTATCTACAGGATGCCTTACAAAGAAGAACTCCAAGCTGGAGGTAAAACTCCAAGAGACAGCACCAGGACACAGAAACAACTACACAAACATACCTCTAAATCCTGTATAGTCAAACTAGACATATCTCTCTTAATTGAGAAAATCCTCAAATGCTCATCCATGTCAAGCTCAAGTGTGAATCTGTAGCCATTCTTCAATCTTCCACCCACAAAATGACCCCTCTTGAGCACAATCCTGAATTGTTTTGTTGCAATATCCACAGACACCCAATGATCTGTGTCAAGCGTACATTCAGTTTCCGGGGATATATAGAGAAAGGAGGGTTTCCAGTTTCCCCAAACCTGAATGAGAACATATTATATTTTTAAAATTTTGAAAAAAACTTGGGTTGCAAAAAAAAGAAAAGGGTAAGTTAGGAATTTTATCATTGTGCCATTTTGTGGTCTTTTTTATTCAAATTTTAACATAAAAATTTGAATCAAAGAAAGTGGGAAGTTGAACTTTGGGATATTCTAGAAAAAGTAATTCTTTTGAAAAGATGGGGTTTACCCATTTACACAAAGGTCAATAAAAATTGGATAAGTATCATGAATTAGTAATACTTTTATGTTCTCTCTTCCAAAATACTTTACCCAAATCCATATGTTTTTTGGCCACTTGAAATTTGGGGTTGGGGGGCAACTAGTGTAACTACCTAGCTAGGTTATTTCTCCACTCCCTCATACCATTTTAATAGATAAATCATAGCAAGCATCGTATCTTTCAGCCCATATTTCACTTTTGTTGTTTGATTCTTCATATGGGTAAAGTTGACGTTGATATATTGCTTTATACTTTACATGGAAGTTCTCATGTTAAGAAGAGAGGAAGGTTTTCCACCAACAATATTTTCTTGCTTGGCAATTTTGACCCAATTTGGGTCTTTGATCGAAATTGAAATTGAAACAACTTCACCTACTTCCATTTTGAGTTGCTGAATTGTCTTTTGGATAGTTGTAATTTTCTCGAAACAATAAATTTGAAAGTTATGTTATAATTTCAGTTCATTCTTCATGTTCATGACAAATTTAGCTTGTTACATTTTTAATGTGATCGTGATAGTTTTATTTAGGTTTAAATTTGATTTCATCAACATGAATCATAGTATCCATATTCAGACTTTCACTTGATTAATGTTATTGAAAGTCTTTTCATCAAATCTCCTACACTAATTAGTCTATCTTCAACCTTTCTTTCCTTTGGAAAATTTCAAATAATTCAGGTTTGTAAGATCCAATTTTATATGTTTTTTGACCAATTCTTGATATTCATTTTTGTTGAGCTTGTATTTTATTGCCATGCCAATGGACCTCAGATCCAATCCGACTGAAATGTGATCAACATTTAAAGCTACTAGGATTTGAAGAGATTTGAAATTTGGTTCCCAGAGAGGATATATAACTCAAAATGCCAATAACTACAGTGCAACAAGTTGTTGATCCTGAATATCAGCTGTATGCACATCCGTTATTACCTCGAGGAAAGCCATTTTTGTTAGTAGTATTATCAGGTTGGGGTGAAGGCAAGGAGGATGAATACAATGCAATTCATAAATCCAATTGTGTCATCATAAAGAGGTTGAGGAACATATATCCTTGGCGATGGCGAACCCTGAAGGCCCATGGGGATGTTGTTGGTTTGCCAACTGAGAATGATCCCGGGAATGGGGAAGTAGGAAACAATGCCTTGGGTTGTGGGAAAATCATCATCCAAAGGTAACATCTACAATTGTTTGTGTGATGCAATTACTTTGATTCATTCAAATCTTTCACATAAACTCCTTGGGTTAATTGTGTGAAGGTTTTCACTCTTTGGTTAAATATGTGAAATTCTTAGACTTTTGAGTTTTGAATATAAGATTGAGAGGGCTTAGATGGCCTATAAAGCTTCAAAGGAATTGATTTTTGATTCTTAAGCCTTATTGTTATGGTATGGGCATTTCCCTCAGAAATACTTCTCACTTTGTGAATAATCAACTTGTATGAAATTGGGTTGTTCCTAAAACTTGTTGTATAGGTAATTGAATTCAATATTGGTTGCACCAAAACAACAGCAACAACAACCCTAAAAATAGAAAATTAGAAACTCCAGTGACGGGGGTACACACATAACCATGGGGTGCAGAGCAAGTTTGGTGGACACAGCAATAGCAAGTGGGGAGCTTTACAAGGGGGCTGGATGGCTCTATTCAAAGGAAGCTTGGGTAAATGGTGGGACACTTCACTTAATTGGGCTCCTAAGTGATGGAGGTGTGCATTCAAGGTATGATCAATTGGCTGCCATAATCCGAGCAGCTGCAGATCATTGTTGCAAGAAGATGCGGCTACATATCCTAACAGATGGTCGAGATGTTCCTGATGGTACAAGCCTTGGGTTTGTTGAACAATTAGAGAAGGAGCTTGAAGGCATTCGAAAATATGGATGTGACGCTCAAATAGCTTCAGGTGGAGGACGCATGTTTGTAACTATGGACCGTTATGAGGTAGTCATTGAAGAAATCATTTTTAAAAAAAAACCCAAATGCATGATATTGTTCTATTTAAATTTTTGATGATCTTGATTAACTGCAATATAAGTTTCTGGATCAATTGGTGAACATTGGCAGGCAGATTGGAGGATTGTGCAACGGGGCTGGTATGCTCATGTATTGGGAATTTCCCCACACAAGTTTGAGAGTGCTACAGAAGCTATTACAAAGCTTAAACAAGCTGACCCAAAACAAGTGAATGATCAGTTTTTACCACCCTTTGTGGTTGTTAGAAAAAATGGGCAGCCGTGGGGCATTATTGAGGATGAAGACATCGTCATCAACTTCAACTTCCGAGCTGACCGCATGATCCAACTGAGCAAGGCGTTTGTGGATGAAAATTTCGACAAATTTGATCGGGTACGATGGCCTAATGTGAGATATGTGGCAATGGTACAATACGATGTTGAGGCAAAGCTACCCGTGCATTTTCTGGTTGCACCCCCAGTTATCGACAAGCTGTCTGGCAAATATCTATGTGCAAATGGTATCCGGACATTTGTTGTGAGGTATGGATACGTTAGAATTATTCAAACAAATAGGCCAAAGCTACAACCCTTGTTCTTATGATAAAATCCTTCAAGCCACACACATCGGTCTACCCAACTTGGACAACCACAAGTTAAAAAACAAGCAGCTCATCACTAATCCATGAGAGATGAAAGAACTCTGTAACCTGGTTAGGTGGTGTGGAAACCTCCAACTATGGATGTGTTACTATGCCAAAACAACAGTACTGTGATGTGCATAACATAGGTCACACTTACTTGCAGTGAATCACAAAAAATGGGACATGTAACATTCAATTGGAATGGGAATCGTGGTAGCAAATTGGATCAACGATTGGAGACCTACCATGAAGTTCAAAGTGAGAACGTAAGATTTGAGTTGGAGCCTGAGATGCGGACAAGAACGATAGCAAGAGTAGCGCATGATGCACTCCTATCAGGTCTTTATGATTATGTGCGTGTCATGTTTGCAGCTGCTGACATGGTTGGTCACACCCATGACCTTGAAGCCACTAAACGGGCTTGTGAATGCATAGATGCAGCCATCAAGGTGAGATTAACTTCCCTCAAATTGCTCAAAGAGAAAACCAGATTGAGGAATCATTTAGAGATAAATAGCACATGCAATGGATCTTCCAGTGATAGAAAACCCAAATCCTTGAAAAGATATCATAACTCTCATGAGAATTGAGAAAGGATCTAACACAAAGTTGTATTTTCCAATGTGCATAAAAGATGGTACTAATATCTCCTCAGAGTTTGTTTGGCAATTGGGTGTATAAACTGGGGTTTGGGTGGATGTTCAAATAGCTTCTATTGAATGGAGTGGACAAGTGTGGGGGAGTCTTCATGATCATTGGTGATCATGGCAATTGTGATGACATGGCACAACGTGAGAAAGATGGCAACCCCCTCCTTGATGACAAAGGAAGAGCACATCCCAAAACATCTCACTCAATGGGAGAGGTGCATATTCTCTCTTGCTCTTCTCTAGATCCTGCATCATAGTGCTACCAAAAGCAACCATCATTCCAAGCACAGACACTAAGACATGTAAGATATTATCAAACCTGAAATTGCATTCCTCATCAATACATCAGAAGATGGGCATGAAACAAGACCTGGATTATTAACTCTTTTGCAAAGAAAGAGTCATCCAAGTCCAAGTTACAGAGACAAAAATGATTTTGCACACTTACAAATGCTTGTGGATTACATACCCCATTCTGAAATACAAAAGATAATTTGGGAGCAGGTTCCAATTGGAATTGGAGGACCTGGACTGCCTAGATGTGTGAGATTTCGGAAGAACCTGCGGAATGTTGGACTTGCCAATGCAACAGCAACTTTCATGAATCTCTTGGGATTTGAAGCTCCATATCACTATGAGCCATCCCTCCTCACCTTTGACTGGAACAAATGGGAGTTTACTGGTGTCCATGAAGAGTACATCCCTCCAGTGGATAATCAAAGGGCTGTCATAAAGAGGTAGTTGACATAGCACTTGAGAAAGTTGTAAGCAGACTTCACTCTTCCCTCTATAAAAAGTACACACCCCTGGTCATATGTGTTCCAGGTAACTAGACTCGTAACATAAAACCTCTCAAAATCATCAATGTTTGTCTGGATTCTCCATCATTGATGAAAAAGTTCACATCTACCAATAAAGCCTAAAGCTCCTTGTAGTAAAAGAGACCGAGTCTAGAAGTAATAACAGATCTCAACAGTCTGAAACTTCTGTGCTACCCAAACATTTAGCGAGAGCTGTCAGATGATATTTCCCGATTCAAATAATCAGCAAACATTCGCTTGGCACTTTTTGCATCTGACGGCGGTGGTGGGCCTGACAAACTGGATTGCCCTGCCAGTTTAAGAAAGGTTCTTCGCAGTCGACGCAACTCTGGTAGCCCCACACTTCGTCGTAAGCAGATGTGCAATTCCACTGTCAAGGTCATGCACAGGGGAAAGAAATGCAAGAGAACTCAACATGCACTTCAAAAAACCACATACTGGCTCCACAAGTGAACTTAGAAAAGCCTGGATTGGTCAGTGAAAAGTAAAATCAAACAAACTATCCAACCTTCCAAAGAACAGCAAATGACAAATGAGAAACAGTGTTAATGTTTTGATGGATGGAAAGACCACAAGACACACAATACAAAAGAGGATATGACAGGAAGTCCTTCTCCAATAGGCACGCTCCGAATTACACCACCTACGCCTTGAGGCTGTGCCTCTACCAAGCTTGATACTACTTCCTGCATAATGTTGTTCCACAGTGTATGATTACATTGCAAAAGCCCAGGAGCAAGTTGAAAATCACAACTAGCATATCTTCACAAAATGAACATCCTCATCATGTGCTACATGAAAACTCATGCTGCTGATGCATCCAAGCAGCAAATGCTAAATGCAAGTGTCTAGGGTGGGTCTGAAAGAAAGGTGCTGAGTGATCACACTGGCAACATTCCAGAAGGGCCAGGCTGGGCCCAGTTTTATGAAGCATATGGAACAGAGAAAATAAAATTGTTACCTGTGTGGCTTTATCTAGTTCATAGAGTGAATTGGTTTCTGATGTCCGTACCTGTGGAAAACAAACACACCAAAAAGCAAAGTCTCTGAGACACATCTGCCATGTAGGTCAATAAAAGACACAACTATGGCCTTGTGCCCAATATCACTGTCAGGACTATGAGGATGTGGTATAAACTTATAAACAACAAAAGCTTCTAAGCTCTGGACGTAACTTTGCAACAAATCTGCTAATTGATGTGAAAATTTTATATCCTCCATACTTCTTCCTCTGTGGATCCCAGCATCCATCTGCATCTGCATGCCACATGTTGCACAAAAACTAGTACTGCAACATGCTCCTAGAACATAATAAGTGTGACCAAGCAGGTGGAAAGACAAGAATCAACAGCCTACATTTTGTGTCGCAATAGTAGGCTGCAACACTTGAGAATTACGTAACCCCATCAAGGTCCTATCTCCACTCAGAAAAGCCACAGCTTTTACAATCGCTTGAGATCCTTCATGTATCTCCTCTGCACATAGATGAAGAGGGCAGGGTCAATCAATACAATACGACAAGTATAAAATGTCAGTATGAGTCCAATGCCTCATCACAAGCTCATATCAGATTGCACATTTCAAGATAAAATGAAACAACCCCTGGGTCTCCACAAGGTAACCCAAAGGTTCCAGGTATTATGATCCTATCTTCCTATTCTGTAGCACATCCATCAGCATAGTAACAAGGGTCATCTAGCATAAGAGTGAGAAGAGAGTTTAAACACAGAGGAAAAGAACCAACCTATGCTAGGATTTATTTCAAAGAGCTGCGAGTCCCACCGGTTGCGTCCATCAGGTCTCTCAAAACGTCTCACCAAATCATCAAATCTACAACAAGCAAACCACTTTAAGCCCTTGTTTCTCATTTGAGAGAGTGAGCCACCACAAGAAGGGTTTGTCAATGTCGTGCAATGGACAAAAGCACAATGCTGATGCAGATGTCGCCAAGGAAGAAAAGAGAATAAATCAACTCCCTACCCTCTACTCAAAAACTCTGCTTGTTTCAGCATTGTGATCATAGACCCTGCCATCAATTTCACAGAGGAGAAGATAGATAGGGGACCAAGAAGAGATATGCAGTCTAGAGTTTTGCATCTAGGGTTGAAGGGTTTACATGTTGTCATTGTATGAAGGAAGACCTTGTTGTTGCCGTGTTTGATTCCATTCACGGCACTTGAGCTCACCTACATCACAATGCAGCTGAGGAGCATATGTTCAAGCAAACCTCTTTGGAATGAGATGTAAAGATAATGAACATCAAACAGATGATGAACTTACAATAGCAAGCAGAGGGAAATCCATATACTGAGTGAGAAACATTTGAACAGTGCAGAACAACTCCTCTGAATATGAAAAGTCCTTGTCAGAGAAAAAAGGAAATGTCTCAAAAAATACCAAGCAATAGAGAATCCCAGCAGCACGTGCCAAGCACCAAAGTTCATATCTGTAGCCCTACATTGCCCACAAGTCCAGTTTCTCACTTAAGCTTTCAAAATATGAACCAAAGGGTATGTCAACTTCAGGAAAATCAAAAAAACAAAAAAAAAAAAAAAAAACTTTTTGGTCAAAGCATGTGTACTATACAAGCATAGCAGCAGCTTCTCACTTCCTTTGAAAAACACATACCTTGATATTGTTCAGAGAATCAACAATGACAATAGAATCCTTTGACACTGCACGATCTACTGCTGACCGCAACAATCCCCGCAGATTTTTCTCCCTTGGCATATCTGTGAAACACCATGGTGTACCATGAGAAGAAGACACTCAAACCATCACAAAACAGCTCAAAATTTCCCCAAAATGTTTACCTGGGACTCTTATTGTGCAGAAGCACATGTACTATGAATCAACCTAAACAATAATATCCCAAAACATTCCCAAACCCTAACCCTAGTCATCGTGATAAAAAGAGACTTCAACAGGATTAAATGTTTGCATATAGAGCCTTTCAGTGCAGTCATTAAAAAAAAGAGAAGACAGCAAAATCACTTATCACCCCCGGTTGGAAGATTGGCACGGTATAATTCGCAATGGTCGTCAGCGCTCCTCAAGAAGAAGAAGAAAAACAAAAACAAAACTGTATCGTTGCATCGATCAGACGGCTAATTTCGCTATGTGAAAAACCAGCAAAAACTAGGTGCAAAGAGGATGGCAGATGAGAGAGGCGATGCAGTTCCGCTGCTACCAGACTTTACCTTGATAGCTGTGGTTGCGATCTAGATTCAAAGACGGTTCATCGATGAGGATGACGGGCGTGCCGTGTTGTTGCTCCAGCGCTTTGATCAGACAGGCTGCTGCAGTGGACTTGCCACTGCATGGCTGTCCGCACATCAACACCAACGCCATCTCTCTCTCCCGGAATTACGTGTGTTCCGCGCGCGGGTGAGGAGGGAAAGCCAAAGGCGTATGCAATTGCGTACCGAAGTGATGCCGAACACACTGCAAAACCCTAATTTCCCCAAAACCCTCAACCCCTGTAAACCTAAACCCTAATCGGAAAATAATAGAAAACAAAACATACGAACCTAGGTAAGTGGTGCCGAATAAAACCAGAAAATCCTAATTTTCAAACCCTAATTTCCGACCCCACCCCCTCCCGCCCCCTCCCGCCCCCTTAAACCTAAACTCCAATTTGAAAATGATAGAAAACAAAACATACCATCCTAAATATAACAGGTAGGATGATTTTAGGAAGGGCTATCAGTCGGGCCAAAAACAGTGGCAATCAATTTTAGGAAATACAATTTCCATGCAACCAATATCTCTCTATGAAGGAAGGTTGTTTGTTTGTTTGGTTTTGTCTTGTACTTATGAGATCCATCGACCAGGATGCTTCAGATCGCATTCTCGGCCTCTTTGGAAAGCTCTCGAGGAGGAGGGCGTGCATGGGCTTGGTTCCATGATGTTTGCACTTGCCGTGCGAAAGTCCTTGAATATTGAATGATTTCTTCACTGAAAATTAAATTAAATGGTACCTGAAATTTTTGGAGGAATTGGAATGCGCATTTGGTGTTGTTGGAAAGATCTTGATGAGCAGGATTTAATGGAATTTATTTGGTAAGATTTGGAATCAGGTGTGGGAAATATTGATTTTTAAGTGATTTCTGCTACTGAAAATTGAAATAAATTTCAAAAACCCAGGTTTTGGAAAGAAAAATCATTTGAGAACGTGGTAACACTCGAGAGCTTGCCATTCAATTCAAGCACGATTTCCTTTCATATTTGGGCATTCAAAAAATCAATACATACAATGCAAAACAATGTTCACATGTTGAGTTTCCCTATTTTATAATGGGTTCACACTTGGGTGAACGGCACAGCTCACACTAGTGCACATGGAATCAAGAGGTCCCCCCTTTTTTTTCTTTTGTGGGGGAGGAGGGGGGGGGTTCAAAGCAAGAGTTCCCAAGTTCTCAAAATGTTCCCAAAAGAGTCCCCCATAGCACTTCACTTTTATACCATATGCTTTGGCAAATGTTGTCCTCCTTTCACCTATATAGCTGGGCCAAAGGGTGGAAATTTCATGCTTCGTAATATAACCTTTTATTTTGGGGAACCTCCATAGTTTCATTTTGATTTGAGTGACGAGTCAATCAAATTGGCTCATTGCACAAAAAAACAAAAAAACTTGAGAGGCACCTTATCTAATTAATGCAAAGCACAATAAGTAGGATATAGAAGTCTTTTCGTGTCCTTAAAAAGTTTCCCTTTGCTAATGCTTAGGCCAAAAATGGTGACAAACAGTTTAGGGAAGAAAAATTACATACAACCAGTGAGAATCTTTGGATGCGCTCAAGGTGCCCACAATTTATTTTTTCATTGTCCTTCATTCACTTAGTGTTATCATCAAGTTCCCAATGGGATCATATCATGTTCTTGATTTGTTCCCCACTTTTTTGCTATGTTCCCCAACACATTCCCGATAACACCTTTCTTTATCCCCTCTGCTTTGGCAAATGTTGTCCTCTTCTCACCTACATAGATGAGTCAAAGGGGAGGAACACTACCCTCTTCTACTTTGGGGACTATTGCATGTGCACAATTTTATTGATAGTAAAGTTTTTGTTTCATATCACTCCTACTTCAAAGTGGAATGGAAATTTCCTTTCCAGGGACTCTCCAAATTTTGGACTTCTATAAAGGTTTTTTGCTTCTTGGGCCAATCAATCAATTTATTACAAAACAAAATTATACATTCAACATGGCCTCCCCTAACTAATTAGTATGAATCATATTAAGGCATACATACATGTATGTGTTGTTGAATAAAACCATCAAACCTTAATTTCCAACAAAAACATTCAACCCTCGTCAACCTAAACCCCAATGGGACAAAATAGAAAACGATACATATGAACCTAAATATACATACATACAAATAAATGATGTGAATAGAACCACACAAAAAAAACCCTAAACACAATTTACTCCCTTTTCAAACCCTAATTTTCAAAACCCATTGACCCCTATAAGCTTAAACCCTAATTGAGAAATAATAAAAATTGAATATATGGAATTTAAATGATCCCTACCTTATGCTTTTGTATCGGGATATTGCACAATTCAAACCATGGGAATTATCTTAGTTTACCATGGTGCAAAAGGCAATGATGCCCCACCCATTCAGCACCCAATGTATTCTTAGGAAAAAAACACACATTTAAAACATGAAGACCATACAAAAGGTGATGCAACTTTAAAGCTTTGAATGTTTCATTGTGGTGACCTCTATCAACATCATTGGGCATTTCCAGGTTCAACACACAAGTTTTTGTCATCATTTACATCCATCATGCTTCAATTTACAACCTTTTTCATTGTTTGTAACCATTGCATTTTTATTGCACCTACTAGTGAATTTCAAATTTCATGTAAAACCATCATCCAATCACCTTTACAACAAAACAACGACCTTGATGATCATGAAAACAACAACATTAAGCAAGGTTGAACAAAAAAATTTGTGAAAAAAACACAACAAAGATGATGCCACAAAATTCTACAAACAATGCACATTTCATTAAAATGTTTTCATACACAAATAATTTTTCATAATTAGGAATTAAATGTGATGCTCCTAATAAATCTATAAAATCATTACTTAACGTATGAATTTGTTCATGTTTCAATTGAAGGCACAAGGGAAACAATGCATTGCCTTCATAAGGTACAACTATAGTATGGAAATACAATGAATTAATAATTAAAATGTCATGTCAAAATATTTCATAGTTGTAATTTAGTTGCACATTAGTTGCAACTTGGACTCTATACAAGCATATGTACGTAAAGTATATATGGTGACAGTCAACCGTAATTTGACCATGATCACAAGTTGTAACAAAATGGTTAATTTCAATTGTGTCGCAATGGGTGTAGTTTTAGCACTTAATGAACAACTACTTTGCAACTAGTGTATTGCGTTGATGTGTACGATCATGCCACATGTACGGTTAGATAAATGTCCATATATAACATCTAGAACTTGCAACTTGTTTACAACTAAAAGTCAACTAAATTGTTTAGTTTTACAACTAAGTTACAATTAAATGTGCCACTATGGTTTCACTACATAACTATTTGTCCATTATTTTTGGAACTAAAGTGTTCAACTCATCTAGAATTAGTTGACAATTATGTGGCACTCATATTATTAAAAGATTTTACAAATTGTGTAATTCATTGAAAGTGTAAATGTAGGCTTTTAGTTGGATTGGAATGGTGTATTAAAGTGTTTATGAGTATGTACATATAAATATCATTGTTTATACATTTCAAATTTTTCTATACTAGATTATTAAATGTTTCATTGATACGAGTCAATTCCTTTATTGAATCAATTATTTTAAATAATTCATTTTCATAATTATCTAAATAATTAAAATTTAAATAACGTAGTAAATATTATAGTCCTATTTTTTGTGATTAATGTTCAATTGTTGTGTTAATAACATTTCACTTACCTACCTAGGTACATATATATATTTCTTTCCAAAATTCAATTAATATGCCACATGGAATTTTTTATTGTACCACGTGTTATAATCCAAGAACATTTAAAACAAATAATCATAATGAACGATGGATATCAATATTTCAAAAAAATCACGAAAAATCTTCATATTGCCACATGTTAAATTTTGATGGATGGCTGAAAATTGATGTCAACATGACATTATGATTGTAATGATAGGGGAGTTGCATAGTAGTTGAAAAGGGGTTGTTACGACAAAGTTGTAATTGAGTTGTAGTGAGTTGCATTGTATATATAGTGGATTACAACTCTTGTAACTCTTTGTAACTCTTACAACTTATCCAATAGCACTCACAACATATAAATACAGTGAGTTGCAAGTGTTCAATGCAACTCAAAAATTGAGTTGCAAGGCGTGTTACAAAACACCCTTTTTCTTCATAGTGACAGAATATTTTTCAATAAGGGTTTTGTCTTTTTTATGTTTTTCACACCTGGAATTTGGGGGAGGTATGTAGAAAGTTTATAAACTCATCGAGTGCTCTCAAGGGCACTTGAGAGCACCACATACTTAAAAATAAATAAAACATTTCTCAAAAGGTTTTAGTTCCCAACATGGCACCTTGAAAAGGTTTGCAGAATGATTAGTGGAACATTGAATGTTCCCTTGAGCATGAGAGAGATTGGGGGAGGTATGCAAAAAGCTAGATCAATCATTGAGTGGTCTTGAGATCAAGCAAGAGCTCACAAGAACTTGACATTGTTAAAGTAAAATTTGAAAAAAAAAAACAATTTCTTCTCTTAGAGCACCGTTTGGAGGAGGTCTATAATAAGATGGAAAGCACATTGAATGTTCTCCTTAGCACACAAGAGCATTCTTGAACTTGCAGGTGCTTAAAAAAACACTCTTCAAGAAAGGTTACATCTTTCTAATGTTTCCTTATAAGTTTTTCACCTAGAGTTTGGGGGAGGTTTGCAAAAAGATCACTAACTCATTAAGTGCTCTTGATGACACTCAAAAGCCTTACAAACCTTGAAATAAATAAAATCTTTTCAGAAAGGTTTTAGATCCCAACACAAAACCTTGAAAAGGTTTACAAAAATATCAATGGCACGCTCCCTTGAGCACAAGAGAGTTTGGGGGATGAATGTTTAATCATTCGTCAAGTGCTCTTAACAATCAAAAGCTCAAAAAGAACTCAACATGGCCATAGTAGCATTTTAATTGTTTTTTCGGTTTCTTCTCCTAGAACAATGTTTAAACAAGGTATATAGAAAGAATGATGGCACATTGAATGCTCTACTAAACATCCGAGAGCATTCTTGAGCTCGTGGGTGCTAAAGAGAGTAATCCTTAGTAAGGGATTCAGGTGAAAGCATGATCAAGTTTACATTTCATGATCCTTGTTAAGAAAAAATGTAAAGTAGCCATAAATCATGCCTTAACATATCAATTTTTTAGATATTATTTAATTTAATGATCAATATGAACATATTCTTTGAATTTATGTCAATGATATTGAAGAATCACATGTCTAAAGTAGATTTAAATATATTTTGAAAAAATGCAAACATAAATATTTTTACTTTTTGGGTTGCCCAAAGAAACAAAATAGGCTTCTAGTAAATGAAATGTTATACCTAAAAAGGGTCCAACTATGTTAAAGAGCGAAAGTAGTTGGAACTTGGTGCCACTCCCAGCTTCCAACACTAAAGGGGGTGAGAGGGGCGTGCTAAAAGCTTTGGGATTAGACTAGGAAGAGGGCCAACTTATTTAGTTACTCAGTCCTGCATCAAAACCAACCAACAAGTTGGTTAGTTCACATTTGGAATCATTTCTGGTTGGGGCAAGCCATAGGCAACACAGATTCACTTGACTCACCACGAGCCGGACTCGAGGGAAGCCACCACCTTCCCCCATATAATATTCTCTGCGTTCGCCCACGGCACCTACATACGAAAGGTTTTTTGTCCCGAGACTCCTAAGAAGGTGTCTTGAAACTGTCCCAGTTTGGACTGTCAAGATTTTGGAAGCTCATAACTCCCAGCTCATGCCTCCAATTGGGATGAAGTCTAAAGCAAACTTGTAAATGTCTTCAAGAGCTTTTCAAGGGTGTGTCACACTTCACCTACACACACCGGGGTCGAGTCGATTCCCAACTTTTAGTGGTTGGAAGTCAAACTACCAATTTGACTCCCGGCCCTTCTTTCGACCGTAACTTATGCTGAAAATGTCCTAATGGCTCATGCGAGGCCATTTTCGACATTTACACTTCAAGACCTTTCCAACGGTATAAAGAACACTTCAAGGCGAGGTGTTTTGACCCCTGGAATTGAGCTATGAAATTTTGGGAGTCCTAGAGGACTCTAAGTTCCCACTTTTGAGAGTGCAAGTTTCATCTTCACATTTGCTTCAAATTGGGGTTGTGACACTTTCATCAATTCTTCTTTCTTATGTTTTTTTATAGGTTCTTCACACTTGGAGTTTGGGGGAGGTTTGCAAAAATACCAATGGAATGTTCAATATTCCCTTAAGCACTAAACAACTTGGGGGAGGAATGTTGAAAGCTTTAACATTCATCGAATACTCTCGAGAACATTCAAATGCTCAACAAAACTCGACATATCTAAGATAACATTTTAGATGTTTTTTTGACATCTTCCCCTAGAGTTCCCTTTGCAATTAATCTATAACAAGATTAATGGCACATCGATTGTTCTCGTAAACATCCGAGAGCATTCTTGAACTCGAACATGCTCAATAAAAAAATCTTCAATAAAGGTTTCATCTTTTTATGTTTTTTGATAACTTCTTCAAACCAGAAGTTTGGGGGAGGATTGCAAAAAGCTTGTTCACTTGTGGAGTGCTCTTGAGATCAATTACAAATCGAGTGCTATTTGTAACTCTTGATAACATGTTTGAATTTACTAATGTTTTAGATAATTCCCATCAATTACTATGATATTGTATGATATATTTCATCTTGTTTTTGTTGTGCAAGCTGTGGAGGCCATTACAAATGAAAGCTTCCAAACAGAGGTGAAATGTAATATTATTATTCATGCATATTTTTTGAAAAGCTAAATTTTGTTTTACATATTATTGATAATAAAAAAAATTCATTACTAGTTAAAGGAACAAAGTAAGATGATTCAAAAATAGGTTTAAGGATTTAAAACACGGTCCTTTGTGAATCCTATCTAATTAAAAAATTGTAGAATTGAATTTTTATCACAAATAGTTTTTTGTAGTAAGGACATTGAAATGGGCTATAATCCCACTCAAGTTTAGAACGAGGTATGTATCATGAAATTTTCTTTTCAACTTGAAATATGTAATTTTAATTTTAAAACAATTGAAAAGTGGGATTTATGGTTTCTAGGAGCTTTTTAGAAGAGAGGATTTTGATTCCACTATAAAGGTCCTATGATTTCAAGACATAAGTCTCTATCATTGGGTGATTTTTTTATTCTTATTAATATTGAATTCTATGTATATAATATCTCTTGCATTCCATGGTCAAGTTGAACTACAATTTGATTCACAAATGGACCCAAGCCAATCTTCAAGAGGAATATTTTTAGTAACTCAATTACAAGTAGCCCCTCATAAACCTTCTAATGAATCCCATTATCTACACACAAAGGGGGGAAAGTTTCATATATGTTTAAATAGTTAAACCCCAAATGTGTGTATGTTTATATATATTTTTGGTCCTTCTAGATTAATGGATATATACACAATGTATTCCACCCTTGGCTTATATTTGATCTATCAATTTCACTAATTTACACTTTGTAACATTCTCAAAAAGATCTACCTCAAGCTTCACACATGGAGCCATATTCAAGTTTGAAACGGTTGTTTTCAACAAACCAAAGACATGTGGGTTTTCCTTTTGAATGTCCATTGTAACCAATAGTTGGCACCAACTACAAGCTATAATTGCTAAATATACTTAGCCCAAGTGCGATTAAGGTAAAATGCTTTAGGTTAAAGCTTAAGTGCTCAAGGTTTAATGACAAATTCCTCAAGTGAATGAAGTAACCAAACCTTAACCCATACCATGTTCATTGATGGATTTTTATTCAAACATTCTAATACCATTGCCTTACGGTCATTGCCAACTACATGGCTCTTCTTGGGAATATTTGAATATCTTCTAAAGGATTATAGAAATCATGCAATGCCCCGTAGTCATTTTGTGATTATTAAATTGACTTTTAACACCTATAGTTGGCACCAAGAATAGGGCCAAATGTGGATGATGTTGAACATGTTTATGAATTTTAGAACTTTCCCAAGTTTTTTCAATGCCCTTATGGTTGGTACCGACTAAAAGAGCTATTGAGTCCAACTGAAGTTCTTTGAAATTTTGAGAATGACATAAAGAATATCTTTAAGCCAACATGCAATTCAACAACATTTAGATCACTCCAACCTTTACATTTAATGATGACTACAATTAATAGGTCCTTCCACGTTAAAATATTGGATTATTTTATATTATTCATCGTAATATATATGTGAGCAATTAAGACCATTCACACCTTATGGTCAGTGTTGATTATATGGAATATGTTTTGCATTAAAAAATGTTGAATTATATATATATTTCCATTCCGGTATATTTATAGGCCAATTTACAATTTTGTGGCCTTTAAATCACTCCAACCCCTACTATCGGTGACAATTATAAAGACTAGTTAGTTACATATTGAAATATTGAAACATTATATATGTGCAATTCAAGTCTATCTCTAGGCCTATTTAACACTTTCTTGAATTCTATAAGATTTTAAGCCTTATGGGTGACGCCAATTAGAGGGAATAAGTCTTCACATGTTGAATATTGAAATATTTTTCCATTTCGGTATTTTTAAAACCAAGTTGCAATCCATGGGCCCTTAAATCATTCCAACCCCTATGGTTGGTGATGACTATAGAAACCAATTACTTACATATTAAAATATTGAAATATTATATATTAGCAATTTAGGTTTATATTTGTGCCTAAATTGCACTTCCTTGGACTCAAGAATATTTCAAACCCTATGGTCAACACCAACTATAGGGCCTAATATATCTTTAGATATTGAATATTGGAATTAATATTTTTTCGTCCTAATATATCTTTGAACCAAGTTGTAGTTCATAGGCACATAGATCACTTTGACCCCTATAGTCGGTGATAATTATATATAATAGTAATTAAAATATGAAAATATTGAACTATTGTATTTTTTCTATTCTAATATATCTTTAAGCCTCATATGCACTTCCTTGGCCTTTAGAACATTTCAAGCCCTATAAATGTTGTCGACTATTTCTTGAAATATTGAATATTGGCATTTAATATTTTGCCACTTTAGTCTACGTTTGAACCATTGCATTTCATCTGCCTTCAGATCATTACAACAACTCTAGTCAAGGACAACTATATAGGTCATGCCATATGGTTTGGGTTGACCATAGAAAATATACCACGAAAATTGTAATATAATATTTTTCCATGTTTCATTATCTCTTGCCAAATTTGTAGACCATTAGTTATGTGATGATTTTGATCCCTATGGTTGGACCATGGGAAATTAGGGACCAATAAGATATTTATAATGATTCGTTTATTTGTATGCATAGACAATTAGTACCTTCTATTGAATTCATTGATCAATAATTGCATCTTGAAGATTCTTGTTTGATATGTGAAATGAGCTTCTTTGATTATTCTATAAGGGGACAGTAGCTGCCAAATAACCATAAAGGTTATTCAACATCATAATAAGTTGAATATTGGAAAGGTTTTGGAAAAGTACAAAATATTCCCAAAGAACAAGGCCAGGATGACTATTTCCTTATGTCAATTGTTAGGCCAACATTGAAGATTGATGTGTTGAAAATGGAACAAGTTTTCTTCACGGAGTATTACAAAGGAGAAAAGGCATTATACATCTCCCCAAAAAACTCTAGAGGTGAAGAAGAGCTTGTCAGCACATACATGCCTTCTTGGAGCATTATATGGACTTGCAAGAATGTCAAATTTGATAAGTTCTTGTTTGAAGATCCATATCTTTCCTGGCTATGTGGAAAGATCTTCCACATCTGGGACATGAATCACCGCCTTCAAACATGGTGGCCTTACATTGATTTGAACAATCTTAATGAAGAGGATTGGCACATCTTTGTTGATGCTTTTGTTTTGGATACCACAAATGGCCTAGTTGAGCTCCTCACAGCCATGATCGACTTTAACAAATAGGATTTCAATCCCCCTACTTGATTTTTTTGGCATGATAAACATATAATTTCATCATTTTTCTTTATTTCAAATAATCATTTTATTGTTTGTAGGTCCATTGAGATTGACCATGTGAAGATTTCATTGGTTCACGACTTTTTCTGCACTCAATCCATTGGTATGATTCCCTTGAATTAGTTCAAGGAGGTTATTCTCGGTGAATAATACAAAAAATGTGAAAATAAAATTAAGAAGACCTAGTACAACTTCACATGAAAGGCATTTTTTGAATATATGTATAAGGTAACCTCTCAAAATCTCATCTAAAACCTTTTTTTTAAAATAACAATTTCATTATTCTCTTAATTTTAATCTTATTTTTGTAGAAGGAACTGGCGGTAATTGTTAACACCACCCACCAGTTGTACTATGTGGAGGTCATAGACCCTACTTTTTGTGACTCAAAAGTGTTGTTCTCATTAAGCAATAAGGCCATGGAAACCATCCAAAAGGAGCACATGACAACATTTCACAATAGACTCTTTGTTTGAGACCCATCATTTGGACTATAATTTTTTCAACAAGTACAAGTTCATTACAATATGAATCTAGTTCTTGAAATGATGACGAAGAAGCTACAACTTCTTGTTTCCTCTCAAGTGAGCAGTGAGAAGAAGGTTTTTTGGTTCAAATAATGGAATCAATCCCCAATCTTGAAGGAAGTTCAAAAGTTCCCAAAAGTTAGCATATTGGATGCCATATTTGAGAAATGGCTCTAGAAGCAACCTTTTAGTACCAAGTACTCATGATTGAACCTCTTTTGATTAAACATTTCTTCAAATTTGAATGTTTATTTCTATCCATTTCAATGGATTTTGATGCTCAATGATGTTCTTTTGTACTTACATTATAGCTGGAAGTAGAGGCATGAAAACTTTTTAATAACATAGTGACAGACTTAGGGGTTTCCGTCCTTGAATTTGTTATAGTACAAAGCCTCGAGGATTTTATAAGTTAGTGGAGGCTTGAATTATGGGGAAGTGTCTTTTTTTGTGAATTCAAGCAAAAAGGTGCAATACTTAATAACAAAACTTGGAACCAACAAACTAGTGTTGAAAAGACATTCAAGTATGTGGTCTACATGTAATACACCTAATTTGTGCTTTTATTCCCATCATTTATTTATGCCATTGAATTCCCATATTGAGTTCAATTGGTGCCTACAAGTATTTTTCACATGTACTCATAGCCAACCAAGCTATTTGGACTCTTCTTCTGCGTTTAAAGATCTAGTGTGATCCTAAAGCTAAGAGCAACATGTTTAGGAGGGACCTTTTTAAGGATGGGGACCATGCCCACCTTCCATATTGTGGCTGGTACTTGGATTATGCTTTTGACATTAACATATAGTCGGAGCATGAATTCAATGAAAAGTTTGGTGAAACTAATTTGGAGAAAATTACTTCAATAGATTCGAACTTAAAGGGTGTCAAGCATAACCAAAGTGCAAAGAGAGTAAGAAAGTTGAAGAAGCAATTGGCCAAACCTTCTAGTGAGAATCTAGATACTGAAGATTTCATTGAAACAATGGCTAGTGGAAAGGAAGGTGCCACACAAGATTTCACGGTTAAGACATTGACGACTCATAAACACCTCCATAACATGAGCTTAGATTTAAGCTTGGAGGACTTTCATGAAACACTTGATCTTTCCACTAATTTCTTAATTGAATTATTAGTTTCAACATTTCACCTCTCCTAGCCTAGTCTTGTGAATGCAAAGGCATCGTCTAGTCTTTGGCCTTTTTAATTCCAAGAGTTGAATGGATCACTAACAATGGTATTTTCTCAATGAATTTTTCATATAAATTTCCCATTTGTGTAAGTCTACATCATGATCTCCACCATTATCATTGCCAATGTCGATTCTGGATGTCAATTTTATTTATTGCCAATGTATAAGATTTTGGATATGGGATGTCAATTCTGTTCACTACTGTAGTCCCATCCAATTTATTAGTTCTTCTCATCTCCAGACACACGACCAATGTCTTCTTTTGGAATCGACACATAGATAAATATGTGTATGGAGTATTTGGTTTTCCAAACAAGTACCTCTGTCCCAATGGTGTGGTTGTTGTATTCCATGATGATGATCCTCATGTGCTCAAGGAAATAAAATCCTACTTGGAAGGAAATGGATATGAAATTTGGTCGAAATGGGTGGGAATTAACATTGTGCCACTAATGAGTAGTGAACTACGAAGGAAAATGGTAAGCTTATATCTACTTTCTTTTCAAAATCATGTTGATTCAAAACATTCATTATCCATATCTAACGTTGGTAATTTTATACTTGCAAATTTGACTAAATTGGGCCACTCTCCTTGTATGCGACATGGGTGGTTTTAAGTTTCAAAAAATTCACCTAGACATGGTGAGGCTTGGGTTGTCATTGGTGGAGGACGATATCTTATATAATAGGATAACATTGATTCAATTAAAAAATCTTCAAAAGGAATTCCATTAAAAGGAGGACAAGAAATCCATGTCTCCACGCTAATGGCTCTAATTCAAGCGTGTTCTTCTAAAAGTTCTTTGGTTGTTGGCATGAACTCCTCCACATGTAGCTTGTTTGAATGTGTTGGGAACCTTGTTTTCAAAAAAAATAAATTTACAATCTCCCATTCTTATGGTATGCCATTTTTTTCGAAGCAAATTGTATTCACGCCTATTAATCTTTTGGTCATCATGTTCTTATTCTTGAACCAAACAACGATGTTTATGAAGAGGTTGTCAAGCCCTTTATGGAAGAAGTTTGACCTCAAGTTGATCCTGCAATGTTTATTTGCAACCCCTTCGATTCCCCACTCGAGAAGAGGTTGAAAGTGAATTTCGATTGTGAGTACATTCAAGTTTATTATAATTCAGTTGCTTGTTTAGTTGCTTGTATCTTTTTTTAGGTCTCACACTTTAGACTGACATGTTAGGTGTTTTGCAGAAATACCCAACCATTTCCATTTCCATTTGTTCCATTTTATGCTCAAAATGACTTTTTCCCTAGTCCCCTTTCCCACATATCATTGCTTAAGTATGCAAAAGGCATCATTCGACAAATGGCCGCCTATTCCATGCCTCCATCTTTTAGTAACAAAAGGAAGCATGGTAGTTATGTACTAAGATTCATTGATGATGAAGCAATTGAGAATTTGGACTAGATTTTTCACCAGAAGATAATTGATTGAATGATCTTTTTCTTCAACTCTTTTTCTTGCTTCTTGAATTTTGTCTTCAATTCTATTTTGAATTATCATGGTTAAAAATTTTTGGTATGCTACTTACATCATTTTTTCCATAAACATAATTGGTTCATCTAAAGACAAAGCTCTCCATTCTTGGTCCTTGCATTGCAAAAATTCATTGCAAATTTTGTTTCCATATTCAATTGAAATCTTTGGACAAATATTGTCTACATTTATATGTCCTAATGTGATTTCCATAATCTAAAATTACCACTTTGTGATGAATATCATTCGAAAACATGCATATTTTGAAATGTCCAATTGGGAATAATGGTGACAACATAAATTTGTTTCTTCAAATGTGGTCTATTCTATGCACCAAATTAATATTTCCATCAAATCAATTATCCAATCAATTTGGATTACCACATTTCATTATTCCATATTTTTCTCCATTGGAAGTTCAATGGATTTTTTATCCATAGTTCATTCCTAGAAATAGTCCCCCTATAGTTGACACCAACAATAGGGCAAGGTGCATAAACCCTAATTCACATTTAGGTGATGGTGATTAAGAAAATTGCAAACAAACATGAATTGTTTAAATTTTAGCATGGAATATATATAGCTATTAGGATATTATTTAAAATTTGCCTTCTTGTACTATTAGATCATTGTCGCTTTGGACTTGAATTTTTGGATGTCAACGCTTGACAAATTTGAATGTTAAAAGATTAAATACATCATCTATTTGTCTTTAAACTCTTGGATGTCCATCTCTATTATGACGAGGATTTTCTCTTCATCTTTTTCACTAAATGATCTGGCATCTTCAATTTCTTCAACGCCTAAAACATTTAAGACGACACCATTTGTCATGGTATCTTCCTTGTGTGCTACATTGTATTTTCGACTCTTCCTTTCTTTGGAATGAAAAAAATTGAAATTGTTTGCAAACTATTTCGTTAGGTCTTTGATTGCAATTGTCATTCTTTCTTCACTATCTCTAGTAGGCCTTTTCACATCATCTTTTTGAGGGCTTTCTGGTGGAGTAAATGACTTTTCACTATTTATTTCTTTAGACATCTTTCCTGATTTCTTTTTTCCCCTACAATATTGAATTTGATTGTTGCTTGCTTTCTTTCCTCCTTATGCACTTTTTGTACAAAACTTTGCAAATTGAAAGAATTTTATTCAACCTTTTTATTAAAAACGATTGTTTCTATTGGGAGTTTACACACTACCATTGCTCGTAAGGGTGTTTAGGTCGTTGTAATCAACAATTCATTTTCATTATTGTTTTTTTTAAAACCCATGCACATGAATATTCAACAAAATATAATGTTACCATGTACGTTGATAGGGAATCTTTTGCTAAGGTAGACAGTTGCAAGGTATATATTTTTTTGTGAGCATGATCGTCAACATGTGAAATCACTAAACATGATAATTTTAATTTATGCAAGATGTTTTTGAATTTGCCACTTGGTGCCAATTCATCTCCTTGGGATTGGGATAATATCAAAAATTACAATTGAATCCATTTTATTTCAATATATTATCCATTCATTACACTTGGTTTCTACACCTAGAAAACCCTAATTATGTCCCACATTTTTCTTGGTTTGGTGGTGATCTAATCATCTGTTGATTCACACTTGGTTTGAAAACATTGTTTTTGCCATGTTGTTTTTTAAACATTTTCAAATTATTTCAAGAAATGGGATACTTACAATTTTGCAGACGGTTCTCACTTATAAGTGTGCTTGCGGATGACAAACATATGATGGTGACCCAAATTCCTCTTGATGCCGCAATTCAACATTGACTCCATTGTTTGACCCACAAAATTCCTTGTTCGAACTTTTTAAGTTTGTTTGTTCTTCAAATGCTGATTACGATGGTGTTTTTGGATCTATTCTTCCTCCAATGCCGTTCTTTTTTCTTCTTCTTATGGAGTTTCTCCTTTTTGTTATACTAATTTGTTTTGGTTTGCATTATATTTTAAAACAAACAAGTCATATTCGTCATCATATGGATCACTTCCATTTTTAGGCCATTTTTTGCATGAGGACCAATGAATATTGATTTGTTATGTTTGTCCCAACATACATTTTGCTTGGCGTAATAAATGGGTCTAGTACTTGTAGTTTGTCAATTTGGCTAGCCCTGGATTGTCATCAATAGCTTGTCGCAATTGTTCTTCACGAAAATTAAGTTGAACATCCATATCACTATGGCATAAACTTTGCACGTTATTTTTCGATGCCCAATATTCCACTCTACCACTATAATATTCATCTATCACTTTCATTTATCTCTAATCCATTTATATATATAAATCCAAGTCTTGAAGGATTCTTAGCATTCTAGCTTACAACTCCAAAACTACATTTGAAATGAAAAATTACAATGACTTTTTTTTGCATGCACCACGCCCCTTTTTCATTATATACAATCGTTCACGAGGTTTGCACCCGTTTTGTATTTTACATTTACTAGTGTCACTCTTATTATTTTTGATGTAAACATTTATGTTGGTCGATTATTAATGTTCCATTATTTGATCAATTACTATTTTACTTTTCAATCATAGCAGATATTTTCTTGTTGATATCTAATTATTGTGAGATGTTTCAAAATGTGTGGTTTAGTGCCAATTCTTTTTTTTTAATTTGGAAATTATGCTCATAGATTTTTAGATCGTTAATTATAAACACATTTACATTTTTCTCATTTCAAGGATTACCAATTACAAATGCATACACAAAACATTTGATTCATTTAATGGCATAATAACTGCATGTGTATTAATTACCACAAAAGTAATTATTTGCTTCATAATTAATGCTATGATGTGATTGTTTGTTTCAACGATCACTATGGATTTGTTTAACATTCAATGTCAACCCTCATTTTATTTTATTTTAAAATTAATATTTTGTTTTCAATTCACATAACTTGAATAAATTTTGTTTATCATGTTTTTTGAACCATAATGTTATGGAAATAATTAGATTTTGGTTGGTCAATCAATTGTTGACATGTCTTTGTTTTCAATTGTCGTACACGTCTCATGGTTTTGGGGCCAGCCCTATCATTTGGCGATTCACTAACTATTTTAACATTTTGTTCTTTAGTTCAGGTGGCACCTAGGCTCACCGTCTTGGAGTTACAAACAATCATTTTTGGGGCTTCATGAAGTTTGTTGAGAGCAAGTTGCCAAGTGTTACTAAATCCTTTGTCGACAAGTTGTTCAGGAAGCTTGTAAAAAAATATTTTGGAACCAACTTCTTCAAACTAAAGCTTTCTTTGAAGAAATCCATGGCATGTGTAAACATCGCCAAATTGTAATCTTTCATATCTTCCTTAGAAATGTTTGCGGTTTGTTTCATCAATGCAATATTTTCTTTGTCTATCTTTGCATAGGCCCATTGCCATGCCAACCATTCAACTATTTTGTCAATTACCCTTTTCCATTTTGTTCCCCATGTTCTATTTTTGAGCAAATGCTAGAAGGCATCTTGTTTGGTATCCATTTCTTGGATATTCCAAGGTTTCTTTTCATTTCATAGATTTTGTCCAATATGTTTGATCTTAATGTGTATTCAATCACTGATTCCAAAGTGTTTGGTGTAAAATTTGGTGTCAATTTTCTTCTTTCCATTGTATATACAAGTTGCATGAATGGTACTAGATGCAAGAGGTTGAAAATGTGAATGAAAATAACAAATAGTTTGAAATGTTATAAACAATGTAAAGTTTTAGTGGCTAAATGGCTTTGTGTCAATCTTTAATGGGCACATTCCTTTTTGTGGTGAATGGGTAATGTTTGGATCCACACATATTTCATGGTGGGTCAATAGGCTTGGGTATTGTCTCAATTTCTAACAATCACATGTCTCTTGTTGATGAATGGGTAGTATAGAGATTGGCACATACCTATTGGTGGGTCAACATGTTTGTATGCCATTGAATTGGATTCAATTTAAAATTCTAAATGGTTTAGATGTTGTAGAAATTTATATTAAAAATATATTTAATATAATTTGAAATATTTCCCAACGTTTCAAGTGTTGTATTTTTCAAGATAAAACCAACATGATATTATTGCACCTTTTATGAGGGAGATAGTGGTTCATCCATGATTTTTTATAAGTTTGGCATCCATTTAAAAAGTTCATCCATTTTTATCATCCAAAAATCATTCATCCATGGCCACGTGGAAAAATATTCCTCCACATCACCAAATATTCCATCCCATATGTCAAAAAAATTGTATTGATGTCAACAAAATATTCCTAAAAAGATTCACTTGGGCTCACTTGTTGGCGTTCACGTTCATAGGCTCACAAGATAACATTCTTGACTTTTGACCATTGCCTACAATGGGATCTTGAAAAATGATAAAAAAAATTCAATAGAGTTGTTCCTTGTCAAAAGTAAAGAGTTTTCTCCCCTTCATTTGAATTCCTATGATCTCATCACTTGTCATCATGCATGTGCAAGTTGTGTTGTGAGTTGGGAATTTACAAAGCCATGAACCAACTCATTGTATTTTGGGAATGGGAGGGCAAAACCATAGGGTTGAGTTTTCACAATTTAGGAATAATAGTGGATTTTGTTTGATGTTGGTTTCTTTCCCACCACATGTGAGTAAAGTTTATAAGGTTAATGTTGAAGCCCATTGGAGAAGTTTTAAGTATACACATATACATACATACATACATGTATTGTATTTATCATTACTAATCAACATTTTTAGTTGTTAGGAAAAAGGTCCACAACACCAATTTGGAAAAGTTAAAATCAATTTTTTTTCTTCTTTTGTGAATTTTTGCACAAATGTGAGATGAATATCAGTATTTATTGCAAGATAATTTTTTAAAGAAAAGAATCACCATATTTTAAAATGTTTTAAAATGATTTTGTCATTTGCTATACAATTTTTGTTTTGGAAATTTTTTTTGCCACCTATGGACAATTTGGACAATTTATAATAAAAGTATCATTAATTAAAGAACAATCTTTTTTAGGAAGCTTGCAATCAATGCTAAAATCATCAAACTAAAAAGTCCCTAGTTAGAATCAATGTTGCATTTAATCTTCTATTGTTTGGATAAATACAAAATATTTGTAATGAGCAATGTCTGGTGTAAAAAGTGGTTGACAATGTTCAACCACTTGGTTTATGGTATAAAGTTTGATTGTTTTGACCTTGCGCATATGCAAAATGATATAAAAAGATTATTATTTTTTATATCTCAAATATATGTTGTTGGCTTATACTTTCTCAAGAGAGGTATTGGTTTTGAATTTTGCTTTGGACAACAAAACATGTAAGAACAAACTACTTAAATTTTGTTTCTAGAACATGAAAAACCATGTAGCCATTCAGTTTAGAACCACACAAGGATAAAAAAGACAAGCTTGAAAGTTTGCTGACAAATCTTGTTAAGGACTATTTAACATCTTGTGTTTTTTACAATTTAGAAAGTTTCCAACATCTTGTAGCCAATTAATGCTAAATATTTTTTGGGGATAATTTTTATTGATGCTAATGTAGAAAATTGAAGGGGGGAAAAAAAAAACCAAAAATTGTACCGAATTGTGATATAGCAAAATGTTCTCCAAAAAGGATGAAATTTAAAATGATTCTTGAAAATTTGTCAAGTTTTTCCTAACTGGTGAAAATTTGACATATTCTTTTTAATTTTTGAGGTCTTAATTTTGCAAAAATTTGCCAGAAAAAAAAAATCACTGGTCAAATTTGTATTATTATCCACCTGCCCTTTTGAGAGTTGATTATTATTTACGTGCGAACATTTTAGTTCAATATGGTAGAGTTCAATAGTTAATATCTGAAAATCAAGGGTGTAGTATGTTGGTAAAATAATCAAAATCAACCTCGGGTCAAACATCCAAACTAGAATAAAGAAGTCTTGCTTAAGTTTAATCTAGATTTCAAAAGGTCAAGGGATTCTAAGGGCCACTTTAGATTAGGGTCCAAGGTCCAATGAAATAGAGCAATCCTATTGGATGAGAACCATTAAATGGAGCCATGCCCTTTAGATGAGGGTCCAAGACCAAAACGTGGCAAATTGAGGCTAAACTTACATGCCACCATTTTGGAGGGAAATTTAATTTTGCCAATTTAACTCTCGTTTAAGATTATTAGGCAGCTTTAGATGGGGGGGTACAAGATCCATATTCTTAGGACCAATTTGGACTCATTTGAAGCAAATTGAATCCTTGAGTTGGGCTCTGACATGCATCTTCGTTCTTCAAATCATGAGCTCTTCGTTTCAGCTTTTTTTTCTTCTGGGTTTGAACCAATTGATTTATGAACTCTATGTCATATTAGAGTTTGATGTCCATATGTTTGACAGTTAGAATTTTAGGTCAATATCCTTGATGAAATTTCAATATAGGTATGAAAAGTAAATAAAAATAAAAATCACTCATCATATATACCAAATAACCATTTATTGAGAGTTGAATTCTTCTTCTTCTCAACTTCAACATTTCCTATGATCCCACTTTTTGAGAGAAGTAGCAATTTGGCCACATGATTCAATCTATTTTCACATCCAGCTATACAATTTTAAAATCCAGGGAAACATTTGGCAACACCTCATTTTTCTTTCAATAAAATTGGTTATATGGCTACAAGGCAAATTAGTGATTAGTCTACCATTTTGTTATGTTAGACAAGATCCCCAATGGAAAACTCTAGACTCGGTAGAATGTTTACACTAATGGTATGTGGTGTGTTGGTAAAAAATTATGTTAATCCGCTTTTTTACAATGGGAGGCTCATCAACAAACTGTCTAAACATCCTTGATGTAATTCCTACTTCTGTTTTTCAAACTACCTATCCTGTACTGAAAGTGCTATGTATCTCCTCTTGAAGAGGACTTGATCTAAAGCTACAAATAGAGGGAAGCACCCCATTCAGGGAGGGGTTTTAAGCTACATACAGTGGTGCACTGTGGTTTGATGCATGGGCATAAGCACAAGTACATGATGAGCTTATAGAACTCATGTACCATACACCACAAAGTTGTCAGATTGTGCTTGCCACTGATCACGAAATACTCACTCCCACTACACACTGCCACAGTTGGCAGTTGTCCTCAAAACATCCCAATCAACATCAACAGGGCCCTAACACCAGAATCACCTCCATGACACTGCATTTTATTGTATTCACTGGAATGCTATCTGCTCAAATGTGGAGGTTGATGGAACTTCAGTGTAACCGGAAGTGGATGATTTGCGCCCCAGCTGCTGCCGGATTGCATGCAAGTTCGCACGTGCCGGTGTGCGCTTCATTAACTCCACACCCCCCATCATGGGTCCATCACCCCACTGAGAGGTAGACAAATCATAGATGTGAGCAGATAGGGAATTCTAGAAGGCTTTCTCTGAGGAGAGGAGAGGGTATTTCCTCCCATAACACAACTACCTTCACCACAGGCTAAACTGTTTGGAGATGGCTAACTCCTCAAAAGCAAACACAGAGAGGACACCCATGAACGAAACACTCTTCAACAAGGGCACAATAGCACATCAGCAAAAGAGTACACACAGGAGGCACTGTTGCATGACTTTTCCTGAAAAATTATGCATGCAATACATATTTTTTCAAGCATGTAGGAAATGGTTAGAAGAAAATCACTGACCTTGAGGCACTTGCTAACAGTCAAGTTGCAGACAGGGTACTCATGAGGGCAGCAATGGTAGTGGTCATCACAGCAGGTGGCTGAGTCAAGGGAACAGCAACCCCATCCCAGGCACATCTTTCCAATAGGGAATGTGCAGCAACAAGTATGAGAAGCTGGGCATGTGCGCCAGTTATCACAAACCTGCCAAAAGTTTACAACCAAGTCAAGCATCACTATAAGAAGAAGAAGACAAACAGTTATATAACAATCATGAAGCCACCCAAAAAATCCACTTCGTATCATGGAATTACTCCTGCCAAAAAAGGTGCTAGAACGGAAGCAGGAAGGAGGCAACCAAATCGGACCAAGCTATGCTGCAAACCCATTAGACGGATAAGGAGGAAGAGCACGAACCACTTCAGTCCGTGGTGGGGATGGTGGAGTGGGACCAGGATTAGGAGGGTTAGGACTTGTCTTTATGGCGTAAGAAGGCTCAATGTTGATACCACACAAACCAAAACTGTTGGCTTCAATATTCCGTTGCATACGCAGATAACCCCTCTCACCCCAATAGCTACCCCATGAGTTCTTCACAATCCAATAGTCCAATCCATGCTCAGTACCATATCCAACTACCAGCATTCCGTGATCAAGGTCAGTGCCGCATTCTCCAGTAAATACACCCTGCTTTCCAAACAAACCCAAACCCCACCCCAACCTGCAGTTGGTCAGACATGCACAGCACAAAAAATAACCCATCAAAGCAATAAGAAGAACAAAAAAAAAGTAGCATACAGTAGTACATGATACCAGCAAACCCTGCAGACCAAAAGTTGAACACTCCATAATAGTGAAAGTTGCAAAAAAAAACTCCAACAACATGGAGGATCATTGGTATCTTGTTTTACTTACCCTAGAATACAACTGAAAGTCGCGACCACCAGCCTCAATTGCAATACTTACAGGTTGGTTAGCAACTGCCTTCTTCAAAGCATCATCATCATTTGCAGGAACATCCTCATAACCGTCGATGGTGACAACATGTGCATTTTTCTGGAACACCCGAGTGACCATAGTATAAACTCTGTCAGCAAAGAGAGAAATACTGTGCTCCCTTCTCAACTGGATGAAAATCACTCCAAGAACCCAGAGATCCACAAACAAAATTACAAACTCTTGCTAAACTGTAATATATCCAGATTTATGAAGCCTGCAGTGCTGGCTCCGTTGTTGTCTTCTGCTCAAATCTAGCATGCATTAGTTCCTGTAGATGAGTAAGAGCAACTTGAGCTTCAATTAGGGTTTTCATGAGACTCATGGGCTGGGCATCAATCGAGCATGCCCAGCCTGTGATTGATGACAGAAGGAAGGAAGGAAGGGGATGATGATGATGATGCTTACTACCTTTGCCTCATCACAGTAGCCATCAGAACTGGAGTATGGGTAATCTTTTTCTGTATCAATACCACCATTCACGACAATGAACTCAAAGGCATAGTCCATGAAGCCACCATCACATCCCTGATTGTAGTTGCGGTCACAGTCAATCAGCTCCTGCACAGAGAGCGATAGAAGTTGACCAGTCTTGATTGCATTGATACCTTCCATTGCCCCTATGGTTGCAAATGCCCAGCAGCTCCCTGCAAGCCATAAACCCCAAGTCACTCCCATCATCAGCTCCTCATAAGAAGGAGAGGAGGAGATCTTCTTCTTCCCAATCGTTGTTGTGGGTGCCTGAAGAATTGGAGAATCAAGCAAACCCCAATGTGTCCTGGTTTCTTGCATCTAGAAATTATGGAATGGGTTCAAAGACAATGCCCAAGAGAGAGACAGATCATGAAGAAGAAGAAGCAGAAGTTCTTTTCTTACCGCATGAGCCTTGGTTCTTGACGGAGGACACAGCGCCTTTCTTGCGCCAGTCAATGGAATCCGGAGCTTCGACCTCGGCATAGCGAAAAGGGGTACTGGCTGCTGCTGATCTTCTTTTCAATCTCCGATTCTTGTCGATCTTTGTGCCCGTGTACTTGGCGCGGAACTCCTGGTTAGACATGTCCGCGAACTGATTGAGTCCCAACGAGTAGGTCGAGTTCTTCTTCTCGTTATGCGCGTTCACGTACAGCAAATTGTCCTTGAAGACGCGAAAGCGGTTCTCCTTCTCTCCTTCTAACACGCTTCCCCCGTAGTCCTTCCCGTGCATGCGGAGCCAACTCTCGAACAGCGCAAACATGCGTGACTCGGAGCTCAGATCCTCAGGCCCAAATCCAAGGATCATGGAAGAAGAAGAATTAGACCGCTCAAGCTCAACATGATCAGCAGCTCCCACCAAACATGTCACAACAGCCAGCACCAAAAACACCACAGCTGCGACCATCCCCATCGCGAGAACCTCAAATCTCAACCCACACTCTCTCCCCTCCCAAGTTCTACCCAGGACGAAGACACTCTAGCTAGGGTAACATCACTACATTCGGACCTCCCCGCCCCCAAAACCAAAACCAAAACACAAGTCCTTCAGCTGCAGCAGGAGTCTTCTTCTTCTTCTTCTTCAGAGCCCTCGTTCTCCCTGCACAAGCGACCGTTTTACAAACTACAAAAACTGAACAAATACCTTGTGAGACTATCTTGCAGCTACCAGTGTCAGGAGCAAGACTCCCAACACCGGAAACAAGCGAGTAGACCGCAGAAAGAGGAGCTCCCCCAAAAAAAACTGGCAACCGCAACACATCAACACTCTGTACACTCTCTCTCTCTCTCTTCACCTCTCCGTCTTCCTTTCATAAGGGAGATACAAAACCGGTCCCTTTTCACACAGCCAAGCTTGCTTCACATCACCGAACCTAATTCCAAGCCTCTAGGTCCGGCGGTTATGTCGCTCAGCTGACCTCTGCTTTTTAGGTTTGTGAACACCTAAGTATTAGGTTCGGATCCTAGTACAGAAATAAACGCCTATTCAGTAGGTACCTACTGAATACTACTATTACCCAATTTAGCCATTTGCTAACAACCATAGGCTCCTGGCAGGTGGGAAACAAAACAAAAACAAGAAATTTAATTAAACAATGAGCGGTCGAGGAAGAGTTCCATGCTTTGATCGGTAGAGGACATTGGGGGGCCTACTCAATAAGTTTACAATAGTTTGTGACAACAATAGAGAAGACTCAAATGGTGTAGTTAGTTTGTTTGCGCCCATCATTTGAATCTTCTACGATTGCATGGGCTTAATGGTGGAGTGTCGACACGTTGTGACTTGGAACATGCATAAAAAAACAAAAAAAAACACAAATTGGTGGGAAAAAGAGTTTGAGAGAGACTCCCATATCAATTATACTTGATTAAAATATCGTCCATCCATCTAGCCCAATAAACAACAAAGGAACAACACCACCATCTCCTCACCCATCCCGCCCCCCCCCACCTGCGGCCAGCATGGTCGAATAATGACAATAAGAGAACAACACCCAAATCCCCACCCGCACTCGACACAAAGTGGGATATCACAAATTAGATACCAAAACTATTGGATGGAAAATGCCTATCAATGACCACCACCACCACCACCCACGCAAACTTAGCATGCCAGTAGTCTAACTGATATGAACCTGCCTTACTTTATTCCAAGTCTAAATAGGTTGGGGAGAATAGTATCATTCTCCACTTGTTGTGGGCTTTGCTCCTGGTGGCAAGGGGAGACTATCAAAGTCCCTTTGCAGCCGTTCATTTGGTCCTCCCAAATGTTTGCCAGGTGTTGCTCTGCATTGCGAGTTTGAGTTTATTGAGGAGCTTCGTGGAATATTTCCTGTTTTAACTTGTTTGCGGGTTTCAACTTTGCCACAATGAGCAGACCCACTACACATGCAACTAAGTACCCATAAGTGCCCCCAGTTTATATATATATAATGGGGGGTATCAAGCCCAGGCCCAAAATGGTGACAAACAGTTTTGGATCGTAGAAATTTCGTGCTGCCAATGGGAAGGCTAAGAATGCACTCAAAGTGCCTTGATTTGTTTTCTTTTAAGTTTTGGGTGGAGAAGCGGGGAGGATTTTATTCATTTTTCCTTTGTTCCCAACATGTTCCCTTCAAGTTCCCAATGGGTTCCCATCAGGTTCCTAATAGGTTCTCAATGTTCCCAAAGGGTGTTCCCAATAGCACCTTGCTTTAATCCCAAATGTTTTGCACAAAGGCCTCCCCTTCTCACCTATGTAGGTGGGCCAAAGGTGGAGGCAATTCATCTTTCCAAAGAATCTTCTATTTTGGGGAGCCTCCATAATTTCAACTTTTTTTTTGCAATGGGCCAATCAAATTAGCTCGTTGCAAAAAAAAAGAAAAGAAAAAAAAGGACTTGTGAGGCACCCCCAACTAATCAATATGAAACAGAATAAATAAGTATTCCCAGTGCAATCAGCTTTCTTCATTCTTCTTCGTTTGTAAAGTTTTTTCCTAAAATAAAATAAAATGGGACTTTGTTATTACTACTTGTGTGTGTGAGGTCTCCCTTGAATGCACAAATTATAGAAACTCCACTTGGTGACCTAATTATTCCAAGTGGATTTTCATTCAGAAACGATAAATGTCAAGCACCTAGCTGAGCAAGAACAGGATTTTTATTTTATTTTTTCAAATTCAATTTCGTGAGGTACCTGGACTGGCCATTGTCCACCATAGGACTTAGCCAAATGTCTTTGGAAGATTGCTATATTTTTTGCGACATGCTAAAACCTATGGTCTAATTCTGATGAATTGAGTTTTACTACCTTGAAATATGGCAACTTTGGGCAATGTGAGTGGCAAAAAATCCTATGTATGAGTGGCAATATGGTCCCCAAAAAAAACAAAAATGATGAACAAGAATCTCAATGATTTTCTTACAGAAGAGACGTATATATGCATTCCAAACTTGGTCCCAACACTACAAATAATAATTGCTTGAATATTTTTAAAAAGCCACTTGGGTATTTTCTCAAGTGACAAGACTCACCTACTTTAAGAAAATTTTACAATTATTTTTTTCAAAAATCATCACATCTCTGTTTGTCTGTCTGTCTCTCTATCTATCTCCCTCCCCAACCGGACTCATTATATGAACGATTATGGACTAAATCAATTTCTTGCCACTTGTTGCAACTTATGACATGAGACATGGCAAGTTTGGGGGAGGGGGCGGGCGAGTGGGGTAGATATTATATCAGCTACGAGTCCTAAAGCCATTGCTGATTTAACATCTTCCAACTTTGAAACCATGTTGTGTGTGTGAGACAAAGCTTGAGAAGATGTAAAGTCAGCAAAAGTTGGATTTTTTTGGGGGACTATGATTCCTCAGCATGGGAGAGGAATGGGGGGGAAAAAAAAAGCCCCACTTGCAATTATTTAGAATTTTCAAGGGCAAAAGTTGCGGATGAAAAGACGCACCTCCAACTAATTTCTTGGGAAAAAAAAGAGGAAATTCTTTTTCTTCCCATATATGAAGAGGAAATCCGAAAAAGGACATCGATTTTTATGTCATGTTGTGACTTTGGCCACAAGCATTACCAGAATCAGGCCCACTTGAGCTCCTACTGGTGCAAGCTCTTACACTTGTGATGCCCCAAGACCGAGGCTGTAACGGGTAAATCTAACTAACTTAGGTCAAATGTAGTTTAGGTTCGTGGTAAACATTGCCAGAGGCCTGAATAGTGGGGTGCGGGTGGAGACGCTGTGACTTAATACTGCAATACCATTGGCTGGCACCACAAATTTATAACATCTGGTACCAAGGCTTTCAGGACACGATTCAAAAGGTACACCTGACTGCTGAACCGAGTGTTGCTTTTTCTCCGTTTTATTTCTCAGGCAGCGGGGAAAATTGTGACATTAGGATCAACAAATTTGAGCCACGGTGGTGAAAGAGCACCGACCAGCGCACCATCAAGGATGAATGATAAGTGATCAGGAAACAGTTTTCTGTTGGGTGGGTTCCAGTTCCCTAGCTAACCATGGTTGTTAGCTCGGTTGCATTATTTTTCTACCTACCTACTAAAAACCAACAAGCAGGTAGCTTTATATAAACCATCTACTTACTTAATAGTTACCTATTTATTTTCTTACCTTTCTGCCTATATATGAGACCTATTTCTTACAGAATAGGTTACCACGGTGGAACCAGATATTAACTCAGTTGAGGTTCATCCACAACTCAGTCATAATGGGCATCTAGTGGATGGATGGTGTGCTGGTGGGTGCTGGTTCACTGTGGCCAACAAATTTGAGCCACCATTCCTCTATACCTACTACTTAAGGCTTCTAATAATAATAAGAAATTTAAACATATTGACACAAAAGGACAAGATCCATTGCAGAACTACATAATGCTTTGAGTTGCAGAACTATGGAATCCTTTGCAGGGATGCAGATGTGTTGGGGTTGGCTGGTGTGTTGTAGGTTTTGGGTGACTTGGTTTGTAGCCAGGATTCAACCTCAAAAAGAGTAGCAGCCTGTATTTACTATTATTGATTTATACCCAAATTGAATTTTTTTCTTTGAAGTATTCCATCTTTTTTTAAAGTGGAAAAAGATATTTCTTTTCATAATGGGTTTCTTGTTTCTTCTCATCTTTTTCCCCTTCTCAGAAAATTATAAAAATAAATAATAAAATCTTAAACCATCGTTATAGATATCCCGAGAATCCAATGATTTTTTTTGGGGGGTGAATTTTCTTCCTTTTGCAACAAATAAAAATCCAGGGCAACTCATTCAAAGGATCTGTGTGAAAAATTGAGCCGAAGTTGCCAGATTTTGAGGATTTTCTTATAATTGCAATTTTTGGGCAATAAGTTCAAGTCCTCTCTAACCTAAAGCCAAATTTGGCTAATTCCTCTTGTGAATGATTGTCATCAGGGCTTTCCTTTCATATGATAAAATTTGACTTTCAACATAAATTTTTTTTTTTGCATGAAAATTATACAAATTAACTTTTGTCATCCATGAATGAATTCAGCAGCTTAGCTTTGATTTGTAAGGGAAAACAACAAGAATTGAATTCAGACATCATTTTAATCAAAACATTCAATGATACAAAGCCTCAAAAATAAATCCTATCCTACTACAAACAAGTTTAGATCCATCACCATTGTATTGTCCAATGTTAACCCATCATCTTGAGAAGAAGAAAAGATTTTAATTAGTTCTATAAGTGAAAAAAGATAGACAATTTGTATTGTTGTAATGGACCACAACATGTTCAAAATTAGAATTATTTACATTTAGTTTTAACAATGCAAATGCATATGTATGATTTAAAATTACAAGGAATTATTTTATAATTATACTGAAAAACACAAGACTTGCCTTTGGTCCAAATACACAATTTGACAATCTTTCTTGTTATGTCAAATGTCTAAGATTTGTCTTCCATATTTTCAACTTCAACCGCACAATGATATGTGCATAATACCATCAAATGTGTTCAATTTCAATGTGATTAAAGATTTATTTTTTATAGCATTTTGCCACATGGCCATAAAAAAAGACCAATTGGTATGACATTAATCATTATACTCACACAAACACCATCACTCAAATAGGCTTTTGATTCTAAACATTTCAATATTATTTTCATAATATTTTTAAAAATCAAAAGAATATCATTAAAATTTGAATCTTCAAATTTAATAAAGTATTCAACAAACATATGTTGAAATTGCCCTTCTACTACACTAGCCATGAAGAGACCTCAAAAGCCTCTGGACTTCCCCCCCCCCCCAAAATGCCTCCCCAAATGCAAAAAAGTGAGTTTTTTTCTCCTTGGTTGGTTGGTTTGCATATGAGACTAGTAGATTCTTGGGTCAATACCAATGTTGGGCAGATATCTAGAAAATCTTAATATCATATTGGATATCAAATTTCATATTATTCAAATACCAGGAATTATGATAATATGAGGTGATATCATGAACATTGGATTTCAAAGTTACGAAACTTAGACATGTAATATTTGAATTTCAATCTGGACATCAAAAATTGTAAAATTTGAGCATGATATCAATTCCTTGCCTGGATCCAAATATCAGATTAAGTTGTTAGGTTTGAGTAAAAATAATAATAATAATTCAATTTAAAATTAGGTTTGAAAAAAAAATCTAGATTGAAGGTTTGTTTTGAGCTGGTTGTCGCTCAAAATGCAACCACCTCAAACCTTATGGACTCTCCTGCTATTCTATAAAGAGGGCCAAGCTCACACTTGGACACCATCTGTTTTTCCTTTTTGTCTTCTTGTGTTGTGTGTTTTCTTGTGTTTTTTGGCGTTGCCTACCAAGGCAAGGACATTGTGTTTTAGATTCATTATAGAGTATAGTAGCTTAATGAATTTTGGCCCCTAGGTAATAGGTCTATTTTTATTTGTGGATTTTTGAAAGATGATATTTTGGCTTGTGTTGAAACTTCATCTTAGTTATACAGTATAATATCTTGAAGGATTTTGGTTTCTTTTGGAGGACTTTTTTGAAGATTATATTCTTCTTTTGCATTAAGATACTTTTTTTAAATGTAAATGGCCAGGCAACAATGTGATACATCCCTTCTTTTTCTTTGTCATTCGCTTACCTTGGCATGTTCTCAATGCTATTCCTTCCCTTTCATTGTTACTACTATTTCCCTTCACATTGCTACTATTGCTTCCCTTTACATTGCTACTATTGTTTCCCTTCACAATCATCTTATTGCTTTCCTTTAAGTTATTACTATTTGTTTTCACTATTATTATTATTATTTTGTGTTTTAACTTGATAAAGTTGATTGAAATTGATTATTCTTGTATTGAGTAAATTAAAAATTAAAGATGTAAGTTGGAATGAGATGAGTTTGTGGATACATATAATTTATAGTTTCATCCCTTTGTATGTAGGTTTTGTAATAAGATATTTGAACATTGTTATTCAAGGTATGAGAATTGCCTGGAATAGTTGATCAAATTTTTTTTTAAATATCTGAAAGTCTGAAATCCGAAATTTGATGTCATTGATGGAAAATTATAATTGCAACCAAAAAAAAAAATCAATTTAAGATCCGACCTCTTTTTTTTTTAACATTAAAAAAAACCGAAATCAGCAGATATCCAAAATCGATATCCCCCCCCCCCCCCCCCCCAAACACTGGTCAAATATGTAGCTAGCTTCCTGAAGTTTAGGCTAAAAAGAGAGAATTCCATATGTTCAAGGATGACGAAGCAAAGGGCTTATTTCAAATGGGGTTAGAGGCTCTATAGACCGTCCATGGTTGTCATGGTCGGGTCCCAACTTTTGAAAAAACTATGGAGGGTGTGGAGTCTCTATGGACCATCCATTGGTTGTAGTGGTTGTCCAAACTTTCAAGAACTTTTATCGTTTTCTTGGCAAAGAAAAGAGAAGAAAACCGCAATACGGACCATCCATGGTTTTAGGGGTTGTCCCAACTTTCAAAAACTTTGTCGTTTACATTGGCAAAAGAAAAGAAAGAAAAGGGGAAGACGGTTGTGGAATAACTTACATCCGGAATTGTGAACTAAAAGCTTCTCAGAACCAAAGCACATGCTAACTAGGATACCCCTATAATAATATCCCACATTGTTTGGGAACGGGGCCTTTGGTGCTTGACGAGGGCTGCAGTGAGTGTGGCCAAGTGGCCAAGTGGAGTTGCTACTTTGTAAAAGGAGATTGTTTTCCTTTCTTTTTGTCTCTTCCCCTCTTACGGAAATTGTGGTGTCGTGTCGTGTGTCGTTCATATTCACTAGTTGTGAGGACCTCAAATTAGATTTTTTTCTTTAAATTTTTTAAATTTTAGTTTTCATTATAAATAATTTTTATCAGTGAATTAATTAGGTCTCTTTGATTGGGTCATCGTTGAAAAAAAAATTGGAGACTCACCAACATCAAAGTATTCACTCCAAACAAATATAAGCCCCAATATTTGCCTACCTATCTACCTAGGCAGGTTCAGAGAGGACAAGTTGCACAAACCAGCCAGCATATGGCTCAATGTGGGGCTGTTATTGGGAACATGATGGGGAACACATTGGGAACTTGAGGAACCAAGAAATCCAACAACTCCCTCACCCTCCTCTCAAAAGAAAAAAGATTGGAGGCCTTGGGTGCATGCTAGCTCGCCTCATTGGCTGCCAAGAAATTCTTTGTCTACTTGTGTTCTTTATCATTTTTGGCCTAGGCTATTGGCAAGGGCATAATTGTGGATACCTATATTACTTGTGTGCATGTGTGCAAAGTGAATTTTATCATTTTGGTGATGGGCCTCTTTGATCAGACCATCACCAAAGAAATCACTCACACTACTAGTATGGAAAATTCCAAAATAGAAGACTTTTAAGAGCCTTTCCCTTTGGTCTAGCTACATGGGTTAACAAGAATTTTAGGCAAAGGATATGGGGTAAAGTGTGGCATTACATGGGAACTTGGACAACATGCTGAGAATATCATTGAGAATCGAGTGAGAACACACTGGGAACATCGTGGGAGTACCAAAATCAAAAGAAACTGGGTCCTCTTGATATGTTGAGTCTCTCTTTGGCTGCCTGAAATTTCAACTCCTATAAATGTTCATCACCATTTTTGGCCTGGTCTAATAGTTGATATACCCTTCATAACACCATGTGCATTGTGTCGATCATCATCCTAATCATCTCTACTATTAATTACATGAGGTGCCTCCCAAGTTCTATTTTTTATTTCATTTTTTTGTAATGAGCCAATTTGTAATGGCCCATCGCTTCAAACAAAATGAAACTACAGTGATTCTCATAGAAGAAAGTTTTATTTTGAAGCACAGAGTTCCTCTGCTTTGGCCCACTTTATAAGTAAAAAGCAGGACAACATTTGCCAAAGCATATGGGATAAAAGTGAGGTGCTATTGGGATCTCTTTGGGGGAACATGCCAGGAACTTGGGAACTCTTTGCTTTGACTCCCCGACCCCACCCAAAAAAAAAAAAAAGGAGACCGCATGGAAAGTTCACTGTCAAATATCCGAGTGGAGAGTGAACAGTGGACAGTCCGCTCTCCACCAAACACAACTTGAGAGAAAAAAAAAACCCCCCCTTCCGGCCGCCCCCCACCCCCCAAAAGAATAAAAAGGGAGGCTCCTTCACTCCATGAGGTGACTTCTCATCGGTTGCAAGGAAACTCTATTCCTAAAATTGGCTGCAACTATTTTTGGCCTACCTACCTATGGTATCACTCGTATCACAACAGCAGTTTTGTTTTTTGCTCCTCTAGTTCCTCCTGGTGTTGTCTTTGTGGTACAGAGTCCGAATTGCATGTGGCTACTTGTGCTATTGGCTTTGGATAGGAAGTTCCTTCATGCCATGTAAATCAATGATTTGTGGGCCAAGCAAAAGCTATCGTATAATTTGGTTTGGATGTTTCCTTGTCGTCATGTCATGGCTCTAGATGGGTTTATAATTATTTTATTTTTTATGTTTTGAATTTTAAAAAAAAAACCAGTGTTCATTGTTCATTCTCAACTATTTGGGGTGAGTGTTGCAATTTTCTCTTTTGGGGGGGGGAACAAATAGACATAATCCATTGCAAAAAGTAAACTATACAAGGAGGCCAATGAGAGGTGTTGTGTGTTGTGATTTTCATGGGCACTTTTATATCCCACTTTTCTTATCAACCCCCTGTCTCAACTTTAGCCATCCATCCCTTCGGATTCTCATATTCCAGAAAATAAATATCATCTATGCTGACAAGTAATGGCAAATAAATTTTGTTTATTTTTTTGGTTGGCTGCAGGTGCCCCCTCGAACCTCTCTTTCTGTACACCCCATGGATCGCGGACAAACGTTCGTTTACTCTGTCCTACAAAAGGCATGTTGGACAACCTTTGTCTTTTTGGAAACATACAAAGCAAAAGAGAGGAAGAAAAAAAAAAGGCTCCCTATAGAGGAATGAACTAATAGATCCCCTAAGTCACCTACAATTTTAGCAAATTGGAAGAAAGAAAGAAAGAATGTCTTTATTATAGGGTTAGGGTTTCTTACTTTTTTTTTTCAATAAAGTTTCCCAAGCTTAAATTACAATGAAAGTTCCTTACATAGCCCATGCAACCCCATTGCAAACCCCAAGTGTTATTGGATGGGAAGAAATGTAAGGGAAGAAAGAAGGGATCTACCTCTCATGGGTGATTACATCATGAGGTTTGAGGCATGTATACTTGGGCAACTTTTATTGCACGAGAAAAGAGAGAGAGAGAGAGAGAGAGAGAGAGAGAGAAGACCTCTAAATGGAAAATAAATAAATAAATAAGACCATTACTGAACTTTGGTGCATGTAAGATCACCTTTTTTTTTTCCTTTTTTCTTTTCAAGCAACAAGAAAAACTTATTGCAACGGCAGAAAAATATAACCACTACAAGACCAAGGGACTTAACCCAAGGCCATCCAAGGCAGAAAAGAACATTGTAAATTAACTTTGATGCATGTAAATTTGGCAAACCTTTTTACAAAAAGCAAAACAAGAAAGAAAAAATGGAAGGGAAAACAAGGGAACTAAGTTCTAGCTACCATAGTAACTTGGCAGCTTCGACGTTAATAATATTATTTTCTTAAAGGTTGAAATTTTCAAAATATGTTTTTTTCAAAGAACATTTTTTTGTGAGGGAAAGTAGATTTGTTTTGTGAAATATTTAAGAATACTAGTTGAGACTTCAGGGATGTTACAATGAAAAAAAGGGAGAAAAGCATGATCGTGTGCATGCTTGAGGATCATTTGAGATGATTATCAAGTTTATTCTCAATTTTTTTAGTGTTGTTTTTTTTTTTGGTTGTTTAACATATTGATTTGTTTCAATTTCTCATGATCATATTGAATTGCTAAGTTTTAATTTCTTATCACTGTATTGAATTGTTGGTTCAATTTATTGTTGGATTCGTGTAGCAATTTTCATGATCATATTCAATTATTCTTCCAATTCTCATATTGGCAACACACAGTACAAAAAAATTATAACACAAATATCAAGAACTTGAAAAGTCACATGTTATGTGTGTTTACATGTCCATATTACTGAATAGGTAAGTATGAATAACAAAGTGTTAGGTGGTTATGATTAGTTATATAATTAAGTTTATTTTAATTTAATTAGACTAATTTAGTTTAGTGTGTAGTTTAGTTGTGAACAAGTTTCAGTGTGAACAAGTTCAAGTTAATCTGTGTATTAGGTGTAAAACCCAAGTTTCGTAATCTTAAATCTCGTTTTGGTGATTTGGAGATTCACAACATAGTGTTTGTTGCTTTGCAAGTTTTTGTGTTTATGCAAGTTTTTTACAAGTTTTGTGTTATTATTTTCTTGCTATGTTTTGGGCTTGGATTCCTATGTTGTTGTAAGTGAGTTCACTTTGATTTGTAAATGGTGTATCATTCAAATTTATTTGTTATGTATTATATTTGTGATGACAATGATAATTGTAAGCGCCAATGTGGTAATGCACAACAAAAGACAAATATACAATCAAAGTTTTTTAATTTTTCAAAATGAAATCTTCAAATTTGATTTTTCTTGCAAAGAAATGTGTTGAAGCTACTGTTTTACTAAAATATAAATAACCATATCATATGTAAAGATAAAAAATATATATGTAAGAATAAAAAATCAACTAGTAGTCCACCCCACTACTATCATTTGTCTTTCAATGATGAACTCTCATCCTATAGCCTCAAGTCATTCCACACTCATCAGCTTTAGATGAGTGCACAAATAGAATGTGCATTCAATGACTTATGTTATTCCATAGATCAAAATCTTTAACAACTTCATAATGGTAAGTTTTTTTACTTGCAAGAAATACCCAAAAAAATGTGAAACTACAAGTTTGTTGGAAGCCTTAACACAATTGAATAATTAAATGTTAATATTGTAGCCAACAAGAAAATGAAATTTCCACAACAATTATGAAACTTAATGTTGAACAAAATGGAACATGCAATTAAAAGTTCTACACCCCTCAAAATGTTAGGACAAGAATTTTATTTTATTTTTACATTCAACATGATTAAATAGGTTTCACGGTTAGGGAGACCCCTTTTCATTATTGAAGGAATGCAATTACAATCAAGGCTAAGAGAATCCAAATTAGTTGTATTGTTTTATATTTCACTTGAAGTAGCCAAACAATCCATCACAATAAATTAATTGCTTTTGGTATGGAAGATTTGGATGCGGTAACATATTACACAAGCCGTTTAAAAGCTTGTAGTTTTGGACCCAATTTTATGACCTTATTTTTTGTGTTTTAAAATAAATAATAAATCATCACTTGCCTACTTTGAACTAGGTGTGTGGCACATAGTACTTATTAAGTCAAATAGTGAAAATTGAAAGGGGACAACCTGTGTTTGAGCATGGAGATTGAACTTGGAACTTGGAAGCAACGATGAATAATCAATATCAAGAATATAATTTTGTACATGGATGAACAATGAATGTGTTTGTTGTATGATTAACATCATGACATTGATTGATTTATTTATTTGCAACTATGGATGAATAATGTTTAGTGAAAGATTATAATTTTGAATCAAGCATCCTCATTATTAGATTAGACTTTTGGTGGGGATGATAAAACAAGGTACTAAATAATAAAACACCAAATCATTTGTATAACATTTTTTAGTTCAAAAGTCTTACACGACTACCTACATTTACCTAGGGCTGAAAAGTCACTCCCATGAATGTTTTGCAAGGATGGAAGACTAAGATGTATGTTTCCACACATTTTCATTTGATCTAAAGAATTGTATTTTCTATGAAAAATTGTCACCAAAGGGTAATCAAATTTCTACATCACAATAAAGTATGTTCAACATAATTCCGAAGTCAATTAGATTCAACAAAAAAAACATTCAACCAAATCATCCATAAGAAAATTTAACCATGTTTTGGCTATAGACCATACATGAAGGTAGAAAATTGTTTAAATCCTTGCTTATCTTGGTTACATGTCATATAAACCATTGTAAAATTCTAGTTAGCTTGTAAAAAAAAATCACAAAGTTTGGTTGTTTTAATTAAAAATCCATTTGTTGATGGAGATGGCCACTTTTTATGTTTGCAAAATGGTACAAACTCACCACAAAAAAATTTCAATTATATCATTAATATTTATTTCTAAAATTTCAGAATTCTTGGATAAGGTTTATAATAATTTCAAATATTTTTTGAATTTTAAAAATAAGTTTGATGTTGGAACTATTTATGGGTTTAAAGTTGGAGACTTATAATTAATACATTATTTCTATACTTTTATTCGTTATGAGTTGCCTTTTTCTTTCAAAAATTTTATCTCAAAATTTTGGCAAAATTATTGTTGTTTGCAATTTAATTTGAATTTGCATTTTTTCCCAAAAAATCACCAAATTATAGAAATTCACCACCAAAATAAATAAATAAATAAATAACACTACTACCATAATGGGGTGCTAGCTTACATCACTATGGGACCTTAAAAATGAGATAATTTCACTACATTTTACTAATGTCACCATGTTGAAAGTTATTTCACTATACCATCACTATGTAAACATCATGTTTCATTATTACTTAACATAATTCATTATTGAAATTTATTATAGTAAATAGGTTTATTTTTATGCTTTTAAAAATATTATATATATATATATATATATATATATATATATATATATATATATATATAATTTTATGATATACCCTATATTATTTTAAGTTATTTTAATTATTTTAACTTATATTTTATGTCATTATAAGTTATTATAAATTATTGTACCCTAAATTATTATATGTTATTTTACCTTAAGGTATTTTAACTAATTGTTATAAGCTTTTAAATTGTTCTAAATTTAATTATTCAACTAACTTTAGGCTATACTTTGGGTTATTTTATTTTAAATTAATATATGTTATTTCAAGTTATATAATAAATTATTCAAGGTCAATATACTTTATGTTATTATATATTATTTTATCATAAATAAAATTATATATATATATATATATATAATGACCCAAGGTAAAAATAATTTAGAATAGAAAAATAATAACATTTGAAAAATAATTTAAATACCCTACAATATAATAACTACCAATAGCATATGATAACAGATAATATTAATCAATAATTTATAATACAATAATCATCAATACTTGTAATATAACATATAATAACCAACAATAACTTATAATATAATAACCATTAATAATCATTAATAAAATAACCATCAATAACCACCAATAAAAAATAACCATCAATGGTTTACAATGAAATAATCACCAGTATCCATTAATAAAATAGCCACTAGTATAATATCAATTAATAATCACCAATATCCACCAATAGAATAACCATCAATAGAATAACCACCAATAGCCACTAATATAATATCAATTAATAACCACCGATATCCACTAATAGAATAGCCACCAATAGCCATTAATATAACATCAATTAATAACCACCAATATCCACCAATATAATAACCACCAATATAATAACCACCAATATTATAACCACCAATATTATAACCACCAATATAATAACCACCAATATTATAACCACCAATATAATAACCACCAATAGTCATTAATATAATAACCATTAATAAACACCAATAACCATGAATAGAATAGCCAATAGTAACCATTAATAAAGTAACCACCAATAACCATGAATATAATAACCACCAATAACCATATTAATAGAATAACCATTAATAGCCATTAATAGAATAGCCACCAATAACCATTAATAGAATAACCACCAATAACCATTAATAGAATAACCACCAATAACCATTAATAGAATAACCACCAATAACCATTAATAGAATAACCATTACTAGCCATTAATAGAATAACCACCAACAGCCATTAACTGAAATAACCACCAATATCCATTGATAAAATAGCCACCAATAGCCATTAATAAAATAGCCACCAATAATCACCAATAAAAGAACCACAAATACTTATCAATAAAATAACTAATAATGGCCATTAATAGAATAATTACCAAAAATTATTAAATAGAATAACCATTAAAAACATTAATAGCCACAAATAAAATAGGTACAATAACCATTAATAACCATTAATAACACTAATAAAAGAACAACCAATAGTCATATATTAAAATTATTTAAGATTGTTAAAAATAATATATGATGAAATAATTTATAATAGACAAAAATAATTTAAGGTGAAATAGCCTATAATAACCTATAATTGCCAATAATAACATAAGGTGAAATAACCTTCAATAGCTAAAAGTAACTTATAATAACTGTAAGTAATCTAAACTGAAATAATTTACAATAGCCAAAAAAAAAATCGCCAACAAAAACTTACAATAACTGAAAATAACTTAAGGTGAAATAAACTAAAATAACCAAAAGTAACTTAGAATAACCAAAAGTAGTTTAAGGTGAAATAGCCAAAAAAAAACCAAAAGTAATTGAAAATATCCATAAATAGCCATAAATAATGTAAGGTGAAATAATTTAAATTAATGAAAAATAGTTATATAATATTTGAAAGTAACTCAACATAGGTAGTATTATTATATTAACAAAAAAAAACCTTTTTGTTAAATTTTTGTTTTTTAAAAGAATGGTCATTGAAATGATATTAAGTAATGATATTCAATTTTATTTTTGTTCAAATGATTTTAAATTTTCAAAAGGAAATAAATGTAATTATGTACATTATTGATAATTTTTAAAAAGTAAACTCGAATCATTTCATTTGAACAAAATTTCAATAAGATATGAATTTTCAAAGTTTATGTTTTTGTAATGTTTAAAATGAAGTATTTGATAAATAGAATGTGATTTAACATATTATCACAACAAGTGAAGTGATTTGATGGTAAAGGTGTTTGCCTCCATTGCCAAAGTTCCTATTGAATAATAAAATAAAAAATAAATGATTACATTATTCTTTAACAAAATAAAATAAGGTGCTCATGAAGTCGTTTCAAATACCATAATCAAGCCCATCCTGGAGTTGCTAAAAGGTCTCACCAATGATGAAAAGCCTAGGTGGTCCAACTACTGCATTACCATGGCTTTTGTAATAATCTTGTAGCACCATGAATAATGATAAACATACCTATGAAATTCCAAAGAAATTTCAACAAAAACACGATTGTGATTTCAAAACACTCTTTCAAATTTAGCTTCCAAATGAATCTTGGTTGAAAACATGGTGAAAGGAGACACAAAACATGAAATAACATATGTGATTTTAAGAATCGGCAAAGGTCCTCACTTGGTTAAAACATAACAAAAGTAATGTCCAAGAACTACTCTCAATTATGCTTAATAGCCACACCATCAAAATAACCATAAAGTAGAAATCACACCTCATTATTCATATCAATGAAAAACATAGAAATCTTCACAAGAATGATTATAATCATAATCTTATGAGGTTGCTCACAAAGTACCAGACCATCATCTTCACCATGAATAATAGTGGAGACAAGCTAGCATAATTACCCACTAACTTCATCAACAACTCCCAATGACAAATGATGGGTGTAGATTATTATATGATAAACCTACCTAAAATTAGAGCGAAACCATTGTACAAAATGCATCATCATAAGTTTTTATTGCATTTGCTTCAAATATCAAATAGAGAATTCATAAGTCTCTTTAAAGTAATCAACCACAAACTTCATAGTGCCCTTGTCAACAACAAGGAATTTGCATATGAAGGTAAAGGGTATGTTATTGCACAAGGATTTCCAAGTTTACAACCCAAAAACAATACCCAACAGAACTACAGGTTGACAACAAAAGACATCATTAGAACATAGAAAAATGCATACTACAACTCCTCGATTGGCTACTTGGTATTATTTGTAATACAATATTTTCACCACGTGCTTCCACGATGGGTCACTTCAACCTTCAAGCCATGTCATGCCTTCTTGATATGTAGTTAATCACAAAATGACACAAACAACAACAACACATCAAAAACACATGTTTAAACTTCACAAGCAGTCATATACAATTCAAATTTTGGCATATAAACATTACATAAAAAATCTATTATAATGCAAAAGACATATAGGCAACAACTTGAAAAAAAGGAAAGCTTCAATGGTTCAATTCCATGAAACCACCATGACAAGGAGATATTTTCCCCTACAATTACCACAAGCAACTTTTACATAGGTATATTATGCATCTAGGCAGTGTGTTGTTATATTGGGAATCACCCATCCCAAGACCATTTTCAACCTAAGGTGTTTTTTGTTTTAGGGTGCTTAATTTCAAGGTTTTGATAGGTAGATATCTGTGACCATTGTACAAAGATCGCAACGAGAAGAATTTGATAAGCTTCCACACTAAGAACATACCTTATTTCGATCAGAATCAGACATGGGGCCAAGTACATGCCTATTGAACAAAGTCTAAACAAAATCCAAAACATGTTTTGACTTGATGAATGTAGTTGCCGACATATCTAAGAATATCCTTAGAACATGAAAATGGATAATCCTAGTACTTTTCAGGTGTTAATATGAAAGAGTGATATGTGACAACATGCACTCCTCACAGTAGTACATAACTCATCAATAGTTCGCCACACATTCAACAAACATGAACAAGTAAACCCAAATTGAAGAAAGGGGTGTTGAACACCATGGCTCCTATCAATGTTGAAGGATAAGCCCATTTGAGTTGGGCATACACTCTAATAAAAGCCTTGCTAGCTTTCCAACCCATCACCAAAGGGTACTATTGAACCAAGATTGGGTGAATAAATGAATGCCCTATTAGTGTATACTTGCACAACAACAAAAAAATTCAAGCAACCAAAATAAGAAAATGCACCACCAATAGTCATAAAACAATGCTTGTTCAGTGCTTGTTATCCTAAAAATAAACTCCAAATTTCTTTAGTCTCTCAATGGTATAACATAACAATTTGTTAAAAAAATTAAGTGGTAACCGTAGAATCATATCATGTGAGAAGCAGATAAAAGAACTATTAGTAAAAGGTGGGCAATAATAATTATTAATGTGTAAGAAGCTCCCAAAGCATGATATACAAAACATGAAAGGCTTCCTATGGCACATTACCTTGGGCACCTACTAAGAACTATTTAAGGTGATGCAAGTCTAGATGCAAGGCAAATTTGATCACCACCTTGAATGGCCATTCACTTTTAAGTTTGTATATCACAAACAATTCTTCAACATGGGTACAACACATGTGCATATGATTGTCTCCAAAAACTCAAACCTAAAACTTTTTCATAGAGGCGATTGACAAAACATTATTCACCACAAGAGTCCATGTAATCTACTCACTTGCAAGTTGCATTAAATGTTTATTTCCAAAATGAAGGTTTACTTACCCTTTCCATTTGAAGCTGAACATTATACTCTTCCAGCCTCCTTAATGTCAAATGTTAATCTCCTCCAGTTGGGTAGAAGTCTATAGTTTGTGTTGCCACAATTTCTTTATAAATGTTAAAAACTTCCTTTAATCCTTTTTACTATGTCATAATGCCTTTAATTGAGGTTTTATAATGCTTATCCTGTAATCTCAATATTGATGTAAAATTTTTCATACAAACTTGCAATACCAAATATCAATTGAGAACATTAAACCCTAAATAACTCGAAGGTGATTTGAACCCCAACCCTAAAAAGGTACTTCCCATCACAGTTCAAGCCTTACTTAGATCCAAAACCTAGTTAGAAACAAGATTAAGAGGCAAGAATAAACATGAATGAATTTGGGGTATAATTCAAGATTTGAACTTGTAAATTGTAACCGTCACCATTGTTGACTACCATATAAGTTGACCACCATTGAAAAAAACATGTAGTCAAAGGTGTGTGTTTTCATTGATTATTGCCATAGGTTAAATATAAACCATAATACAGATTCAATATCCAACCAACAATTAACCTTCAACAAGCATTAATAACCAACAACTTGCAAAACCAATCATGCAATGCCACATGAAAGTTATGCATCAACCCATATCGCAAGTGGTGTTCAATCCAATCGCGAATAGATAAGTAAAAAAAAAAACTTTCTAGGACCTAGAATTTATGTGCATACATTTGGACAACAAGGTCCAAATGTGTAGTAAAGCAATTTCAAAGCTTTGTTTTGATGAAGGCCAAGTTGGAAAAAGTGCATTCATCTTCCATGCTATCCAACACCATCACCATACAAAACTTGGCTAGTTTAAACCACTCGAAATGATGGTGGTTTAGAATCACACTAAACCCAAGCCTTTCCCATAAACATGTAGTAGGATTACAATCATGAGGAGGTAGCATGGTAGATTGGGCATGGTTTTGCATTGTCAATTTGAAAAAAAAAGAATACTCATCAAGAATGATTGGGTTTATCAATGGCCCACCAACCATAGCAGTCCCCCATGCCTTGGGGTGACCAAAATGAGCTTGGATAATAGCTAGGTGACTTGAGAATGTTGTTCCACCCTTGGGAATAAGCCAATATTGCAAGTAGATCACCTCAATGGCATTTAACAACTCTTGTGCTAGAAACCTTCTTTCCAGTTCAAAGATGAGATTTGTAGTAGCTTCAGAACATTTTCGTTTCAAGGATTCCACATAGTCAACCTATACTTGTTTAGTTATGAAGTTCATTACCTCCTTAGTAATCAAATCATGGGTATGCAACATATAAAGTTCACCTCGAAAAAAAGGCATCATATTCAATGCATGTGGTAGGTTCTTTCCACCATGTCAAACACATGTGTTCATGGATGTGCTCACAAAGATCTTAGAAACAACTGAAGTGTTGTGAAGAAAACCTTTTATAACTTCACAATACATTGTGAAAAGATTTTTTTCACAAAGTTTTAGAGAAAAAATAAAGTCACAAATGAAGGTAACTACACAAATGAACTTTAGCCAAGAAATTTGGTTTTGCATAAGCCATTTCAACATGCATTCAAAGTTCATTTTAACTCATGAACTTTTCACAAAATCAAAGACCAAATTGGTGATGGCCAAGAACCAAAAGTAGGTCCTTGAAGATGGCCAACCTAAAACCTAAAATTTGTGTTTATTGCATGAAGCATGGACATAGGTGAAAGCCATGAAAATAATAATTATCAAAGGATGGGACAAAATAAACATCACTAGAGTTTTTTACTTGAATTTCAATTAGCAACTATGGAAGCCAACACTACAATACTGCTATTCATGGAAACAATAGTTGTAAAAGATATAGTGGAAGCAAATGTTGATGTTGATCCAACCTTTTTAATGTTAAAAGTTGTGGAAAATTGTATTCAACCGACACCTTCATCACCATCCATAAGTGTAGGGCCATTGGAACAATACATAAGCTACATGCACAAACTAAGAAGAAAAATATGCAAGCCAAGTATGGAAATGCACATTTATTGTTGGCATTATTGTAATTAATCTTTTTTCTTCTTATTATTGACATTGTTGTAGTTGTTAAATTGTTGTTGTTGAGATTGAGTCAATTGTTGCGGTATTTGGTGTGTGTTAAGTCACGTTTGGTGTTGTTGTTGATAGCCAATGGGTTTTTGCTACCATGTTGCCTATTGTGGCTATTAGCCTCTAAACACCACTAGTCCTTGCATTTGTAATGATGTTATTTTTCCCACCAACGATGGCACCTATGATAGTTGTAAAGCTTGCATAAATCCAACATCAATCAACCCATCATTAAACCTAATCAACAAGGGAAAAAAAATCACATTGTTGTTGTTTTGTCGAGAACAAACCAAAACAAAGATGACACAAAAATATGATCTAGAGCTCAAACAAAAAAGAAGATGCAATAATCCGTTAGATGATGTTGCATGTGATTATGGCTTTGAGGATTTGTTCTATTATAATCATTGTTGTAATTGTTATGTTAGATGGCAATGTTATTGCTTTTATTGTTGATGTTGATTTTTTTTCTTTTTTGATAGAAATTAATATTTAGTTGGAACTTGGAAAGCTAGAAAATCTCCCATGTTCAAGTACTTAATAAAGAGTTACATTTGAACATTAAAGTTTTTTAAAATCCATGACAAGGAGAAATTACTTGAAAATGGGGCAAAGAACACGGAATGAAAAACTTTCATTAGTTGAAAACCCCCTTTTTCAATTGCAAGTCATTTTCAATTACGTCTCAATTGTAAATTATTTAATTAAACAATTCGGTCCTACCAAACAAGTTGAAACATCAACTATTTTGGTAAATAATCGAATTCAAGTTTCAACTAAAGGGATTGTCACAAAATATTCCTAGTATTCATAAGTGCTACAATTGAATTATAGTTGAAGTTTTGATTGGGAGAATGATGACATCCCAAGATGACTCCCATGTCCAACTACTTTGGTCAATCACAAACATAAGCATGGATGATAAATGCCAATTATACAGATGAAATGTAATTTTGGATTTATGTATTAGTTGCAACTTTGCCATGACTATCTTTCAACTATATGGACTATTAATAAATATAGGTCATACCTATATTAAGTACCTATTAATTATTAGTAAGTAGATTCGTACCTAATTACTTACCTAATTAGTAGTTAGGTGCTTAATTAATGTGTACCTTAAACATTAAGTAGCTAGGTCTTTATAGGCAATTAGTAGGTAGCTATATATTAACTTGGTAGGTTTAATTTTAGTTAGTTAATAGGTACCTACTATATATATATATATGTTATTATATCTCACCTAAACTAATATAACATAGGTATATATTATTATTATGTATAAATTATAATTCATTATCAATATTAATAATCTTATCAAGCATTATTCACTAATAGAATTATATTAACATTAATTAATGTATATTAGTATTATCATTGATTATATGTATTATATTTTTATGTATTAATGTTTGGCAAGATATCATAAAATGAATATTTATTTATAAATATCAAACATGTATTATTTTATATGATTACTACCATCAATTATATGATTAACTATAAATATGAGTTAAATTATAATTAAATATATAATGAATATAAGTAATGTTATTTGAATTTTTAATTAATACAATTATGGTTAATATCCAACAAGATAAAATATAACACCAATATTAATACTTATTTTTATTACTATTTAATAATGATGATAATAAGTTATATTTATTTGTTAGATATTTCCATGTTTAATATTTAGTATAGCTAGTAAGTGGATTAAGTTAATATAACATAACTAATGGATATGGTAGACATGCCTATCACCAAACCTTTACCATAATTTTGAAGTTTCTTGTCTTTTTGAAAAACATTTCATGACCACATGTGAACCAAGTGAAAATTTACAATAGTTTTTGGAACTCCAAAAACAAAGAAGCAAGAAGAAGATGAACTTGTTCAAAGAGAAAAAAGAAACATTTAGACCCCTTTACATTCAAATTTATGATCTTCTTCATTTCTTGTTTGTTTTGAACAATTTAAAAAGCTATGGAAATGCCATTTGAAGCTTTACAAAACCTTTTTCAAGTGCAAAGGCAATAGAGTAATGTCCAAAGATCTTAAGCTCCAGAATGTAAACTGGTCATATGTGCCAACCACATCATGCCCGCAACCCCTTCACTTGGAAAAAAAACTCTTGTTCATTCCTTCATTGATTTGAGTGATTTTTTTTACATTGGATGTACCATCTAAATTTTTACAATTTTTTTTTGAAGTGCAAAAACAATAGAGTGACGTCCAAAGATTTTAAGTTCTAAAATGCAAATTGGTCAAATGTGCCAACCCACATCATGCCTATGACCCCCTTCACTTGGAAAAAACATCTCTTGTTGATTCCTTCATTGATTTAAATGAATTGTTTTGCATTGGGTGCACCATTTGAAGATTTAAAAAACCTTTTTGAAATGCAAAGACAATATAATGACCTCCAAAGATCTTAAGTTGTAGAATGCAAATTGGTCGTATGTGCCAACCCACATCATGCCCATGACCCCCCTCACTTGGAGAAGGCATATCTTACTCATTCCTTCATCAATTTGAATGATTTTTTTGCATTGGATGCTCCATTTGAAACTTAACAAAAAAAAATTGAAGGCCAAAGAAAATATATTGGCGTCCAAATATCTTAAGTTGTAGAATGCAAACTAGTCGTATGTACTAACCCACATCATGCCCGTGACCCCCTTCACTTGGAAAAGGCATATCATATTCATTCCTTTATCGATTTGAACGATTTTTGTTACATAAGATGCACCAAATGAAGGGCTACAAAATGTTTTTGACCTCCAAAAACAACAAAGCAATCTACAAAGATTTAGAAGTCTTTGTCCTTAAGATATCATCATGTTTATCCTAGTAGTTGCAATTAAGATGTAATTAACATGTTTGTCCCATATTTTTTGTCACATGTTTTAAGTTTGCAAACTATATAACTAAATGCACCAACCATTTTTATAAAACAAGTCGTACTTGGGATAAACCAATCAAAATAATTTGACCCTAAAAACTAAAATAAAAATAAAATGGGATTATCGTATATTAACTTATTTAATAAATAGGCTTTGATGGGTAGGTAGTTTAATTATCATTAGCTAAGTTTAGGTAGGTCAGTAAATATTTTACCTACCTACCTACTTACACAAGTAACTAAATTTAATCAAATAGGTAGGTAGGTAGGTAGGTATGTAGGTACCTAGGCCTATTGAAATATAAAATTTATGTCCACATGTCGAAATCTTATTGGATGCAAGATGGATGATCTAGATCCATGCTATTTATCAACAATGTTTGATTTTAAAATAGTTGATCACTGCCATGTGTCATCATTTCCTTAATCCACATGGCAAAATATCCTCCTTTTTAAATTGAACGATTCATATAAATTCAACTTTTATTTTAATTTTGAAATATAAAATTAATGATGTCATGAAATGTCAATGGATGTAGTTCATCCATCTTATTGTTCAAGTTGAAGATGATTTTCAACTATAACAATCGATGTCATTCATAATTAAAATGGTTTGAAATGGCAATTGATGTGTTGTTGACACATGGTTGACATTTTCAATTGGAATGTTGCTTTTAACTTGTATTTTGTCGACCACCATGGTTTTCAATTACAAATAATAGATTTTAGTTGGAAGCAATATTTTCTAACTAAGTTTGTTTGTCGCAACCCTAACCTTGGGCTTGCAATTAAGGCAAGGGCTTGCAAAAGTGTAGGCCAAGTGTGAAGCCTCGGAGTCACATTTCATGTTCATGGGAGTGCAAGACAATGCAAGGGAATGAACCCCCACACTTCCAAGTGAACTCCCACTTTGGGTATTGGAGTTATAATGGATTCTTGAATATTCAGAAAATGATTTCAAGGGTCAAACCCATTGGATCGAAAATTTTCTTATATCATTGGAAAAGGATATTAGAACATAGATGTCTAAAATGGGCTTGCATGACCCATTTGGACACTTAAAACACAAGTTATGACCAAAAGAAGGGCTGGAAGTCAAATTGCCAATTTGACTCCCAACCATTAAAAGTCGGGACTCACCTCAATTTCCTTGTGTGTAGGTGGTGTGTCATATACCATTGAAAAGCTCTTGATAAGGGCTACAACTTTGTTTCAAACCTCATCTCAATTAGAGGTCTTCACACAAAGTTATGGGCCCTCAAAGTCGTGGGAATATCAATTGCGAGAATTCCCAAGTGGGAGTCCCAAGACAAAATGACATTTGGGTGCTAGTTTCATGGTTAGGCACAAAGTACACTATAACGGGGAAGGTGGTGGCTTCCTTCGAGTCTAGGCTATGGTGAGTCTTGTGAATTCGTGTTTGCTTGTCGCAACCCTATTTTGGCCAAGTGTGGGGTGAAGCCCAACACTTGGAAAAAGTGAGGATTTGGAATCCTCCGGGACTCTTGAATGTTCAGAGCTTGATAGCAAGGCGCTAAACACCTTGCATTGGCATGTTCTTGGTGTCATTGAAAAGGTTTTGAAACGTAGATATCTAAAATGCCCTCGCATTCTCGATTTGGACATATGTAGCCCAAGTTATGGGCAAAAGAAGGGCCGGGAGTCAAACTGGCAGTTTGACTCCCGACCATTAAAAGTCGGGAATCGACTAGCTCCCAATGTCTGATTCGAAAGTGCAATACGGCGTTAGAAAGATCTCAACAAGGGCTACAACTTCAATGTAAACTATGTTGCAATCGGAGGTCAAGGCAAAGAGCTATGACCTTTCAAAGTCCTGGGAGTCTAGAACCAGGACACTTGGGTGGATTTCGGGACTCCAACTTGGGAGTCCCGGAAAAAAGAGCCATTTGGATGTAGCCTCAGCGGGGCATCGCAGAGTATACTATATGAGGGATGGTGGGGGCATCCCCCGAAGCCGGGCCGTGGTGAGTCTTATGGTCCGAAGTGCCCGTGGCTTGTCCCAACACCAAAGGGTGTCTCGAAAAGTGATCTAACCACTTGGGTGGTTTATTTTGATGCAGATTCAAGCTTGATCAACTAATACCTCTTCCTAGTCTAATCCCTGGGCTCCCAATTCGACCCTCTACCCCTTTCTAGAGTTGGAAGCCAGGAACGTGCCTCCAAGTTTCAACTTTAGCAACTTGACTTTGTGAGACCCTCAAGTTGGTTTCACCCCGTGACTTGGGAGTGCGTCATTGCCCGCGGTTCGTCCGTCCACCAAAGGTGCTCTAACTATGCACTAATTAACTTGTTGTTTGGTTTGTGTTGGTCTGTGTCCTAGTCCCCATCCTGGAGTTCCAGCACACCCCTCTACCCTCGAAGTGTTGTGAGCTAGGGAGTGGCCACCAACTCCTTCTCATTCCGTTGTTTTCACTTTTGGACTTGCAGTGAGTCCATCAAGGAGCTTGGGGGTGCATCATTGTTGTTTTCAATTATAAATTATAGTTGAAAAGGAGTTGGAAAAAAAAGGTTTCCTACTAATGTTTTGGAATTAAACTATTGTTATTTAAGCCACAACATCTTATTGCTCCTCCTCTTGTCCTCGAGACCCACCCCCTTCTGTTACAACAAAATTTGAACCAAATTATGCATTATATGCATGAAATTGAAATGTGTTCCAATTGAGGTTTTAGGAGATGTTTTGCTAGCCATAGATGTAAAGAATGTTGATTTGTTGGTGCGAGTTTTACACTTCAAAATAATATTTTCTTGCCACACATTGACTATGGGGTTTTTTATTTGTTACAAGCTTGAATGATTTTTGTAGCTACTAAGAATAATGAAGCTTATGTAATTACAATAGTAAAAGTTTGTGGAAAGTTGTTTTCAAGGTAAGGATTTGGAACTAGTTTTGTAATTCATGGAACAAAGGTGATGAAAGAATTGAGGTGGAACATTAGTTGTGTGTCTTCTTTGAATATTTTTATAAACATTTGTTTAATAGGGAAAAAAAAAACCTATCAATCGGTGCCCACAAGTCAAAAAACTATTATTATAATCGTTGCTTTTAGGTTACGGCATGGGGTCGCAAGTAGAAATGAAGCGATAGTCACAAGTAATAGTTGTAAGGGTTGATGCCAAGGCTTGGAAGAAGTTGTTTCGATGTCTCTGAAGTCATTGGTTTTCCCTAACATGTTTTTCCACTTGAAGGGCATCATAAATATTATAGGGGAATCAACTAAGTTTGTTGTTGTCAACATGTAACAAGTGGTAGGGCAACATGGTGAAAGGTAGTAAAACAAAGTAGTTGGTAAAGTAGATACACTCATGTCAATGTTGTGAATTAGTGCAACAAACAAAAATTTAAACTTTGCCCACAAGTTTTCCTCACCATAAGCCATTGTTCTTAAGCTTGAACTCCAAAGTTTTTAATATTTTGCATTTGTAGTTTCAAGTTTTCTTCCTCTTCCTACGCACTTGAAGATAAAAGATCCTTGTGTTTGTTGAAATTAAACACACTATAATATATATGTAATTACCTACTTAACAAGTTAGTTCAAAGGAGATTATTGATCAGCACCTTGGGTTTAAGAAGATTTCATCATCCACCCCCCCCTTTTTACATCAAACATTAAGAAGTTTTACAATATTAAAAACAAATACTAGCCAAATGTTTCAAGACATTTTCTACATCATCTGCAAGGTCCAACTTGGAAAAAAACTATGTCAAAGGATTATTGGACAATGTTCAAACTTGACTTCCATCTCTGTAGCTACAATACAGAAACAAGTTAACAACTTTGAAGATGTGATGGTAGCTTAACAACTAGTTGTCATAAAAAACTAACTTGTTTAGGCTAGATTTCAATTCATCAAATAAATCTTAATCCATTGTGAAAATCAACTGATGAGGAAAAAATCGAAGTGTTTAGGGATTATGATTAACATTTAAAACATTTTTCAACTTATTTTTTTAAAGAAAATTTGACATAACCAACACTTGGAATTTAAACACATAAGTTTTTATTGAATTTTTAAAAATTATGGTTGAAATGGAAAAGATACTATGGTGTAGCCAACACAACATGGTGCAGCTCAATAGAAAATAACTTTAAGTACAATATAGGCCTACATGTTGTGTTTGACTTGTAAAAATACATTACGCACTTTGCCATTGGAAAAAATTAAAATGAAAATAATATAAAACAATTGACAAAGTGAGTAGCAACTATTATGGACCGACTACAAATAAGTGGAGAATTACAAGATAAGACAAGTTTTATTGATCCATCAACTGGTGTTGTTTTGCTGAAGAGTTCTTCCCCAGACTATCTTTTTTTATAACCCTGAACCATACTAGTCCCAAAATATCCTAAGCCATGATATTGCCAAAAGTATCCAAAAATATCTTAGGCCTTGACATTATCCTCTCCTCAAGCGACATCTTCCAGATGGAGCCGGTTTGTTAGGATACTGTTGGTGAAACCGATTAACGAAGTCTTGGGCATGAACTAGGTTTCCAGCAGGCTCCCAAGTAGCTTCGGAAGGAGGATAACCTCGCCAAAAGACAAGGTACATGAGCTTTCCATGAATCTTCTTGGAGTCCAAGACCTCCTGAACTTCAAACTCTTCTTGGCCTTCAATTTTGACTGGAACTGGGGGTTCTTGATGACATTATGGGATCGGGTTTTCATGATAGGGCTCAAGCAAGGAGACATGGAAAACATTGTGGATTTTGAACTGGGGTGGAAACTCCAACTGGCAAGCCACTAGACCAACCAATTTGGCGATTTTGAAAGGTCCGAGACGTTTGTAATCCAACTTGGCACATGGGCGAGTGGTAGCAATGTTTTTTCTAAGAAGCCAGACCTTGTCTCCAACCTTGAAGTTTGGATGGTCCTTGCGTCGGCGGTCTGCTTACTTCTTTTGCCACTCCTGTGTTAACTTGAGTTTTGCCATAAGGTTCTGTTGAACCTGTCCAAGCCTCGTGGCCCTTTCTTCAGCCGAGGGGTTTACGAAGTCCCCAGGAATTTCAAGGCTGAACCTGGGATGAAAACCGTAATTGGCAAAGAATGGACTGATCCCGGTCGATGCATGCGTTGTGTTGTTATAAGCAAACTCTGCTTGAGATAGTAGGTCCAGCCAGTCGTCTTATTGGTAGTTCACAGTGCAGCGAAGGCATTACTCGAGTGTCTGGTTTGTTCGTTCGGTTTGTCCATCTGTCTCAGCGTGGAAAGCTGAAGATAGCCGAATGTCAACTCCAAGAAGCTTGAATAAGCGACGCCAGAACTTGGATGCAAATTGAGGACCTCTGTCGGACATAATTTCCTCGGGGAGTCCATGTAGTCAGACGATCCCGTCCAGAATTAATTGAGCTGTCTATTCTGCCGTGATTGACTTCGAACAAGGGGTGAAATGGGCCATTTTGATGAGTCGATTGACCACAACCAGTATTGAATTCTTGGCTCTAACAGTAGGGAGGTCCGTGATGAAATCCATAGCAATAGATCCCGAAGGTCGGCTAGGAATCGGCAAAGACTGTAGGAGTCCAAACGGGCGACGCCTGGGAGCCTTGGATCGAGCACATGTATCACAAGACTTGACATACTCCCTTAGTAGCTTGTTCATTTTGGGCCACCAATAATTCCTTGACACTAGTTCGTGAGTCCGTGCCATTCCAAAGTGACTCGCCAGGGTGTTGTCGTGGCATTCTCTCAGGATTTTTAGGCGTATAGGTCCTTCGGGTACATAAATCAGGTTATTTCAATGGAGAAGTCTGTCTTGCTGCTCAAATTGATCCAGATCATCACGATTTGGGTTCCTTGGTCGTTCCTGGAGTTCCTTCTTAATGTTGGTAGCCTAGGCGTCTTCGTCAGTTGCCATCTTGATGTCCATGACAAGGTATGAGTCTGGGAGGGTGCTGATTGTTGCTGCAACTCGAAATTACTCGGGGTTGAGTAAAGTCTGGTTCTACTGGCCATAGGCCTCATCCCCTGCTCGAAGTTCATATTCAAAACGACGAGATAGCGCGTCAGCTTTCCCTTGCTGGGTGCCAGGTTGATATTGAATCTCAAAGTCAAAATCAACTAAGAAGATAGACCAGCCTGCTTAGCGACGATTCAAGGTTTGAGTAGTTGTGAAATAAAGGAGATTCTTGTGATCTGTTAGAACTTGTACTCGATGTTGAGCTCCAGTAAGATACGGTCTCCACTGTTCGAATGCCGTGATGATTGCCATGAGTTCCTTATCATAGACCTAGTAGTTGATTTCGGCATTGGTTAGTTTCCTTGAATAGAAAACAACTGGATGCAGCAATCCATCTATTCCAAATTAAGATAGAATAGCTCCCAAGGCAAAATCTGAAACGTCTGTTTCCACAATGAATGGCTTGGCAGGATCGGGATGTATCAAGATGGGTGCAGAGGTGAATGCCATCTTGAGAGGATCAAAAGCAGCTTGGGCCGTTGGATTCCACGAGAAGGGCTTGTCTTTGCAAGTCAAGGTTGTTAACGGTGTTGTGACCTTGGAGTAGCCTTTGATAAATCGACGATAGAAGTTGGCAAACCCCAGGAAGCATTGAACGTCCTTGACCGAGGATAGAGTAGCCCAACATTGGATGGTCTCGACCTTTGACTTGTCCATGAAAATGCCATCTGGAGAGATCATGTAGCCGAGGAACACCATTGAGGATTTGTCGAATTCACATTTTTCCATCTTGGCGTATAAGCCATGCTTTCGGAGCGTTGCAAACATTAATCGTACATGTTTGTCGTGGGTTTCCTGGTCCTTGGGAAAGATCAAAATGTCATCCAAATAGACCACGACAAATTCGTCCATGTAATCCCGGAAGATATCATTCATTAGATGTTGAAAGACTGCGGGTGGTGAGGCCGAAGGGCATGACCGTGTATTCGAAATGGCCGTAGCGTGTGCGAAATACTGTCTTCCATTTATCATCGGGACGAATCTTAAGTAAGTTGTAGGCTCCACGGAGGTCAAGCTTGGTGAAGATCTTCCCAGTACGTAGCCGATCCAGGAGGCCTGAAATCAAGGGCAACGGATATCGATTCTTTTTGGTTATCTTGTTGAGTCCACGATAATCCACACAGAGTCGAAGGGAACCATCCTTCTTTTTGACAAACAAAATTGGGGCGCCGGCTGGAGACTTGGAATGCTGAACAAACCCCTTGGTAAGGTTTTCAGTAAGGTGATCACGCAAGGCTTGGAGTTCCGGTTCCGATAGGCCATAGATAAGATCAAAGGGTGGTGAGTGTCCTTTTTCTATATCAATCGGGCAGTCATATGGACTATGGGTGGGGAGCTGATCAACATTAATCTTTTCAAAAACATCAACAAAGTCGTTGTACTTCTCGGGAAGTTTGACAGGTGTTGGTTTTGATTGGGGGTTTTTGTTGTTGGCTGGGTTGACATGGATGGCAAAGACTTGAAGATTCTTAACAGCCCGATAGAAAGGGACAACTCCATCAACAAAGATCCGGACAAGGTTGGTTTTCTGGGCAAGATTCTTGACAAGATTCATGATAGGACAAGGTTTAGTTCTGACCACCGGGGGGTTCTTGATTGTAGGACTTGACAGAACAGACTTGAGAAAACTGGAATTGGTTCCGACCCTCTTTGGGTTCTTGACCACAGGGTTCTTGACAAGACTGGACAAAATGTTTTTTTGAACGTGGGGTTCTTGAGAGATGCACTGTTGTGTGCTGAAGGTGAGGGTTCTAGATCGCTAATCAATGATAGGATTGTGCGCTTCTAGCCAAGGCAGACCAAGGATGATAGGATGGTGAAGGGTGGAGATGATGTTGAGAATAATCATCTCCGTGTGCTTGCCGATACAGAGTTCTAGAGGGGTTGTCTCGTGTGTGATTACACCAGAAGCAATGGTTCTCCCATCAATAACCTCTACCGGAACAGGGGTTGACTTCTTGACCACAGGGATGTTGTGGTGGGCGACAAATGTTTGGTCAATGAAAGAAGAGGTGGCGCCGGAGTTCACCAATGTTGACACTTGTGGTATGTTTTCTGGAATACAAATGATGTCCACATACTGAGTGAAACTGGGACTGGGACCAACAGCGGAACAAGAGCCTTTGCAAAGGTGGTGTTGGGTGAGATCCAGTCGCACGGCTCCTACTGTGACTGGATGTTCTTGTTTTCCAACTCTTGGGGAGTTTCCACAACTTGTACTTGAAGTTTGATAAGCTTTTGAGGGGCACTAGCGAGCTATGTGCCCTGGGTTGCCATAGTAAAGACATAGGTTGTTTGTCCTTCGGCGAAGTTTCTCGGCTTCTGTCAAAGGTTTAAACTTTGCTGCGTCGATCTGCATCGGGGCAGGTCCAAAAGAGGCAGGTCGGGCAACTGGTGTTGTTTGGGGAACTAAGGGGAGCATAGTAGGCCAATTTTTCCAAAGCTGGGCGTTGGAGGTGACTTTCTTTTCCTGGCGACGTTCAAACAGACGATTATCGCACCGAATTGCCTGGGTGATGACTTCACTGAAGGAAGAAGGGTCTGCGAGTGTTTACAAAAGATCTTGAACATCATCACGAAGCCCATAGCGAAACTGATCAATCAAGGCAACTTCTCCCCAATTGACGTCGCAAGCAAGCTGCCTGAATTCTGAGGCGTAGACGATGGTCGAACGTGTCCCTTGCTAGAGGCGACGCAGTTTATTGGCTGAAGTCCTGGCCTTGTCACTGTCCCCAAACACTGCTTCAAATTGTGCCATAAAGGAGTTGAGATCTTGTAGGAGAGGGGATGATGTTTCCAGGATGGGAGCAAACCATGCTGCAGCTGTCCCAGTGAGTAGGGTTTCAACGAATCCTACACGAGTGGTGTCATCAAAATAACGACGGGGGTGTAGTTGCATGATCAGGCGTACCTGGCTGATAAAGCCTCGAAATTTGAGGCGCGTTCCATCAAACTTTTCTGGCATACTGATCTGGGGCTCTAGGGCGACCATTGCAAGAGCAGGAGGTATTGGGGCAGGAGGTGGTGGTTGATTATGTAGGCGGGTCACCGAGTCTCTAAGCACGACATTGAAAGGCGGCGAGGATTTGAATGAAATCGATGTTTGCTTCTGAGTTGTCCATGGTGGTAGTTCTCACACTTTTGTACGAAGGGCTTGATAATGTATTTGCGCTTCCCAATCTTCAAACTCCTTCCTTCAAGATCTCCCAAGTTGTATTTGCTCTATTTCAAAACTTTTGCTTTGATGTCTTCTCAAAACAAACTTCTTTTATAGCAACTTTGCAAAGCTACACTGCTCACATATGACCTTGGATCGCTCTAAAATTTTGGTGAAACATGAGCAACTATGTCAAGTACCTTCTCTCAAAATTTCAACCCTATTGATGATGACCACAAAGAGATATCACTCTCAAAAGAAATTGACTTCAAAACTGAAACTGAAACTTCAGATGCTTGGATCTCTCTCAATACAAATTCAAATGACATGAAATTTTTTCACACATATATTCCTATATGATCTATAAGATCGCAAAGCTGCAAACCCAAAAAAGCTTAAACAAAGGAAATATGACCAAAAAACCAGATCTGGCATAGAGTTTTCAAAAGCTCATAACTCTCACAAAACATATCCTTTTCTTTTGAAACTTTGAGAAAAGAAGCAACCTATAATCTTTTATAACCTCTCCAAGTTTCACTCCAAGATACCTCTAGCTACTTACTGAAACAACAAAACAAATAAACAAGAAGAAAGAGCAGATCAAACTATTATGGACCGGCTACAAACAAGTGGAGAATTACAAGACAAGACAAGTTTTATGGATCCAGCAACTGGTGTTGATATGCTGAAGAGTTGTTCCCCAGACTATCTCCTTTTATAACCCTGAACCATATTAGTCCCAAAATATCCTAAGCCATGATATTGCCAAAAGTATCCCAAAATATCCTAGGCCATGATATTGCCAAAAGTATCCCAAAATATCCTAGGCCATGATATTGCCAAAAGTATCCCAAAATATCCTAGGCCATGATATTGCCAAAAGTATCCAAAAATATCCTAGGCCATGATATTGCCAAAAGTATCCCAAAATATCCTAGGCCATGATATTGCCAAAAGTATCCCAAAATATCCTAGGCCATGATATTGCCAAAAGTATCCCAAAATATCCTAGGCCATGACAGCAACAATGCTAAAAATGGATAAAAAAAACATAACAAAATGTATACAATAGACAACAAACACAATGTGATGCACCTTTGTTGGAGATAAACCTTAAATATAATGGGCATGTATTGTGGTTGGGCAACAAGAACATGTGATGCATCTCACCATTGGAGAAAATATGAACATCAACAATGCATAGTGATGGAAAAGGCAAACAACTACAACACAAAGCATGGAGAGAAGGTGAGATACAATGATGAAGATTTCTCCTTTTATGCACTTTAAATCATTAAGGTCAAACATTAACATTGCAATATTGTCGCAACCCTACTTTGAGAGAATGTGAAGATGGGATTCACACTCCCGACATGGGGACTTGGGAGTCCTTTGGGAGTCCTGAAAATTTAGAGTTTGATTGCAAGGGTCAAAACACCTTGCATTGGGGCGTTCCTTATATCATTGGAAAGTTATCAAAGTGTAGATGTTGAAAATGGGTTCACATGAGCCATTTGGACATCTATAGTACAAGTTATGGCAAAATGAAAGGTCGAGAGTCAAATTGGCAATTTGACTCCCAACCATTAAAAGTCGGAAATTGACTCGACCTTGATGTGTGCAGGAGGAGTGCGACACAATGTTGGAAAGCTCTCGACGAGAACTACAAATTTGCTTTAGACCTTGTCCCAATCGGAGGTCTAAGTAAAGAGTTATAGTTTCGCAAAGTTGTGGGAGTTTAAACCATGGCAATTTTGGGACTCCTCCTTGGGAGTCTCGGGACAAAAAACCATTCGGATGTGGGTGTCGCAGGGAGGTGCAAAAAATACTATGTGGGGGAAGGTAGTGGCTTCCCCTGAGTCCAGACCGTGGTGAGTCTTGTGAGTCCAGAGTTATTTGTGGTTTGTCTTAGCACTAAAGGTGCTCTAGAAATAGTTCTAACCAACTTGTTGGTTGGTTTGATATAGGTTTGAGTAAGTAACACTCTTCCTAGTCCACTTCGGAGCTTCAACATGCCCCTCTACCCTTTTTAGTGCTGAAAGCTGGGAACGTGCCCTAAGTTTCTCACAATTCTGCTATTTGAATAACTCAAACCCATCTTGGGTCTAACTAAGAACTTTGGAGTGCGTCAAATATGATGGGTAGGGCACGCAATGCAATGGAGATGTCTCCTTTGGTGCACCCTAAATCCCTAAAGCCAAGTAATGTCCACACAAAACAATGGATAAGGCAAGTATCATGATGGAGACAAGGTGAGAAACAACTATGAATCAAACCAACAAAGTGCAAGGTGATGGAGATAATCCTAAACACCTAAAGAAAAATTAGAATTGGAATTTTGATAAAATCCCAATTCAATCAACATTGAGATGTAAATTGTAATTGAGTACATGGTTTTGGTTAAAATATTTCCATACTCAGAACTAACATATTGATTTCAATTTCCCCCCAACCTCTCCCAACTTAATACCAAGGATAGGTTCCTAATCTAATTCCCCTACTTGTTAGATTACCAATTCTAATGATTTTTAAGTTCTAGAATTTGGGTTTAAGTTTTGGTTTGGGTAGTCAAATTTGAAGATGATAATTTTTATTCACCAAACCAAGGTCATGGCCAACACTAATCCCAAGCACTTATACCATTGGACAAATCTTCATTTGTTTGGATCAATAGCTATTATTCACAAAATGATGTTATACAATAGGCATATTTTTCATGATGTTATTTTTTCATTTCACAAAAACCACCCATGCCATCAGTGATCCTAAAAACGACTGACCAAGAAGTGTTACAATTTTCCTTTCGCATTATTTGCCAATTTCCTTTCTCTAGGTAATTATTAAACTTATTTTACATCACATGCATTGTTTGAGTACATTAAAGACTTGCTCATTTTTGCATAGTTTTATCTACAGATACATTTCTAGAGCATAACAAACTTGTAGGGGGTTTTCTTTTCCCATAATAGCCAATGGTTTTGTGATACTTGGTGGGTACCAATTGAATACTCATAGGGCATCATGAGAAACATAATAATGTTTTAAAAAAAGAGTGGTAATCTTTACAATTTGTAAAGCCCTCGGGGCGGGCTTTATTAGGTTTGAGCCTACATCCAGCTCTACCTCATAGGTTCCTTATTCTGGTAAAGCCAACTCCCTTGAGCTTTACTATGCCCAAAAACACCTTCAAATCAATGTATCTACATAGTGTGGAGAAAGCTCTACAATAGCATTTGAAAGTAACCCTCTATGCTATTTCCAACAAACCCCGAAGTCCAGCCACAGCAATGAGTGTCCAACTCTTCCTCACAATCTATAAGAGCATCTCCAATGGTGCTGAGAATGTAAGTCTGGATAGTAAAATTAAATGTTAGGTTTAGCTCTTTTTTTTGGGCAACCCCACCAATAAAACTGAAACTGCATATACGTGGGGGACTACTAATAGCAAACCACCTGGACCAATCATTATCATCGACCAATTATAAATACTGAGCCTCGGTCAGGTGCTTTATTACACTCGTTTTTGGGGGTGCACAACTGTATTGCGACTTTTACCAGCCAATGGAAGCTGCACGAATTTGGTGCGGAAAAATCAATTTCCTGAGCTAAATTGACACATTTTGACTTTTTGGCAATATATTCTACTGTCTGGAGTCACATACGGAGCACAGTGGGAGATGCTCTAAGTAGATACATGCTAAATCTCTCAAGCAGAGAAAATAAATGAAAGAGAGGCACCCCCACCCAAACAGCCTCCATATACATACATATACTCTGTGTCAGAACCAATTCCAACAAGAATCTAGCTCAGGATTCCCATTCATCATCGTGGACTAGTGCATTTGGCTCTTTTTTTTCTTTTCCAATTTTGTGATATAGCCAAAGACCCGATCATCCAAAGTAAATTTAACCACATTCTGCTATAACCCAAATATGAAATTGAAAAGAAAAAAAAATCTTTATGTACATTTTGCTATATAATGAAACCTATTTTTAAAAATCTGGCGATTTGGATTTTTTGGGTGACTTTTTGCCATTTTTTTTCATGAAACGTCCTTTGAATAGGTTGAAATCAGACTTTTTCAGGTCAAAATTTGTCCAAAATTCGCGTACACAAACACTGAGACAAAATGGTAGAGCTGGGAGAAAGAGAAGTAGGCAATCTCCAGTTGGAGTAACCATTCTTGTAAGTATCCTGGGCTGTATTGCTCTCTAAGTAATGCTGCTGGACCCCATTTCTCTCAATTATCAATTGTACATACAATATTCATGAAATTAGGAAGAAAAGAGGAATATAATTGATGCATTTTAAAGCCAAAAAAGGGTATCCATAATGTATTTCAAATGATTGCAATAGGTTTGAAATGCTGTTTTCAAATCTGTCTATTATTTCATCTACGTGTCATGCTAAAAGCATTAGAAAGATTGATTCCCATGTACATGGGTGTTTGATCGGCTATCACCTTTTGAACATACCAACCTGGTTGTGGTATTGATTACTTGTTCACAATTTCATTCAAGAACGCTACTGGTAATGGGGTCCATTTTTAAAAATTCATACTAGCCTGATCTTCCTATTGGATCCAATGGGTCCAAGTCTAATATTTGGCTAGTATGAGGCAAGTTAATATACCTAATCGTGAAAATAAATATAAAACTAATACGAGGTTCATATTATCTCAGGAACAGGTTTTGGGGGGGAATTGTTTCATATAGAAAAATTGGCAGAAAAAGAAAAGAGAAAAGCCAAATTTACACTTAGAAAAACACCTTTATCTAAGGATTTATCAATATTTTTGTCTAAAAATGACCAAATGTTTTGCTAACTCAATAACATTAGGAAGTGAACATGAGGAAGTGCTACCCTAGGAGGTCAGTTTTTCAATATCCTGCTCAAGACCCTGCCAGGTACCCAAGTTATTATCCAGCCAACACTAGTCCGTCCATACAAGGATTTGACAATACAAACTTGAAAACCCAAGAAGTGGATGAGTATATGTAAGTTGCTACCCTAGTTGAATAGCAGGTTCCACAAAAATTATATTATTTTTAGACATGCTGAAATTTTCAGAAAATATTTTTTCTCAAAGAAATTTTTTTGGGAAAAAAAAGTGAAACAATTTTCGGAATATTGTAGAATATTCTACTTACTCGTCGAAATAAAATCTTCAAAAATAAAATAGTTATTTGGCAGAGACCCAACCTTGCTAATTCAACTGAGGTAATTTGTTTGAAGCTGGAACTGAGCACCAAGATGAAGTTCTCTGTCCATCAGCAAACAAGACAGCAGCAGCCTACCTACTAAGTTTGTCAGACCAGCCAAGTTTGTCAGAAGATTCACTCGTCTGACGGCGGCGAAAGAGGAGCGAAAGTGGAGAAGACGTGTTGGGGGGTGGGCGTTGCCAAATTTAGTAGTGCTTCGGTCGTGAACGCACGTTCTGGGAACCGCAAAACAGACGCACGAGAACGTCCAGCCTCACTCAAAACCAGTGTTTTTTTTTTTTTGGTTTGTAGCCAAAATGGGCAATAGGAAGATATTAAAAAAGTGGCGATCATCGTCGGTAGGAATATTTAGCCAAATCTGGCTACTAACCGGATATGAACTTGTACAAATATTGTAATCATCCTTCTATAATCTTGGCTACAGACTCAAGACCAAATAGGTGTAGGAGTCTGGCGATTTTTTTAATATTTTGTTTCTCACTTCTGGCAATTGGAAACCCTCCAGAATTAATTGATTTTCGAAATTTAAAATTTAAAATTCTCTTTTTGGCGAATAAGAAAAAAGGCTGCCCAAAAACAAAGCATGAGAACGTGAAGCCTCACCCACAACCAGTGTGTGTTTTTGTTTTGTAGCCAAAGTGGCAATCAATTTTAGGAAGATATTGAAAAATGGCGATCATGGGTAGGAAGGCTTAGCCAAATATGGCTACAAAGCAGCTACCAAATAAGAAGTACAAATCTTTAATCATCCTTCTATACTCTTTGGCTACACACTCAAAAGCAAATAGGTGAAGGAGTTTGGCGATTTTAACTATTTATTTTATCACTTTTGGCGATTGAAAACCTCCAAAGTCAATTATTTTCCAATTTAAAAGTTAAAAATTCTCTTTTTGGCGAAACTTCTCCCTTCAGAAAATGGCTACCCAAAACATAGCACGACGGGAACGTCGATCGTCCTCACGCAATGCGATCGTGCGGGGAACGCTCGCTTTCGTGTGCCCAAATTCATCGCCGTCGTCCTCTCTCTCGCGCGCTTCGCGCGCTCTCTCTCTCTCTCTTTGTTGCTGCAATGGTTGGCAGGTGAAGAAGCTTGGGGATTCTCTTGTCGTTTTCATTTCGATTCTGTTGCATTCGCTTGAGCTAAGTCACAAAAATTCGACAAGCTTGTGTTGCATTCATTTGACTCGTGAGTCTGGAAATTCAAGGAGGAGGTTTTGGGCTGCCAGGCGAAGAAGGAAGTTAAAAAGGGGAGTGGAGGGGGTAAGAGTGAGGAGGGGTGGTGGGAGAGTTTCCTCAGGAGTTTCAGAATTTGGAGCGTAGATCTGTCAGCAAATGGAGATGGCGTCGATCGATGAGGTAATAAATAATTATAGATTTTTATTTTTATTTTGTTGGGCTTGTTAGATTCTTTTTGCCGGTGGTTGTTGATCTCAAGCCTTATAGTGGAGGAGAAAAATCGATTTTTTGTTTGTTGTTTTTCCTTCTCAAATTCTTTCTGTTTTGTTGATCTGATGCTTCATAGTATAGGGATCAGTCAATAGATTTCATTCAAGTATTGTGAGAGACGTAATGTGTGCAAGGAACAGCTAAGTAAAAGCGGAACCTCAGAGTTCCAAGTCTGGAAGAAGAATTGGAGTTGCTCCTAGTACTTAATTCCTGAGGAAACTCTGTAGTTGGGAAGATGTGTACATGGGTAGATTCTAGGTTTCCTCCCTCTTGTTGGATGCTTGAGAATTGTGCAGCATGTGAAGAAGGATCAGACTTGGATCAAGCACTCAAAAAAATGTCTCAAAAGGAACATGCAAAGTTTGTCTTCTCAGTAGGAGAAATTGATTGCAAACACATTGTTGCTGAAGATTTTGTGATCCTTTTTCTTTGTGGAAATGCAGATGATGAGTCACAAGAACAAGGAACCCAAGTGGATGACTGAAGAGATTGGGGGTAAAGGCAACAACAAAAGCAAAAGCAACAACAAAGCTGACAACAAAGAGTCATCAACTCCATCGAAGCCCAAGACACCTGCAGTTCCAGTACACACCTTGTTGCCATTCATTGCTCATGTCTCTTCTGTACAACTCTTCCTGATGCATGAACACTTGCTACTTGCTTGCTTTTGAGCTGCTACTGTACACTCCTGAGGCACCTTTAGGTTTGGGACATTGTTCTCCTTGCATTTGTTGTGACAACTAGAGCCATTTTCCCATACACTGCCTAATACTGCTTCAGAACTCTGTTGCAGAAAACAGACTTCAAAGTGAAAATGTGCTGCCAAAAGTGTGAGGAGATAGCCACAGAAGAAGCTGGTGAAGTTGATGGTGTGTGCATCTCTATAACCTGGTTTCTTAGGTCTGGTTCAATGGAACACAATCTAAAGGTTCTAAAACCTACCTTGATATAGTAGACAAATGAGTTATGACAAAAAATGTGCATGGGCTGCAAATTTGCAGGGGTGATATCTGTGATCACTGATGCAAGCAAGAGCAGAGTGACAGTCACTGGTTTCGCAGATGCAGCAGCTGTGTTAAAGAAGCTCAAGAAAAAAGTGAACAGCAAAGCTGCATACTGGCCTCAAGATCTTCCAAACTCTAAGAAGCATGTTACCTTCAAGGAAGAATCAGGAGAAGGTGGAGGGAAGGGTGACAAGGGTGACAATGTGAAGAGCCAGAAGGCTGAGACTGGAAAGGGTGAGAATCGGAAGGGTGAGCAGGGTGAGTCCACAAATAACATGGAACAAGGAGAGGCCAAAAAGGCCAACAAAAAGGGTGGTAACAACAGCAAGGATTTGCAAGGAACATTGCCACCATTTGAGTACATGTCAATTGATCCCAGAGGGTTTCAGCCAGTGGATCCTTGGGCAAGAGGTGGAGGTTATGGTCCACACAACTATGAATCTCATGTTGACCCCAAAGAGCGACTGCAAGGAGGTTATCAGCCCAAGCCATCATACTTCAGCAACTACAGACCAAGCCAATCATACCCTGCAAACTACCGTTCCACAGATGAATACTCCAACCAGCCCATCACAAACCCTGCGTACATCAAGCAGATCTACTACTAAGGAGAATTGCAAGGAGAGTTCCTTTGGACAGAAATCAGCACAGCTGCAAGAGAAAGTTGGAACTTTCAGAGACAAATCAGGCCTAGTTGCAAGGAGAGTTGCAACCTTAAGCACAAGTCAGCCCATGCCCCCTTTCAGTTGAAATTTTTGTAACTTTTTCAACAAGAGGAATAGTTTGATTGCCTGATGGGCATGCTTGGAGTGTACGGGAAATAGCTCAGAATACCTGGATCACAACAGAACTCAACAGATCCAAGACTCTTCTATTAAGATATTTTAGTATTCAGAGGCATGATATCATATCAGAGACTGCAGCCCTCATGTAATATACTATCTGTTGCTGGATTTTTGAAAAGGGATCTAAGACCAGCAATTGGACAGCTGCTGAAAAAAATCAGATAAGACATAACAGTAATTTCAGCCCTTTGTGAAGAATAATGAATGATGAAACCAGTGGTAGAAAACACCATAATTTGGAGATTGTGTAGCTTCACAACTTTTGGATATAAGCAGGAGATGAAATTATATCTAGCAATAATCTTCACTGGTGTAGCTCAAAGAACTCTGTACTTGCTGGCTGTGTTGACATAACTACACAAGGAGCATGGAATGAAAAGAAGCATGTCAATACCAACTTTCCACTTCCTTGCAACACTGGCTAGTATTGAGTCAGTATTCAGTCCAGCTCCATGCTTCACTGCAGAAACATGTCTACACCACCGCATTTGTCCATGAAAACAACTGGATTGTTACTACATGCTCCCAGTGTGAACATACCAAAAAGTTGCATGAGTGAGCCAATCCTCACATCCTTTTCTTCCATGCATGTACAGCTGAGCATTTTATCAAAAGAAGCTTTGTTCAAAGCAGGAGTTGATTACATTCCCAGACTAATTCTCTGCCTCAGATTCCTGATTCAAGACCACATCTTTTTCTTCCATGCATACACAACTGAGAATTTGATCGAAGCAATAGTTGCTTACAATTCCGAGACTAACTCTCTGCGTCAGGTTGCCTGGTTCAAGACCAGATCCAATTACCAGCAATGTACAGCTTCTGTTATGTACAATCAGTCAAAAGGAGCAATGGCCTATGATACATCTCTCACCATCAATCGCATCTTGGATAAGTATCAAAATTCTCTCCTCAATGTTGGAGATCTCAGCTCAACAGGATCCAATGGCAATTTGAGACTAAAAACCATACAGTAACCCAGCATAGGCCTAGGAAGGCCTGATTTCTGTCAAAATTCACTGTATGTTGCTCAATCAAGACTACATACCACACAGTACCCCAGCATAGACTGAAGGGGTACTACGCGGGAGGGGGCTAATTTCTGTCAAAATCTACACCATATGTTGAGGATCTGTAACTCAAAACCAATTGGACTTTTCATAATCACGAAAACCCCTCAGGTAATTCTCCATGTTCTCACGAGTTCGTTCCCATTGAACGTCTCCAATCACCTCATCAGGAGTACTCTTCAATTCCTGAACACAACCAAGAGATACTCTCATCAGACAATTCGTTCCTCCAGCTCCTGAGGTCCTGGTATGCCCTGAGTTTCAGAGGGTCTCAAAATAACATTTCAAACAAATTCTGTTGGACTGACAACCCATCAATTAGCAGGAGAAGTTCATCAAGGTTTCAGAAATCCATGGCCAGAGTCTAGTAAACTTAGGTTCCTCATCCTCATTATCATGTTAAGATGTCCTAGTTGTACCCTTGCCTGCAATCTGGACACAATGGATGATGGAACAACAGCAATCCATCAGGCTAGGTTTGATTTGGTCTTCAGATGCGCAATGACAACAGACTGATTAAGCATGAAGGGCTTTATGAAATCCACTCCAAAAACTCTATTGTCATTGACTACATGAGATTGTGGACTACTACCTTTATCTATCTCATCTGAAGAGACTTCTGTACCTTGCTACAGTGAGGAGTAAATTTTCTGCTCTGCAATAGAATCATTGCATTTCTGCATAGCATTTTGAGCATAAAACCGACATCTCTTGTTTGAGACACTCCTTTGGATTCACTCTAGTTGTCACAAGAAGAAATGATAACAATCTATCAAAGGCTTGTGGATAATCCTAAATGTACTGAGAAATATGCGAAAATGTCATGTTGAAATGCATTGTCAGGATCACTCAAGAGCATGATGAAAGGGAGAAAGTGGAAGATGACAGAAACTTACAGAGGGTATAAGCCTGAAGGTGTTACCATCATCGCGAACAATTAATGTTTCTGCAGTACGATCCCTGTTCTTGCCTGTTTCCACCTCCACCTGAAGGGAAACCAGAAAGTAAAGTCAGATGTTCAAATTTGAAGTTTTCGAGAAGAGCTAGAGAATGGTGGTCACTGCAACCTGCAAAAGTATGGAAACCTGCTAAAAAGTCCTATCAAGTCCAAAAAGCCCACAACCACCACATGAGACTGAGATTACCAGGAGAGGGAGTCTGTTCACCTTAACATCAGCTCTTTTGATTGATTTTGAGGCAGAATCAATCACATAAATCTCCTCAAAATCAAGAATAAAATCATCATCAGCAGTCTTCACATTTCGCAAATGCTTGATTAAAAATACCTGCATGGACAGATACAGGGAGAATATAGCCTTCATTCCATAAATTGCAGCTGTGGAACTCAAGTCAGAAAGAAGTCATGGTAGAGAGTATGAGTGGAAGGCAACAAATAAAGTGCTAAAGGGATGTGAGGGAGACAGGTCATCTTTGGGATACCTTCATGGATAGGTATTCAGTTTTGGAGAGGGGTGCACGTGGGGTGTCAACAGGTGGTTCAGTCACCTCAACGTAATAGTAATTGCTCTTCATACACCGCAATGGCTATACATACGCACAAATAAAGAATGTCAATTCCTCCATAGGTTACTGTGATCTTCAACTTCCAATTGTGTGAAATGACATTTGCAAAAACCATGAGGAGCATCAAGGGTTCAACTAAAATGACTCAAACTACGTGAGAAACCAAAAAATGACTAGAGAAGAAGTATGAACAAACTCACTTTCTTAGGCATATTTCCTATAACCCTGGGGATTGCATACACATCTGTATCAGGAGGTGTCACATACATCTACACATACAGCAACACAAACTGCATCTCAGAAATCATCCCTCATGACAAGCATGATGTTGAGAACTCAGTCTCTGATCTAGTCATAGAAATAGACAGCACGATCCAAAATCCACCAGCATATAGAGGTCTCTGGGATATCAAACAACAAAAGAAATATGACCCACATTGAAGCAACAAAAAAAACCTTTCATCACAGTCCCTTCACACATGCCTCCAGTGGACTGGCAACAGTAGCAGTTATCTGGCGATGTTTGCACTTACCTCTCTAAAGTCATAAACATCATTATCTGGATCAGGCACCTTTCGAATGAAGAAGTCACAGTCATACAGACTGAGCTTATGAAACTCTTCTTCATCTATCTTGTAGTCCACAACCCTCTCCTCCTCCACACCTTCTGTAGACATGAATGTCTCACTCTCTTGTACAGGATACTCACCGACAGGCATGTCATAATCTGTTTCATAGTCTCTCTGGTCTCCCTCATCTTCTTCTTCATCATCAGGCAAATCAATATCATAATCTAGGGCATCTTCAACCTCAAAATCTTCATCTTGTGCTTGAATCCTAGTCCCTGATTTCTGCCAGATAGTTTTCTTTACTATTTGCTCTAAAACTTTGGTACACACACTCAATGTTTGCACAGACCTTCCCTGTAGCAAACCCCAAATTCAACCAGTTACAATGTGCTCCCATCACAACACACACTCCTCATAAACCTAATCCTTATCTCTCCAACTCACGCATTCTAATCAAACACATTACACCCTAAACCCTAATTCTACTGTTCAGGTGGATGTGGAGTTGCCAGTAGCAAGGAAAGCGAACAAGAAGCACTCCAACACATTTTCTAATCGATTGCATAAGAAAAAAGTGAAACCAGATATCATGTATACAATACTTCAATCGAAACAGAAGCTCTTTCGCGACAAGAAATTGGAGTTCTTAAAGTCGAGACAGCCACAGCAACAGCACTCTCGCCGTTCTCAACTATGAAACTATCGTTCCTACGCCCACAACCAACGCCGTGAAGGAAAATCCTGGAATCTGCAACCCACCATGGCAGGAGAAAAAAAATCTACTTACCGGTTGTGAAACACCTCTACCTGCGCGTGCTCGAACGCTGTTACCAGGTCGCGAAGAGGTCGGACTGCAAAACGCGAGACCGGTCACTGATGCTCCAGCTCCGGAGGTATTTGTGGATAGCAGCTTGCGACAGTCTGAGTTGGTGAGGGAAACGGAGGACGGAGACACCAGCTGCTGCGCCAGAGCGTAAGCCATCGCCATGGATCTCAATGCGATGCACTCAAAAATCCCCCGCAGCCCCCACACACACACCAGGGACAATCCTAAACACTAAAACTCCAAACGCTAGTTCCCTTTCTCCCTCCGTGCTTAGCCTCTGCCCTAAAACCCCAAACCCTAGATCCCTTTCTCCCTGAGTGCCTAGATTCTGCCAATTCTAAAGGCTATAACCTAAGCCCTAGATTTCTCTGCTTTGAGTGCTAGCTTAGTGCATAGGGCTCAGGGCCATCTTGGAAGAAGAAAAACCTCTTAAATAAAAATCAAGGATTAGAACCCATCCAGCAAAAGTACAAGGTGAATGGGAACACAAGTAGGCCCAACCCAAAGAAAAAACAAAAGCAAACAATCAACAAAAATCAGGTAAAGACTGTATTCAAAGAATATTCATGGCTAGGAAATGACAATCATCAATACCAAAGAGTACCTAAGACGAAAGAATTATCCTTTGCCACAAATTAGCTAGTGATGGAGGTGCACTAGGTATGATGTGTGGAAGAGATGAGGAACCTTGACCAAGTGTAACATGTTGAAAAATCATTATGGCTTGCACAGGTTGCAAAGATATGGACATGTGTTGTTGATAGTACAAAACAAGCATTGAAAAGATTAAAGAAGATTGTTGATGGTGTGCAATAGTGGTTTGTGTACAAGTGGTTAAAAAAATGAATCAACATGAGAATGAAAACACCCATATGTCTTAGTAACAAGGGGAATGGAATCATCCCCTAGTGTTTGTTCATTATGTGATTGTGTCCTTTCCTAAGCAGCCATCATCATTGCATGTGTTGTCATTGTCAACGTTTGTTGCACCATATTTGTGCAAGTCAAGCTAGCAATGAGATGTTCAACAAGGTCCAAAAACCTTTTTTAATGATAAAGATATCCACTCATCATTGGGTGTGGCAAAGGAAACAATGAAAGACCTTTTTCTAAACATGTGTTCCACTCTACAAAATAATAGTTGCAATAGTATTTCGAAATGTATTTTGAACTATTGTATGTTCACTCTCACAGGGGCACTGAAGCAAATAGGTGCTTAGACCATCAATGGTATGACCACATTGACATCATGAAAGATGGGCAACCAGAGGATGTGGCAAGTCAAGACAAGTATGTAATGTTATAAGGAAGTGGGCTGAGGATAGATGAAATGCAGGTGTGGTATAACAAGCTAATAACTAAGTGTTTACCTTTGGACTTACACATGAGTAGAAATGTGCTTGCATGGTATACGAAAAGACATGTTAAAAGCGAATCAAACTCTTGTTTATGTAGGTGATGAGTTATAAAAACCTACATCTAGGAAAAAAACTAAACTACTAAGGTCTCAAAGAGTGGGACCTGAGAGTGGACAACTTGGGGTAACATGGCTAGTGTATCTCATAACACCATCTAAAATGGGAAAATACCAATTTCAACATGTGTTATAACATCCAAAAGAATAAGGTGATCTTGTTGGAAATTGTTGGGCACTAATTAACCTAACCTAGTTCAAGTTAAACCTAGATAGGCTAATTAATTAAGTTTGGGGTTTTTAATCGAAGGTTCATGAAATATTGTAGAAGGAGGCTTATTCATGATGGATTGTTAAGGATGGGTAAGATGGACATGATAAGGTGGGGGGAGTGTAAGATCATTAGGTTAGGTTAAGATAGGGTTATTTTGTCTCAGCCTAGGTCAAATAAGCTTCCTAGATAAAGGTTTTGGATATGGCAACTAAGATTTTTAACAAGATGCTAGATATTAAAGTAGGTTAAAATAATAGCTTTCTTTTTTCGTATAACTTGTTGACCACCTTCATTCTTCTGAATGATGAGTGGGGTGTGAGATAATGGGAGGGTAGTGAAAAATGATGATGAAAAATGTGAGAGTTTTGGAAACTGGGTATGTCTTGAAGAGGTAAATGCGCATGAGGAGGTTGCTACATCATGAGAGGGTGGGTTGACCAAGCATGGCCAATCTAGTAACATGAAGACTTAATGGTGGAAACACCAATGGTGGTGCTAGCAATTGCTCAAGGCGGTTTGGTGGGCATTCTACTCAAGGGCAAAGGTGGGAGAGGTACATGGATCTTGAGTTGGGGCTTGGTAAAAAAGGAGGATGAAGAGGTAAAAGAAAGGGTTGGCTTGTGAAGAAAATAAAGGTTTACCCCCCTAGAATAAGGGAAAGACGTATAGAAGGAAGTTTAGTCTCAAAGAGTGGAGAAGATTGATGTTGTTAGCAAGGTTGTGAGTAAGGGTAGGATAGAGATGAAAAGTTGCTAGTAGACAAGAGAATGTTATTTCAAACAAAGTAAGAGCTTGGTGAAAAAGAGATCCACATTAAGGACTAAACAAACCCATGTAATTTTCTTTTCTTTTTTATGTGTGAAATTTTGTTCTACTTTGAGAAATATTATTCCAATTGCGGTAGGTTGTATGTGTGAAGTTTTGGTTATGAATTGTTGATTTTAGGGTTGTGGTTAATTATAACAAGAAAAAGATGAGAGTGTAGGATTAGGAAATGTAGCCGTTGTTTAGCTTAGATAAGGCAAGAAAAAATATTTTGTTGAAAAAGACATAAAGATTAAGAAGTACAAGTCCTAGTAAAATTATGATTTATTAGATTAGGGTTAGGTTAGATACAACAGTAATAAGAGGTTAGTGTAGTGAGCAGAAAAAGGATTGTTGTCTAGATTAGACAAAGCACGGGAAAGGTAATAATTTCCAAAAAGGAAAAAATAAGTGCAAGTCTTAATTAGATGTGATTCATTGGATTAAAGTTAAGTTGAATACAACAAGGGTAAGAGGTTAATACCGTGAGTATGAAAGGGATTGTTATCTAAGTCAGACAAGATAGAAAAAAGCTCAAATTGTATCCATAGAGAGAAAAAAAGTGCAAAAGACCTTTCAAATGTTTTCCAAGGGGCAAGGGGAGAGTGGCCCAAATTAATGTTGTTAAGCCAGGCTAATTTTACACCTAACAAAATGCAGTCCAACGATCAATGCCCAACATCCCAAAAATGTGAGGGCAATAATCTAAATTATGAAAAGGAGGCCAAGCCCACTTGAAAGAAGCAAGAAAAATGGCTTAACAACAAGCTAAGAGACCGATAAAACCACTAAAAGATCTCGCACCAAATAACTTTCCAATGTAATTATGGTATGAATATTAGGCTCAACCTAATGTTGCAAAATACACTAATACAAAAATGGGGTGTAGTTCATTAACTTAAATCATTATGGGACCTTAAAAATGAAATAAGTTCTTTATTGGCTTCACCTTGGTTTAAATTGTTTCACTATAATATCATTATGTAAACATCATGTTTCACGACTAGTTGATATAATTCATTATTATAATTTACTATGGTAAATAAGTTTATTTTTATGTTATTGTTTTAAATACATTATGTTACTTTATGATATATCCTATATTGTTTTAAGTTATTTTAATTATTTTAACTTATACCCTAAATTATTATAAATTATGATATGTTATTCTACTTTAAAATATCATAGTTAACATTTTATAGGGTATTTACTTTAAGTTACTTTAAACTAAATTATTAACTACCCTTAGGTTATACCTTAAGTTGTTTTATGTTAAATTAATATATGTTATTTCAAGTTATATTTTAAATTATTTAAGGTCATTCAACTTTATGTTATTATAAATTAATTTATCTTAAATATAAAAATTTAAAATAATCTAAAATAAAATATAATGACGTAAGGTATAATTATTTAAAATAGCCAATAATAGATTACAAATAATAATTTGAAATAATGTATAATAAAATAATGACCAATAACCTATGATAATAAAACATATAATATTCAATAACAACATATAATATAATAACCACCAATAATCATAATATGAATTAGAATAACCATCAATAAAATAATCACTAATACCCATTAATAAAAATAACCATTAACCAATAAAATAACAATAAAATAACAAAATAACAAAAAATAACCATTAATAAAATAAGCATTAATAACCACCAACAAAATAGCCAACAATAACCATTAATAAAATAAGCATTAATAACCACCAACAAAATAGCCAACAATAGCAATTAAAAAAATAACCATTAATCACCACCAATAAAATAACCAACAATAGCAATTAAAAAAATAACCATTAATCACCACCAATAAAATAACCAACAATAGCCATTAATAAAATAACCATTAATAACCAACAATAGTCATTAATATAATAACCATTAATAACCACCAATATAATAGCCATTAATAACCCAAAATTACCTTCAATAAAATAAACATTAATAACCAACAATAAAATAGCTACCAATAGCCATTAATAAAATAGTCATTAAAAACCACCAATAGAATAACCATAAATAGCTTATGGTAATATAACTCAAAATAACCAATAATAACATAAGGTGAAATAACCTTCAATATTTTAAAATAACCAACAATAACCTCACATAGTCGAAAATAAAATAAGATGAAATAGTTTATAATAGCCAAAAAGAACTCATAATAATTTCAAATAACGTATAATAACCAAAATAACATAAAATAGCCAAAAACAATTTTAAATATTGAAAGTAACTTTAAATGAAATAAATTAAAAATAGCCCAATTTTTTGAAAATAGCCATAAATAGCCGTAAATAATGTAAGGTGAAATAATTTATAACAATAAAAAGTTGTTTTAGAATAGCTGAAAGTAGCCTAACATAGGTAGTATTATTATATTGACAAAAATCTTATCCATTTATTAAACATTGTTTTTTTCAAAAGTTTGATCATTGAAATGTTATTGAATAATGATGTTCAAAAAAAAATTGTTCAAAGGATTTTACATTTTCAAAAATAAAAAAATGTACCTTAATGATTTCACTTGGACAAAAATTTAATAAGATATGAATTTTCAAAGTTTATGTTTTTTGTAATGTTAAAATGAAATAATTGATAAATAAAATGAAATGTAACACATTATCACAAGTGTGGTGGTTTGATTGTAAAGGTGTTTACTTACATCCTAAAGGTCAAAGGATTAAACCTCACAAATGGTGTGTTTGTGGTCAACAATGGTAAGTTGACTAAATATTCTCCTATGTAGTTCCTTAGAGTAAGTGCCTACTGAGGTTGATTACATTGCCTATGTATTTAGGCTACGTTTTTAACTGAGCATCTAGCTTTTTAACCTAACATAAAAAATGATATGTGTCAATAATTCGTAAGCTAAAAATCATGAAATTATCAATAGTATTAAATATTAAATAATTTAAATTTAATTGATTTCCATGTTGCCTAGTTAATTAACTATCAAGTGAAATGGCTTGGTAAATTTCTATTTCATTTGAAAATAACCTTGTTTCATTAGGTAATGGTGGACCAATTCACTATTTCTAACAATTGTTCCGCATTCATTGGGAGGTTAATCAGTTTCACCATGTTAAAAAATCCAAATTCATTCAAAATCTAATGAAACCCAAAATGAACTAAGACGTATTTTAGTGTAATGAATGTTGTTTCATTTTGTGAAGATGAATGTAACAATATCAACTCAAGCTAGATTTTTTTTTATTAGCACAATCAACAAATAATGGATGTGTTTCTTCCCTTTGTCATAGAGATTTTTGGTTACTTACACCAATTAATTAACCATTTTTTTCATCGATGTCTTCACGTAATGTGATTAGTAAAAAACACCAATGACCCTCTTTCAGCAGTTTTATGTACCTTTTATAGGCAAAGGTGTTATAACTTTGCAAATAACACATACCATTCTTATTTTGAAACAAGTTATTATTGTGAGTGAAGGTTCTTTTAAGCTTACTACTCTTTTAGTTTCCTTCATTTCCTACACACACTAGTCAAAAAATATATATCAAAACCAAAAGAAGTAAAAGTAATTAAATTTGTCGAAAGTTAGTTGGGAAAGAATGCCAAATAAGCTAAAAAGAACAAGAGGATGGGTCATCAGGTGAATGAAAAACCAAAGGTGTGGGCCCAATAGAAAACCCTTAAGCAATAAATAATAAGTTGGCATTAATGAAAAATTAGCAAGAAGGTATAGCATGACCCTTATAAGGTGTTAATTTTGGGAGTCATAAATTATAGGTAGGAGAAGTAGTGAGCCAAGGTACCAATTTGGTCACTTTGACATGTAAGGGTTAAAACTTGGAGGGCAACAAATAACACAAGAACGAACCCAGAATCGCCAACACACCATCCAATGGAAACCCACCTATGCCGAGTGTTGGTTTGGTATATTATGCACTGTAATGTAGCAACAAGTTCAACACAAATGTAATTAATAATTTAATAAATTTGAAGATTCCATGTTGAAAAGAAAATGTGCCTAAATATTCCAAAAGATTTTCAAGTTCTCTTCACAAAAATTAACATTTTTATGAATAACATAATTAATGTGTCTAAGTTGCCAAAGCTCCATAGTATAGGGATAAACTTATAATTAACCATGTTATGAATAGTGATACTGAAGACTAGACACAACAATTACTTTACAAATGTTATTGCAAAGTTCTGTTTGCAATATGTTTTTATAAATACCCCTTTTGCAAAAAACATGAAATCAAATGTTCCAAGGTTAAGTGTAAATTTGTTTACAATCTTGACATGTTTGAGATTGAGTGATTAGGTATGAAGTATGGAATAGTATAAAGGGCTTTGATAGGTGGTGTGGTGTGTCATGCCATCACATATCATTGTCCATAAACCTTTAGCCACCTAACAAAAGTCACACACAAACAAAGCACAACAACCCAACGACCTTCAATCTTGTAACATGTGTTTGAATGAATTTGGAACATTGTCATCCAAATTGATGAATTTTGTCTCATTTTTTAAAGTTATGGATCATGCACACCATTAAAATGTTTTTAATTGTTTCATTTTTCCTTCCAAAGTCAAGCCAAGTATGTTTCATGCAATTTGACTTTAGTTTGTTTTCATTAAATCAAGTTGTTATAGAGGTGATAAATGAAGTGCCAAGATTCACTTTACTTATTAATTATTGTTTTTGGTTTCTTGGAGCCAATTTATAATTTTTTTGGGTTGGGGAATAGGGGGTGTGTGTGATGAAAGGTTTAAACTTCACTTGGGACATTCAAAGTGAATATTCCAAATTCTCATTTTATGTCTACAAGTTTTTATTCTACTCAATTGTAGGAGTCAAATGGGCTAAAGTATTTGAAACAATGGGCCAAGCTTATCTTATGATATGCCATAAATGAAAATTGGCCCTTGTCTCAAATACTTCAGTTGATCAATAATGAAAAGGTGTAAATAGATGAAAACATGAATATGGGTGGAAGATGGATGAAAATGTGCATCCACCCATTGTGGCATATAGTGTCAACTTTCACTGTGCTCCCTAGTCCCGCACTCATGGTTGAACATTCCCCAAACTTGTTGTCGCAAGTCAAAGGTGATGAAAACATGCATCTTATCAACCAATCTCCTTGGACAATTTTTGTTTCAAAGTGATACCAAATCCTTTTGTGGGTTGTCCTAATTTCATGGAATGGATGTTCATATCATATGTTCAATTGCACCATCTCAAAACCTTTGAGACAATGCAAGTACTCAAAACACATTGAATCCACACTAACAAATTGATAATAATGCCTAAGACAACTTGTGGATGCATACCCATGAAGGCATACTTTTCATACTACAAAAGGAAAGGTGTGATCACTATTGGGTTCATGAGTTTTTGTACACATATGGTACCCAAATCATTCTTTTTGTGATGATCATATGAAATTTCAATGGCATGTTTTGACTTTTGATATTGAAATAGCACAATACCCTAGTACTCAGGCTTGTTAAGCACTAATTAAAATCTTATTGACAAATTTATTAAAAAAAAGGTGCTTGTTTTGCCAAAACTTTGAATAAAGTTCTCAAGCACAATAACTTCAATATTAAATATATTGTTGAATTGGAAAATTATATTACTTGGGCTCCATGTTACTATGCATTATAATGACAATGAAATGATGAAATAAACAAGTTGATTATGTGGAAATTAAGTTCCATTTGAATGAAAATCTTGAACGACATTGCATGCAACTTGAGTTGAATTGTACTCAAATTCCTAACTTGAATTGGATTTAAATACATTAGTTGGGATGCATGGTTCCTACAAATGTTACAATTAAAAGAAGGAAAAAATACATGCACGTGATAATTTCAAATGTTCGATCAAGTTGATACTCAATTTTTTTTTGTTGTTGTTCCATTTCTTTCATCACCATATTGATTTGTTTCAATTTTTCACTGAATTGATGTTTTAATTACCATAACAAATTGATATTTCAAATTTCATGATCATATTGAATTACTATTGTTTCAATTCAACACTAACACAATTCAAAAAAATTGTAATATAGACACCATGGACATGAAAAGACACATAACATGTGTTTTTTTCTCATGTCCATTTTAGTGGGTGGGTTTTAGTTAATTAAGTTCAAACTAAGTAGGTATAAACAACATAGATAAAAAACAATATTTTTTAATTATATAAACTAAATAGAATTCAAATTAAACTAACTTTGATTGAAATTATGTCCAATTAAAGTGAAGAGAAATGGGATGCAAAGTGGTGCACAAGGTATTGAATTTATGCTCATCACTTCCATCATCCATGACTATGGTGTTGAAAAAACAACAATTTAAAAAAGACACATATTCAACAAGACACCTTTCTATTCAAATTAAAACAAATTATAAACATGTCTACCCTATCCTAGCTTTAATGTTAACATCATCATTAGAATTATTGCTAATGAACATAATTGACAAGTTTTAAAAAATAAACAACATATTGTCAAACTAGCCTAGGTACTCCAATATGTCAAATTTCCCATAAAAGTTGTATGCAACTAAAATAATCATCACAAAAGTGGCATATTCTTGAAAAATTGGGGCATATGTTTTTTTTAATGATAGGATTGATGACCATTTCAATAACCAAACCTTAGTTTAAGAACTTTCAACTTTTGCTAACCATTTTGTGAACAAAAATTATCACATTGTCTGGTTATAATGTGATTCATATTAATTAGATGGGGGTCACAACCTTCACCTTCACTCTCGCCCCTCATGCTCACCTATTTCAGTGGTCTAGCACCCCAAGACATAAAATCCAAATTTTGACATGCCACGAATGGAAATTCCACATGGCCTCTTGATATAATTACAAAACAATATTTGTTTGCAAATTCATGCATGCAAGCTCATGCAAAAATGAACTTTTATTTATAAAAGTTATATTTTACAATAACAAAATCATTGTGTTGAAAAACTTGGAATTGTTTGGAAAAAAATCTATAATGTGTATATGGATGAATGTGGGTTGTTTAGATGTGCTTGCAATATTTTATTGCTTAAATTTTAGAGATGACTTCAACTTTCCTTCAACTTTTGAATAAGTTGTGTTCTACCAATCTCTCTCAACTTGGAACTAAAATTTGTGTGCTCATGAAATACTCATGTAACATCATCCAACTCCACATGTTGGGGCAACATCACGTGTTTCCACAAAGATTCCAACCTTACATAATCCATCCCACAATTTTTGTACAATAAAACCCATGATGTTGCAAGGTAAAATTGTCCAAATTTGAGCATCTTCAAAAGCACACTAGGAATAATATTATTAATCAATATGAAAAAATTAAAGGTTTTACAACTAATCTTGCCACTAAATTTTAGATTTATAGCAATCACTTGCAACTCATGATATTTTTATGATGTTAATGTTATTGGACAAGTTGATTATTGTTTTGCATTTATAAACAAAGACCATATATTTGAACCAAAGTTGAACCCAAACCAAACACAACAAGACCATGTATTATGAAAAATATGTGCAATTATGTGTTACTACTTTGCAACATCCATGTTAATTTCTTGCAAAAATGTCCGTACATGAAAGGACTGTTTGCATGGCTTTTCATTCATTCATCAATGAATGAAATCTATTGATGTTTGTTGCAACTAACTTGCAACTAATGCACCACCAAATTATTATCTTGCAAGTAATGCATTTTGCCAATGGTACTATGTAAGAACTAATGTCCATTTGTGAATGTTATTATTTTGCATCTATTATAATTGACAATGATAATTTTGCATTGTGAAACAAATTAGATAAGTTCATTGCATATATAATGACAAACATCTTACTCCAATAATCTAATTATGTGTATTAATATTCAATGTTAGAAAATACAATGCTCATATGAACATATGTGATGGTCCATGGTCTTTTCCAATGAAACATACTTTATTTCTATCTTTTGGGTTGGAATGAAACATGTTAAAACAATTGTTATCAAATACCCTGTTTAATATCTATTGTTAAATATAATGTTAAAGTTCCACCTTGTCTTTATTCAAAAGTGGATTATATTTTGATAGCTACCAAATATGGAATGGTGTTTGCACATTTGCAATTTAAGAATAACCTTATTACAATGTGGAAAAAATTTAATGTTCATATTCTAAATTTAAATTAAAATATTTTACAACTATAATGCAACTAACAAGCAATGTACATACAATCTACAACTATAATGCAATTAACAAACAACATACATATACTTTCATCATTGACTTATCATTGAAATGCAACAACATATGTCAGAATTATATAATAATTAATTTATAAACTATGCATTTACAAAAATACCATTTAAATTTCAAATAAGGTGTCATAAGCAAAATTGAGATACATTTAATTTTGAATTTCCTCACATGTATATGTAAACTTGTCTTCACTTTTGTTGTCTTAACATAAAAGTTTATTGAACTTGCTTGCTTTGGGACCTACACTATCAAAATTGATAATCAATAATTCATTCTAGTTGCATAAAAATCAACAACTTAGTAACATAATATTTGTATGTGCAAACATAATGAATGATATTGCAAATGCATAAAACAACATGGGTGTTGAACTTGAATATTGTTATTCATTGCACCCCATAAACAAAAAGCTCTTATACTTTCACACCATCATTAGAAATAAGATTGTGATTGTTTCAATCAATAAAAAAACAAACAACCCAACTTTATTTAAATAAAAAAATGAACAACAAAAAACCAAATGTGTTCACTTCATGTTATAAAATGATTTTTTTTCTTTCCAACTTGAACATTTCATTATCTGAACTAAGAGCCGAAAATGCAAAAATAATGTTACACATAACATATCTCCTAGTTCCATCACAAAAAACTAACAAACTTAAAATTAAACAGAACAATCAACTCCTTATTTATCCTTTATATTTCTTTTGACACTAAGTAGAAAGGCACAATAACTGTAAATGCGAGAGTTGAACTTTGCACAAACTATATGGCATTTACATCTGAGTTGTTTATTCAGAGTTTCTTAGGGAACAACTTGGGAACTTGGGGGAAACTAATAAAACCCCATGGGAACATGATGGGAACACATTGGGAACAAGGGAAAAAACAAAAAATCCCTCTCCTTTACTTGGGCATTAAGCTGATGATTTGAGAGGCAGCCTTTGTAGACAACATTTTCCCAAAAGAAATTGTGAGATTGCTGAAGTGAATCAGAGATGATATCCTTTGGTCTAAAAAAAAATTGGTTCACTACTAGTGTTGTAAAGCTTAACTTTCAGGTGCCCAATTTTGAAGCTTTCTTGGAGATGTTGCCTAATCACAAGAAATGTATGTATATAGTGTCTTTCTGAGAGAAAATGTACTAATTTATTATCAACAGCTAATCATCTATTGCAGCTCTCTAATTCTGTCTAGATGACTAGGCTGATTGTGCCTCTGTGGTTCTCTCTCCTAAGTAAAAGTAAGAGCAAGTCATTTTTGCATGGGAAGCTGTTCATAGATTCTCTCTTGTCTGAGCTGATCACATGGCTGTTAGTCTGTTGGGAGCTCCTTTCATTTCTTCTCGTCCTTTGACTGTTGCTGATCCTGCTTTTCCAGAGCGTTTGTAGTCTCTTATCTGCAGCAGAAATATCCCACATGCCGGCATAGATTGTATTCAGTATGTACCTTGTTCAAATCAAGCTCTCCTTCCATACACACCAATTCAATGATTTTAATGGATCAAACATGAACTTGATCCAGAAATCTATGCAGGAGATATTTAGTTACCAATTTTGCATAGTACTTCTGAGCATGGGTTCTGACTTGGGTTGAGCTGCGGGTTCCAACAAACTTGGCAATTGCAGCAAAATCTGTGCCAAAACTGCAGAACTCATACAATAGAGATCACACACATATTTCGAGGTTTGGGTTTTAAGGATCTCCTTAGTTTCAGTCACAGTAGAGAAGTTCCTTAGTTCTCTGGAGCTTGACATACTCTAAAGAGGGAAATTGGCTTCAAATTCAAAAATGTTGCAGCATTTGAAGACAAAAGCATGCCTACGTCTTTAGAGCCTTTCTGAATCTTTGCCGTTCTTCGTTTGTCCAATATCGGCTTTCTGAAATCTGCAGTTGCAGAAAAATTGTGCAAGAAAGGAGTCAAAGATCAAGACATCACTCTGAAATCCAAGGTCAGCTCCTCAATTGTCCTTCACTGTACAGACAGAGGAAATGTCTCGATCTGTATAAGGTACAGATATGACATAAAGGACAAGAAGTATGAGATTTTGCAATCAGGGACTTACCTTGTTATCAGGAGATGTCGTTTCGAGGTGGTCCTGTGCTTTCAACACCATTATCTGCACACAGGAAAAAAGCAAGCACCAGACAACAGTGATCTTTTATCTTCAGCTTTCTTCACACTATATTGCAGCAAGGGCTTAGTACAAGCAAGCAAATCCAATCTGAGCTGAATTCAACACATTCTCATCCCTTGCACTTTGATCAATTCCATGTTGACGAAATTGGAGAAATTTTGTCACCTTCTGCTTGGCTTGTTCCAGTTCTTTCTCGAGATGCTCCAGTTGCTGCAAGCCCAGTGTGTCCATGTTTTGCAGGTAATGCTCTGGTGTCAGAGTCTTGGTTGACCGTGCAGATGTGGGCATCAGTATCATCCCACATTTCTCCATGGTGACAAGTACACTGACACTGACACAGTACTACTACTCACCTGTGTTAAATTTACCTCCTTCCTGACACATATATGGATGGCAAACTAGTTTGCAAAAAGGCCCACAAATTAGTAAGGAATCTACTTGCTGCTAGCTGCTCACATTCTGGCCTTGACTTTTCTGGATCATTGAACACCCAACACTCAATAAGAAAAAATGAGATAGAGTCCTCAAGTACCCAAAAGAGAAAGCAGATCAACAGAAGAAACTTGAAACTTGGGGTTCAGAAGGTCCAGGGAGATAAACACTGTAGCTACTATCAATTGGGTGCTGTAAAGTCAGTGGCAGGTGCAAAGATGGAGACATATAGAATGGAAGCAAGTACCCAAGAGTTTGTGAATGGGGGGTGAGAGAAAGAGAGAGAGGGAGAGAGAGAGCTAAAGGCTGAAACTTGTGAACTTGGATCTGTGAAGAAGGAGAGAGGGGAGTGAAGGAGAGAAAGGGGGTTGTGGGGCTGGAAGGGGAGCAGGTGCGAGAAAGAGGGGGATCCCAGAAGGCAGCAACAACTACCTGCACTCTGCAATGCTAAGTGCTGCTGCTGCAGCAGCAGCCATAACTGCTCCCCCCCCTCTCCTTTCTCTCTTCCCCTTCCCCTTCAACTGCCACCAACCCCCTCAGGCCATACCAGCCATGAGATAACAGATATCAATGGCTCTAGACATCCCATCTGTGCTCCTATCCACATGATAAAAGAAAAGCTGTTATTCAGGTTTCAGTGGAAACAGCCAGTTTTAAGTAAGGCAAAGAGATTATTGGTTAGGCAATATTGCTGTTAGCCATGAGCTGCCCAGGACACTGTCTCTTGGCATGCAAAAACCTTGGATGCAGTAGGAGAATATCCAGGGAGTGACATTCACTGGAAGTGCACATCATAGTCTTTCTGCAAGATGTAAAAGAGGATCAAATCCTACTACTATGTGCTCCACTCCCTGGGTTTTATCCCAATGGTTACCAGAAGCAGGGAAGCAATCCCAGTGCATAATGCTTGCAACTCATTGTTTCTTGAAATAACAAAAAATAACCATGAGGGCCTTGACATTGATATATAAGCCCTTATCTCTTGAACTGGGCAAAATAATCTTTAGGGCCTTTTACATCCATAGGCCTTTCCACATAGCACACAAGAGTTTCTTAACCCTCCATGAAATTTTCTCTTCATTATTCCAGGGCCCTCACCCGTGCAAGTGGCCAGTCCTATGAATAGAGGTCGTCATGGTAGGAAGATCCATGAAATTCCGGGGCACTCAACTGTTGCAATCCCCCAATCCAATGGATAGAGGCCATTTTAAGAGATCTGTCAAATTCCAGGGCATTCACCTGGCCCAATCAACCAGACCTAAGGGTGCATTGCGTATATCACTGTGTAGACTATGCTGTCTCTTTTGCCAGCCTCAGCATATTGAGCATAAAAGCCATAGCATAGTCTAACACCTGCTCTTGATTGCTCAAAATATGTTGATTGGCTTAGATGGTTTGTTATTAATCGGTTTTGATCTGTTATTGTCCTTGGTTCATGTTTATGGGTGTGGCTTGGAATCGATAAATAAGTAATCTTGAATGGGAGAAATACTTTTGCAGGGCGAAATGCAGAGTATGGGTGGAGCTGCTCTAAGTGATCACCAAATGAGACTCATGCAGTGACTAATTCCACAAGCAATTGAAACATGGGGTACAAGTGATGGTGTTGTTTCCAATGGAAGAATGTGATTCAAACTGCTCCGATTCCTCTTCAAGGCAAGACACAAGAGTGTTATGACAATAGCTTGGTCAACCCCACATCATGCAAATTTGAGGAGTCTCATTTTCTGCAGCTTCACCAATGACTTCTTTTAGAAGCATGGGGACCAGCCTTCATCCCACTGGAGGCTGAAAGCTGCGTAGCCATCTTGATGTGGGTTCAAGTTCATTACTTCTCCAATAAGTGCATCAAACATATGAGATTGCTTTCTATTGCCATTCTCACTTTTGTTGAACATGATACTGATGCAACATATAAGCCATTATCAACTTCCATTGTCACAAACCTCTTCTAGCTGCTGCCAATTGGATGGTGAACATCTTGCGGAGTATGTTGACAAGGAAGATATGTTAATGCATGTCATGCATCTGCATTTAAATCAATGTTTTGGCTGCAGGGCATGGCATTGCTTGAGTACTCTTGCTGTTCTGGTGCTTCACTTTGCATTATCTGAATACAGAGTAAGATATTGTACATCCCATCTTAAGGACTGCACTATAAATACAGATTATGGTCACATGGTTGGTTGAATTGCAGGAGACCTTCTGATGGTTGAGAAGTCAAGTCTAGTACCTTCTGACTTGTTGATCACAAATAGATTGTAGATAGTTGCTGCCATTTTTGTAGCACCACAAGACTCAGTAGCAAATGGCAAAAGCTTGAGTGTAATAGAACACATGAACCTGGTGAAACAAGCAACAATGCACCAAACCCTAATTCTGCTGTGTTGGTTTTTGGGGTTTTTAGGGGCATTTTCAAATGTATTTTGGATTTTTTTTTCAATGTCCATGACATTACCTATTTATACAACACTAATTTATTTAAGCCTTTAATGTAGTCATGCATTTTTGAATGATAATAAGTCTTGAGCATGGGTATCAAGTAGCGGATATCCTAGGCTATCTAGAATCCTAGTTAAGATGAGTCAATTAGCCTTGTTTTCAGACTAGGGAGCTACCTTTTTGTTTTTGGACATTGGAAGCTTAAGGCCATTTTGGTGGTTTATAAGGTTAGTTATGGATAAGAAGTTTTGTTGTCGCTTTGGGACTTAGTGCACTTTTCTTTTAAACTATTAAACCATAAAACTTATTGATAATCAATTTTAGTAGTGGAGTTCCTTTTGGTTTTCTTTTGGTGCTTTTGTAATTGAGGTAAATAGTAGGTGAGAAGTTCTAAAAATCATAAGAAGGTGAGGGAATGGGAACTTGGGAAACTACTTCTTGTTATTTGGAGAGCACATATGGAGGTAGCTTGGCGGCTATGGAGGAGGTACAAGATCAACAAACAAGGAAAAAGGTAGAGGAGGTGGGAGGAAGACACAAAGGATATAAGAAGAAAAATGAGATTTTGGTAAGGGATAGAATGGACATTAAGGAATTAAGTGTAGGATTTTGAAAAACAAGAGACCATTACTAGCAAAGCAAGTAGACCAATTAGATAATATGGCCAATCAACAACAATGAAAGATTATGTCATAAGGACTAATCAAGCAATTGAGTCAATCCATATTAGGATTTTAAACATGCACTAGCTTTTGGTAACCATCACTTTTTGTGCAATATGTTGTCCCAAAGCATTCTTTTGAACCAAACCAAAATATGTATATTTTTCTATATCTAAAACATGTTCTTATAGTGCATGGTTGGGATGTTTTTATAACAAATGAAAGTTGAAAACACAAATAATAAATGTTGTAATACATAGGTTGGTTCAATAACAAAGTGCCTAATAATAAATATTTTTGGTCATTTTGTTCAATAATGAAAATAAAAATATTTTACAATTTAACATTACACTCAATACTAAAGTTATTGTGCTTGAATTTTTTTCATATATTCAACATGGTAGGCACATTGTTTTCAAAATTCTAACAATTACAAAATAATAATGCCTAAAAAACTTAGGTACTACAATACTGTATTAAACTTTCTACATTTTCACTATTTTACATCAATAAGTTTTTAAATCATAAAAATATTCAAAATATATACATAAAAAAAACCCCCAAAAAAAATTGTAATTATCAAATAAAGTAATAAAATCAAGACAATATTATTAAAATAATAATTCAAATTGAAAAAAAACCCCCTATACACAACAAATTAAAACCCTGTGAATAGGGAAAAACCCTTTGGATTAATCGAAGTCTATTTAGTGTCAATTCAAGAATATCACAATTAAAAGTTATGATTTTATTTGCATTCTATTTACATTCCTTGCACTAATTGCCTTTAGTAATAACTAACTTATGCCTTTAGAACTTGCTTAGATTTTGTTACCATTTTGTCATTCTAAAAAGGCTTGAATGTGTTATCAAAGGTAATAAAGTTTTCTTTTTATCTTTATTAATTTTTCCCTTGGAATGTTTCCATGTTGCTTACTCGTGTTGGTAATGCCAATACAAAATTTGTCTTTCATCAATTGCCAATTTGTCATATAGGTATAAACACCTATTTTGATTGATCCTAACATTTTCATTACATTAGCCCACTTATATCTATAGGGTAAATGGTAAACAAAGGATCATAAATCTTTGTAAACCCTGCGAAACACAATTGTGTATTTTCATCATAATCACATTAAGTGATTGTCACTATGATTGGGTGTTAAATAATCTCCAAAGAGGTTGCTATAGGAAGAAAAGAAAAATCCCACACTATCCAAACCAAAAACTCAAGACATTTTCTACCTTTGTATTAGTACCATTTCTATATTTGAGTCTAATTAACTTTTCAACTTTGTCATCAAAATGTGTGTATGTTTTGTTTTCAAAATTTTCAAAATTTGAGATGTTTAGAGTGAGGCTGCCAAACTCCATTTCTTTCAATGGTTGAAATATCTCTGGCATTTTGTGCCATGGGTGGTAGGTAGGGCATTCTGTAGAGAGATTGCTCTAAATTGAAATTAACACATGTTTTAAGGTTCTTAATTGAATAGACCAAGCATGCATCAATGAGAGTGAAAAGTTTGAAGACATTTACAAAATAAATGATGCATATGCTTTTCCTTTGGTGTTTCCACATATGTTTGTAGTCCATAAGTCAAAACCCTTGTTTGGTGGACCTCCAAAATATGCTAAGAGCCATCCAAGATTAAAACATTTATTATCATGTTTGAGTACACTCCCAATGGCATTAGATCTTTTATGCCCATTTTAGATTCAATTCATCCTTATCCCACTTCAATTGTGGGTGAAGGAGTTGTTTATGGATATGAAATTTTTCGGTCCAAAGTAGTTGGGAGTGCCTCTTACACAATATTATCAATCATTTGGCCTCAAAACATTCAAAGAAGCAATTAGTCAATTTTCAAGGTTCCAAGCTTCACTTGAAAGCAGGTTGGTTTTCATGGCTTCCAATTTGTGCTACATTCTTTGGTGGGTTGTGAGCAAACCATTACAATGGAAAGAACATGCACAATTTGAGGACCTATCTCTTCCACAATACAAAACACAATCACATTCCCATCTTCAAAAGAATGTGTACGAGCTTTGATTAACCTTTCCACAAATAGAAAAAAATTCTCGATTATTACACTTGGTATCATAGTCACATGTGTAATCTTGCCCTGCCAATACCACATTGTTCTATTCAACTTGCCAAAGTTTCCAAGAGTGCAAACTATTAAGCTACCCTCCAATGCATGCATGCTACAAAAGGGAAAATCCTAACAAAACAAAACATGAACTTTCACAAAACAAGCTTTGAATCAATGCTACAATAGGACAAAAAGAAGGTAGTTGGCATGCCAATTACCACTTGTGCATAAAGACCTCATTTTCAAGTCTCTCAAACAAGATTGTGTTATTGAGTTCATTCAACAAAACACCAAAATTTGCTTTCCACAAGTGATCATTAAAATAATGGGCATTGCAAATGCAATGTTACACTTCCTTTTGAAAGCCATGGTAACCCTTTCGGTAAAGGGTGTACCTAAGGAAGATATGTGCATGGCCATTACAATTGCTCATGATTGTTGCATCACGACATGCCAAATATTCAACATTGTGGGATAATGCATTAATATGCTTCATGCGTGCGATTAACATATCACGTAGCATTAGGTAGCCAATGAATTTATGGCTAAAAACACTTACACTACTACTAGTCTTCTTAAAAGTCACTTTTGAAGCCTATAGACAAATCTTTTAGAAAAATTGATTTTGCACGGATTGTTTATACTCCTTAGAATATAGTTCAATCTATAACCAATCACTCAACTAAATTCAACTATGTTGTGCCTAGAATGGTAGGAAGGCAATTACATTCTAAGGTTGAAAGTCATAACATGACATCCAAAGCAAGTAGACCTAATCTAGGTAGAATGCAAATGTAGATAAACTCCCAATTGAATTTTAGAATACTTACCTCATGTACTTCTCTAGAAAATGGGTTTTTTCATGCGTATCGCAAATCCGAAGTACCCCCTTTAAGAAGATGGAATGAAAATATCTAAAGTGGTGGTGAATCAAAAGTTGCATGATGTCGGTGGATTCAAACTAAAACCTCAGCTCTAAAAGATAATTGGAAAATTTTTAATTCCTAAATTTTGTTAACCTGTGAATATGGAATTTATCAACTAACCTACAACACAACCTTTCACTCCTTCATAATTAGTGCCCAATACCTAGAAGGTAGAATCCAAAGGTAAATCTAAAGCCTATCATCATAGTCCCATGCATGGGAAATCACAAAGAATTTGTGAATTTCCACCCATGATGCAATTATGAATCTCTAAGCTTTTGCAACTCCATAAACAACCCACAATTAAGGTATACAACATATGACCTTGTAATTATGGTAGATTAGAAACTCAAACACTAAACATAACGCACTACCACATTTGATCAAATTGAGCTTCACAATCAACCCGATATCCATAATTAGGTGAAACCTTTTTTGCCAATATGATATTCAAAGCAAGTGCTTTGGTCATCTATTTTGATGTGTTTTGAAAGATTACAACTGAGATCTTCTTCTTTTTCCTTTTCAACTTTCAAGCCTTCTTCATTTTGGCAAAACTTCAATGGCACTAGAACTTTAGAGAGAAGCAATTGATGACGTGATGACGAAAGAAAAAGGTGTACAAATGATGGTTTGTTGTTGGAAGGGAAGAAAATGAAACCTTCAAATCTTCTACAAAAATTAAAGTTTGATCAAGAGGCAAAAGCTTCTTAATAACTACCTCAATTGCTTTTATTTCAAAACCTTTTTTTTTGTTATAGTGTTTAAAAAAGCATGGATGTTTTGAAAAAAAAAAATCAAATAGTGTCTTTTGACATGTAATTAAATCCAAATGTGTCTTTTCAAAAATTAAGGCACACAAATATACAAAGCTTGAAATCATAGACTCTAGATAAATCCAAACAACAAAAATATTATCTCAAAACTATTGTCAAATTCTCCACATATTGCAAAGCAAAAATAAATAAATAAACATAATCAATATAACATAATTCAAAATAAAAATGCCAACACATCTAAAAGAAAAAGCAACATAACCCAACTTTAAAACATGAACATCAGAAGAAAAAAACCAACACAACAAACAATTTTCTACCACATAATAATCAACAAACTTTGAAAATGTCAAAGATATTCTACATGTCATCACAATGTTAGTACACAAAAATACAAAGTATGATAATGTTATAACACAATGCAAAAGTTGTTCAACACAATGTTATGACACAATGTAAAAGATCTTCAATACAATGTTATAACAATGCTATGACACAATGATCAACAAGTCACACATAATCATCATTAACAACTTTTCATGTATTTCATTTCATAAGAAAGGTTGAATTGACAAAAATATTCATAATTTCACTTACATCATTAAAATATGACACATTTATCATTTAAAATTAATGTAGTCATACAATCTCAACTGTTTACTAAAGTTTTTGTGTTGAGAGAAGTTCCAAACTCATATGAAATTGGTTTCTTCTTTCTAAAATGGTTTCAATATTGTTGATGAAGCTCCAATACTAGGCTTGTGATCACTTGATTGGAAATCATGCACCATGCAATGCATATGAATCAGTTCTTATCACAAACTGAAGATTCTTCCACCCAAAGAGGGTACCCACACCACACTAGTTTTGGTCATTGTCAAGTTTCAAACTATAGATGACAACAATTTGTCCACTCAAGGAAAGCCATCATTTTCTGTGACATGTACATTTGTGCCCCTTGGTGAGGATTAGTTGTATGGGAGTTGCCAAATCAGGGATTGCAGGTACATAGTCACAATCCTGACACCATGGAATTCATGCATCCAAGGTGATGATGTTTGTCTCAAAGAGGACCCAATCTAGTTGCCTGCATGAACACCACATGTTGATCGAATATTTTGTGGAAGAGGAGACCACAAAGGGACCACACACATAAGCGCATTTCTTTGAAGAATTACATTCTCATACATTTTGCATCATTCAAAAATTGATGAACTAGGTGAAAGAACAAAAAACTCTTTTTGACTCCTCTTTCCATGGTGCTATTATTCACTAGTATTTGCACAAAAACCTCCTGTGAGGTCAGTAGAGGTTTTACATAATACCAATGGATAACATCCCTTCCACATATTGCATCTTGTTTATGTTAAAACCCTCTGGCATTCTATCAAAACTGATGACCTCAGAAAATAAAAAAGGGACCATGTGCAATTTCTTCCCATGTGTCAGCTCTGTGATATTCTATTCAAAAGGACACAAAAATGGGATGCTATTGATGAATACAAACACAAAACGATTGTTGCCCATTTATGTTAACCACTCTTGACAGGATAGAAATTGACACAGCAGTTCCTGGAAAACAAGCATATCTCCAAGTGCAGTACTTCTACAGATATTAAAGAAGTCAACTTGATTGATGCATTTGGCCCCCAAATCTAGTAAACTTTAAATTCTTAATGGTAAAAACTGATGTCTCTAGCAATTATGTAAGTCCTAAATTGCATATCAGTGTTTCTCTCCTGAGCTTCAATGCAAGTCTCAAATGACACTCTTTCAAATGACTACATAAGAATGAAGAGGTTCTAAGCATCACTCATTGAATTTCTTGATTTTTATGCCTTGGAATGATGGCCGGATTGCAATCAATGGATCTCCATAACCAACTGGCTCTGCACAATGGCATCGAGGCAAATGAGTCCATGCTAAAATCTCCAGAGTGAGAGACCAGAAAATTTCAAACTCATCCAGATGTCCTTGACTTCACATGCAAATGACAAATGATTTCTTGACTTATATCTGTTCTAGCAACAAGACAAAAAATGTAGAGTACATAGCTCAAAGAAATGCCATCATTTTTTCAGGAAGAAACCTCTCATTTTGGACCACCACAAAATTCCCAACAGAGTTTAGGCCTCCTTACTTGTCACCTATTATTGTAGTTTTAGGGAAAAGATATTGTTATAGTTTATGTATAGTGATTCTGAACTGAAGAAAATGGCACCACAATGCAAGATGAGACATTGAGAAAGTATTTACCTCCATCTTTCCATAGCACCTTCTCAACTTCCCCAGTTATGTCAGACTGCATATGATTTGAGTCACACATCAGTTAAAGATTTTCTCTGTGCCCACTTCTCATTTCTTTCCATTTCCATTCAAACTAAACTGCAGCCCTAAATTTATCTGAGTAATGGTTCCAGTTTACTAGAGCCACTATTTCTTCCTTGGCACATGCTAGTCAAGTCTTACTCTAGACGTAATTGGAGAATCTTTGCTTCTAAGAGTGGCACGGTTTGGTCACTGCAGCTGCCATGCATGAACAAGCAAACAAGAGGTGATAGCTGTGGAGTGAATGAAATGAAATCAATGCTCCAACATGCAATGACTGGTCAAATGAAAAACAGAGGTGGTCTCTTCATTCAATGAAGGGAGGTTTTGTACCTCAACAGGTTGCTGAGTGCCAAGCTGCTCCAAGTAGCACACCACTTGTCCCTTATTGATTATTTGTCCCTATCACTCCATCCATTCAAACCCCACCCATCCATGAATATGGAGAAATTTGTTTCTCTGACATACAGGTAATCACAATCAGACTGTTGGATTTAGAAAGTGCTACTCACACAGTAGTAGTCTGGAATAATTGTGCACCTTTCAAATACATGCCAGCACAATCTCTGAAAACAGTAGTCTTATACTGGCTTTCCCCAAATTGAGAAACCCTTAGATGGGTTCAAAATTTAGCTTCTGAGGGACCTGGAGGGGAACTTAGAGGGGAATGATGACAAGCTCTTGTTGAAATCCAATTTTGTGTAACAATCTCATGGTTGTGGAAAAAGGAAGTTTGTAGAGTTCTTCTCCTCCTTCATTCCCTCTTTTCCCCTAAAGCAGAGAGGCAAAGTAATATTAGAGATTTAATACTCCTCACCTCTTCACATAAAGGAGGACCCTTTTTCCCTTTCACAACACGTCCTTTTCTGAAGTAACCAACCTGCACTCCAACATCCACAAATTTCATCAACTTGAGAGTCTACCTGTGTGGCAACCAAGTTATGAGATTAAGTAATTTACTAAATCACAAGAGACCTATGTATAGAAAGTATTGTACAGGGTCACATGTGGCATGCAACACCCTGCATGACAGACAAGCAGGATCAACAGTCGGGATCTCAAGGTTCCAGTGCTGCAACATCTTGATGCCATTTAAGGCACCCTCCTAGGGGATGATATCCTCAAGCCCAACACTGGTTTTAAAGGGTGTTCTTTTCATATACTAATGGTTTTCACTAAACCAAAAGTGTGCACACCAAATTAGAAGCCAGTGGCATGTTCACCATCTGTTACCCTGTATATGAGAGGTGCCTAGAAAAGCTGTGGAGGGGTGGGAAGGACCTTGGGAGAGGTGACAAAGAGCAGTCCTGCATCTGCAGCAGCTTCCAAGAGCCCAAAGTTAGAAACAGGCTTTACAATGGCTGCAGAAAGTGCAGTGGGTTTGGGTGCAGTAGGAATTGAGGCTGCAGGAATGGACTCCAGCATGGGCTTGGTGGGCACTGGAGGTGCTGGCTGTGGAACAGGAGCTGCTGCAGCAATTTTGCCTATTTCCCTTTTCACTCGCAGACTGAAATCTCCCATCTGTCCACCACCCAAGTTCCACAGCACAAAAGTCTCACCCAGAGGAATTCCATTCATATCCTGTTCAGGGTAGTTGTTGTGCACACTGAACATATCTTTGAAGCACACCATTGGTGACTATTTTGATGCAGTACATTCATTAAAGCCACTGGAGAACATATCTATGAGATTGCAGAGAAAACTCCAAAATAAACACTGTTGTGTCAGTTTCAGCAAAACTAAAACTAACATGAGAAGGATGAAGAGTTCCTGAGGAATTTCGCATTTTGTGTATCCAAGGCTTGGCATTTGGAGAGCCCAGTATAGGCTCAATGTGTTACAACTTGTTCTTCATAGAATTGAGATCCTTCCTGGATAGTTTGCCAGATCCTTAACAGCTATTATATCATATTAAAGCCCCAATGTTTAAGTGCTCGATGATGCAAGTCAACAACCTAAAGAATCTTCAGATGAACAGGCCTGACATCAGCAAGCTTGCAATGTACAATGTGTGTTGAAAGATAGACAAAGAAGTCATTTGGCTTCACGGAAGAAGATCATGCATACCTTGAGTTGCAGCTCTGCAATGCTAGTCTCATCACAGACTTCCATTAATAATGATTGTATCTGGAAGCACATGCAATCCAATTTATCAGCAAATTTCTCCAGCCTGTATGGTGACCATCACAGTGTGCAACAAATACAGAGTGTAGTGGCATCTTCTCACCTCAAATGAATTAGGGATCAAGGGGTTGGGATCCTTCTCAGTTGTGACCTCCTCTTCTTCCTTGTCAAGAGTCACCTCTGGATGCACAGCAGACAATACATCACTTCCTTACAAACCCAAATCTATACCTGCAGAACTGTTCCTGTTTACACTATCAAGTATATTGCATCAGATGTTAGCAAAGACATGATGGAGTCCAAGTGCCTATTGACAAGCAAGTTTTGTAATCAAGTGCCCTATACCTAGATGATATGGGCATACACATTACAGTTGAGAGGTGTCGGGAACAATGACAGGACTCAATACTGACAGCAAGGGACATTTGCTCTCACATGCCAACCAAAGCATTTGCATCAGGAATATTCAAACAGATATTTTGGATATGATAGTCTAATCCTTTGCATCTTGCTGAAATTGCAAAATTGAGTAACCAAAAAAAGCTGGTTTCTTGCATTTCAAAGTCAGAACCATGGATTCACATAAAATGACAATCTGGACTTCCTTCAGTTCAGGACAGAAGAGAGGCCACTGACACAGTTTTGAAACTGCTAATTCAGCTGGTTGTGAAAACACGTGAGATGGGTCAATGCTGAGCATATTGTGGCACTCTGCAAGCAACACGGCCTTTCCATGTTCAACACAAACTTTAAGTAAAATATTTCTCTGACCTGAAGCTTCAGCAACAACACAGGAAGTCTGGTGAAGGCGCTGGTGGCTCCATGAAGTAGGGCCTGGCATGCTCAGATGCAATTTCTGGAATGGAGCTTCTCGGAGCCTTGGCATGGAGATTGACATACTTGTTGCTCTCACAGTCGTCCCTCTTCCTTCACATGCCTGCACCCCGAAACCTGTGGCTTCCAGCGCCCCTGCGAACAAAGCTGTGGCATTAAGCTTACATTTTCACTGCCAGCCCAAGCAGACCTAACCACATCCGAGTTGCATCACTTGTAGTCAAAAGGTCACAGAGAAGATCACAAATCTTTAGATTTGCATCGAAACAGTACAATACCCCATACAGTACCATCAGATGTCACAGAACTCAGCGGTATATTTCATATCACCAATACTTCTCTCGAGATCTCTTCTTGCTTCTCAAAAAGCTTCCCTCGAACACACTTCTTGCTTGGCTATCCCTTTCTTGGCTTCACAATCCCTTAATACCTCAATCCCTCTCCAATCTATTTAGTTCCTCAACATCAAAGTTTATTTCAGAGCCATCCACAGACACAAGAAAGAAACAGAAAGATGTAAAAACCAAACAAACATTGCTTGCTAGATTCGAAGCCTGCTCAGTCTATCGGATTATACATCCATTCACACAAAAACATTTTGAATAATGCAGCAAAGGCATCCAAAAACCACGGCAAGCAATCCGAAAGGTGCAAAACGTTAGCAAGAGGGAAGCAGTCCCCTAGAAGAAAGATATGAGAGAAAAAAAAACATTCTCAAAGAAAAATGGAAAAGAGGGAAAAGTGAAAGAACGATACCAGAACAAACGGGTGACAGACACAACGCCATTGTAAAAATCTCCGCTATGGAACAAGACGATGAAGAAGAAGAAGAAGAAGAAGAAGCGAAGAGCTTGTTCTCAACAACAGACGAGCAACGGAAGAGTAAGGAGCTTCGTCCTCGTTCTTGTCGCTAAACAGACCACGATATGGCCGTCGCGGATGAACGCATTGTTATACGGACGAAAAGTTTACTTGGACGCAAATGGGGGTAGGGATGGATCAGTCGGCGTTTTTTGCGTGTGGTGTTTGGAGATGGAGCGGAATGGGAGAGTAGAATGTTGGTCGCAGAGAAAATAAACCATGCCGGAGTTGGTCACGGCATAACTTACTTACTTTATGTCCATCATCCTGAGAGACATGACGAGAAGTAGCAGAGTGGATAGCAGACCACACATACGCACACTTGTGGAAATATATTTAGAACTAGAAGACGACGATGTAAATTTCTTGAGACGACGTTCTTCCGCAGCAAGCTCGTGTTTTCTTTTAAAATCTTCTGCTGGAGGCGGCGGCGGTGGCTGCACATTTGTTTTGTCATTCATGTTTCAAGTCTGATCATTCTCGAACCTCGATTCCGATGAGCTCTTCTTCGATCTGAGCTTCAACATGGCGGGTATATCACAAGTTCTTCCAAGCTTTGTAATGTAAGCATTTCTCGCTTTGTTAACCCCACTCTGTTCAGGTTACCAAAAGGTTATAATATCAGTATAAGGGAAACAATTTATACACACAAAGTAGAGAGGACACTTGGAATCAGCTTGTTTGTTTAACCCTACCTGTATACACAAAAGGTTATAATATCAATATAGCAAATGCATTATGCACACATGTGAACAAGGTTGACAAAGAAACACAATCTTATGCCTTGTATTATGCCTTAGGAGGCCATTGGCAAAGTCCTTTTGTATCCCACTTTTCATTCATAAAAGCTTGTTGTAGCTTTGAAAAATGAACAAATGTAGTTCCAATATAAAACTTTATTCATTATTTTGTTTTTCCATGTCAAATGGATATGTTATATACATAAGTTTGAGATCTTCAATGAAATCAATATGGGTGATAACTTCTTTGCAAGCGAAATGAAACCATTTTATGCATTGGCCTTGCTTGGGGTTGTGTATAAATTTATTGTACAAATGTGAATACATGATCATAATTAAAAGTTTTTCTCAATATTCTCAAACATAACAATATTTTGTTATAAACTTTATTTGTGGATATGATAAGTTATTTCATTGCAATATATCACATATGGATTTGATAATGTTTATTGTCATTTGAGTTTTAGAAATAATGATTTTTTTCATGTTAATATTTTAAATATATATTTTGGGCACAATTATATCTTTTGTAAAATATGAGTTGCATTGGGTTATTTTTGTACATTATTATGTTATGGTCAATTTAGTTTTTGTTTTCTAGTTGACAATTTTTTGGGGGTTTAAAGCATTTACATCGTTATATTTCATTTCTTTATTAGAAACCTTAAATGCACATTAAAAAAAAAAAATCTTGTCGATAAAAAGTTGAAAATTAAATGATTTGATCACTTCCACAAGTGAATTTGTCATGATGTCTTTTAATTGACATATGTATGATCATATTGTACTTGTTTTTCATATGTTATTGTTTATGTTATATTTTCATTTTTGACACACCAATGCATCTATCAATGTGGAACATATATTTTAACAACAATAAAAAAGATATAATTTAATATGAGTTCAAATTTACAAGGGTTAATTTTGAAAAAATGAATTGTCAAACTAAATGGTGTTACAAGGTAGGCATGTATAAAAGGTCAAATATGTCATAAGGTTTAAATCATTGTAATGAATCATGTGCTATGCGTGTGTCAATTGTTGCACATATTATTATTGTCCATATAGTTGTTTATGTGATAATTGTCATGTATTAATTAATTGAATGTCAATTATTATTATAACATTTTACAAATAAATTAAATTATTTTTCAATCAATCCCCTTAAGTGATATTTAACTCCCACCAATAATTAGTTAATTAATAATAATATTCAAAATGATAATAATCATGTTCATTTTCAATAATTTTTTGTTTTCAAGAATTTTGGGAACCAAGGAGCCATGTCAATGTCATTAATTGACATTTTTATAATTATAATTTTCAACCAATGTTTATCTTGTTAACACCCAATGTTTTTGGGTCAATCATTTTTATTACAGTAACATATAAATTTCAAAGGGATTTTCCATTAAAAGTAATGTGGACATAAAACTTAAAAAGTTTTAAACTTACGATGATTAATTTTTAATTAAATTCCAATTAACACATAAGTAAATTTCTCAACTCAAGACCCCACACAAAATACATTCATCACAAAAAAAATTTGAAAAATGTAAAAAATGTATACACATTTTGATATAAGATCACACATGTAAAATTTTATTTTATGTGAGTTTCAATCTTGAGGAGTTCATCACACATGCATAAGGATTTTATTCAATGATAATTGCTCATAAATAATATGTATAGTTCTTTTTGTAAACATTTTCACAATCAAACAAACACATAAGTGTATTACATGAAAGGTTTATGCAAGCATTTAAGATAAAATATTAACATAAAATTATGAAAAAATATATACATATTCAAATCTTCACCCAAAACCTTTTATATATTGTACAAACAAATGCATTGGTTATTATTTTTATTCATTTATTTGTCTTAAACATTTTCACTCATTTGTAGGAAGGCATTAATATAATTTCACATATTAATGGGTGCTTGTGGCCTTCGGCCACCTTGGTTCATGTTTTAAAACTTTTTATTTTTTAATATTTATTTTTATGTATTTTCTATTTTCTATTTTTGTTTTATATATATTTTTATTTGGATGCAAGTTTGAAGTTTGGAGAAAGAAGACACACCTCATTTTTTTTTCAAGTAGGACTTTTCTTATTTTTACCCTTTATTTGGGTTTTCATTTTTGGAATTTTTTAAAAAAAAATTTATTGTATTTCCATTCTTTTTTATAGTTCTTTATTTGTTTCATGTTTTTATGTTTTCTATTCTTATTTTGTCTATCTTCATTTTTTTTTGTTTTTATGTATTTATTTATTTATTTACTTTTTTTTTTAGTTTTTTTAAATATGTTCTATAAGGAAAATAAATTTTTAAAAAAATTGTATTTTTGTTTGATTAAATACAGGTCCTCCCCTGCCCTCCCCCCCCTCTTGCCCTGCCCTGCCCTGCCCCGCCCGATCCTTCCCCATCCGTGCCTCCCCCCTGCTGGCCCCCCCCCGCCACGTGCTTCACCGGGCTCTCCCTTCCCCCACCCCCCAAAACATTCCACAGGGAACGGTAGCCAATGGGATTACCCTAGAGAAGTAATGAAAGTGAAATGACGTCACATAAAAAGAAATAAATAAAAGATAAGTAAAAGACGGACAGACACACACACACACACCATGTTGTAATTATATAATAGATTGTCATTTTATTATGAACAAATCATTCAATTATTAATAATCCTTATTTTAATTTCTTTATCAAATTCATATGATTCACTTTGACCTATCTCTAATTTAAAATAGTTAAATTATTCATATAAATCAAAGTTTATGCCTTTAATGAAAAATCATCGATGTAAGACCCATAAATTGAATTATTTATTTTCCTTTAATGAAAAATCATCGATGTAAGACCCATAAATTGAATTATTTATTTTCATATTTATCCTTTCTTTTATAATTACGCCCCATTATTTAAAACTTATAACCTTTACATTTTGTAACACATTTTGGAGTTACAATAATTCACACATTTAATTTTGTTGTTTCATTATAAAGATAATGATTTTAAGCACTATGAAAATGCTTAAATTCGTCTTGATTGATTATCTCATATTTATTTCATCAAAGTGAACTCATTCATATGTGTTGTTACTAGAGAAAACTTTTATAACAATGTATGATTAAAATTATTTTGAAAAAATATTCTTATCATGATGACTATTATACACTATGATTTTTCTTCAGGAAATTTTTATGATTATAAATAAAATGTAAAATAAATTTTAAAAAATTAAAATAAAATACCCAACAAACAAAAAAAAAATGAAATTTAGTAATCATAAATCATTATGGGATCATTATGGGAGAATCATTAATTGATAAATTTCATTATTAATTGAAATATTTTGATCAATATATTTTGATGTTATTTAAACATTTTAAATTATTGTATCTTAGGCTATACTGGATGATTTTCACTTAAATTAAATGAAATTATTTAAATTTATGTTATTATGAATTATTTTTGGTTAATGCGCTTAAACAATTATACTTTAGGTTTTTTGAATTTTATTTTAAGTTATTGAAACTTAACTTATATTATATTATTTTAAAGATGTTTCATCTTATAACATTTTAAACATTTTATCATTATTTAAAATTATTTACATTACTGCATTATAAACCACTTCATTTTAGATAAATCCAAGTTAATATGATATATTTTTAGCTAATCCATTTTAAGTTATTTAAAGTTGTTGCATTTTAGGTTATTTAATTTATTACACTTTAAATTGTTATAGATTATTTTAAGTTATTATAAACTGTTCAAACGTAAAAAATTTTATATTTTTTTACTTTGAATATTTTTTTACTATTTAAATTTATAATAAACTATTTTACCTTAAATTGTTGTAAATAGATTTACTTTTCCCTTATTTATCTTCGATTATTATGAATTAATATACAAAAATCACCTTTGAATTATTGTAAAATGTTATATTTAAAATTATTTAAAATTATTTTAAATCATTATAGCTTAAGCCACCTTAACTTATTTTAAATTATTTTATTTTAATGATTATCAATTATTTTAAGCTATTTCACTTCATGGTCTTAAATTTTAAAACTTTTTTTTGATTATTTAAAATTATTCCACCTTTGATAATTTAAAACAATTCTACCCCAGGCTACAATCTAAATTATTGTAATTTCAATCAATGTGAAACTACATAACTTAAAATAACCTAATGTGAAAAAATAAAAATGTCATATAATATCATCAAATAAAAAACCTGAAATAATTTGAAATTATTTATGATGGAATATTTTAAAATAGCCTAAGTTGGAATATTTTACAATAATCCAATAGTTAACAATTACTTAATTGTAAGATAGGTTTAAAATAATTTAAAGTAAAATAACTAACAAGAATATAAAAAAACCTATGGTGCAATAATTTTAAAAGAGAAAAAGTTTAAGATGTTATAATTTATAATAATGCAAAATACTTTAAGTTGAAATAACTTACAATAAAAAAAAGAAATATATTTAAATAATAAAAAATAGTTTAAAATAAATTCGTTTTTTAGAATACGTTAAAAAAACCAATAATAATTTAATTTGTACTAATAGAAAATATTTTTAATTGGAATATAATAAAATAACTTGAAGTCACCAAAGATAAAATTGCTTAGAATATCATAAATTGAAAAGTTTTAAATGGATAAAAATATCATGCATAAAATAATATAGAACAACAGGTGAGATTATTTATTAATTAGTGAGTGGACCTTTTGCCTTTAATTTCATGATGCATTTGTTGTTCATTTATTTTCACGAATTTGGGGTCATAGCAAGGGGAGGTTATAAAATAATAGTGCATGGTATTCGAGAAGCCTTAGAAATTCATTATGATTAAATGATGTTACATGTAGACATTGTAAATGTTTTTAACATTGTTTCCTATAGGGTTATATTTTAAGAATTGTGTGTTATACGTGAATAATTGTTTCAGTTCATATTTTTGTCATTCTTTTTATATTCCCCATGACCTTTTTTATAAAGTCATCGCTCTTGTTAGGGTGGTTTATTTCTTAGCTTAATTTTGCATATTTTGTAGATCGGTTACCTTTTTCCATCTTGTTTATTTCTTTTAATTGTAAATCACCCCACATCATTGCGCTTGTTTCAATTGTCATTCAAGTTTTTCATAATTAAAAAAAAAATTACGAGTAAGCCTTTTGGTTTGTGAGGAATTATTGCACACCTTCATCACTAAGATATGCACTCACAATAAAAATCCAGTTAGAAGTGGAACTAATATGTAATTGTAGTTTAACATGTAAGGTGGTTCGAGGTAAATAATGAAATTCACTAAAAATCTAATGCGTTGTGTCCAAATTGAAGCTACAAAACATCGTGAAGGAATGTAACTCACCATGATAGAATATGGAAGAGCCGTATGTTGATGTTCATTTCAATGTCATGTTCGATGGTTTGAACCCTTCCATTCTGTTCGTCATAACAACTACATACGACATCCTAATCTAAGATGCATTGGAATTGGAAAGCTAATATAAACGAGCCATGTTAAGACAAATCTCATAAGTTTTTATTTTTTGTTTTGGATCAAGAGTTAAGCCTCGGAACTAGGAGCCACTTGCCTAGTTTGAGGAAAAAAACAAATAATTCAACCCCTTCTACTTTCAACTAATGTAGCTCGTTTACACAAAGCCCGATTAAGCTGAATTTTAGGGATGATTTTTTACACCTTCCAAACTAAAATTAATTCAAATTTGACACAAATCCAACGGTGCATTTGAGAGAAACAACTAATTGAACCAAAGTTCAGAGGCTTTGCCATGGAATTCATTCCATTAACCCCACTACAACCCCCCCTACTTTCAACCCATGTAGCTCCCTTACAAAAAGCCCGATCAAGCTGAATTTTGGGGAGGGCCTTTTACACCTTTCAAACTAAAAGTGATTCAAATTTAAGACAAATCCAACGGTGCATTTGAGAGAAACAATTAATTAAGCCAAAAGTCCAGAGGTTTTGCTACAAGCAATTGCTACACAAGTTCCTTTCATGTTTAATTCTTACACACACCCTCTCCATGAGCACCTCTCCACACATAAGATCTAAAACAACTTTCCTCACACACATTCTGCTTTTTTTTTTTTTTTTTTTTTTCCATACACAAAAAGTCTTCTCTCTTGTGGCAACCCTCCATGACCTTCCTTGAGCTTGTTCCCTTTGTCCCATGAAAGCTTCGAAATCCTTTTGCACTAATCAATGGCCTTCTCGTCCTTCAAGGACCAATGAGAATTTGAGAATGAATTGCCATCCAATTGAAATTAGGATGAGAATCCTTGGGCCTAATGAAACACAAGAAATATTCCATCTTCCCATCAAAGAGGATGACAATCCTCATGACTAATGGGATTGGAGGATTCATCCTTCCTCTTATCTTGGATATCTTGATGAGGTTTCTTGAGCTTGATCCTTATCTTTTCTGTCCGTTGACCCTCACATCCTAGTTCTTCATCCTAATTATTTCAAGTAACTAACTACTAGGATAATTTATCGGTATTAACAAGGAAAAGTCATTGAGTTCTTACTTGACTAATTCAATGGTTGAAGTAACATTCTTGTGTACCATTTACTACTTTGATATTCCCTATTTATTTATTTTACTATGCACTAATTAACTATGTAATACATAGTAAATTGAAATTACAATTTTCATAGAAAAAAAAACTCTCACATACTTTTAGATCCACCGTTGAATTTAAGGTTTGATGAATCCATTAGATGTAGGGTGTTTGAGTTTTCATGAGGTTCCGCTGCCACTCTCACACCTTACGCCTACCATAATTTGTTAAATAAAAAGGCCTCGACCCCTTCTGAACGTAAGTACCACCTTGTTTGTACTACCTTCTTGGTTTTTATTGATGCAGGTGCGAACTAGTCATGGCGGATGATGACGCTACACCTTCAAATCCTCTAATCGCACCTGTACAACAAGAAGAGCTTGAAGAAGCACTATTCGACTTGAATGTTTCTCAATGGCCGCATGAAGAAGCACCGCCCATGAGAGTGGTGCGCACTCGAGTTGATTGTTCGATATGGGATCGTCGATTGTCTCTTAACCCACATGCTTTAACAATTGATTTAGAATTTGTTCCTGCTTGTGGAGCCGCACCAGAATCAGCCCACTGTGATCAATCCACTTCCATTGGAGCATCGAGCCGAGTACCTCGCTCGCACCATTCGTCGCATCCTAAATTTTTTACAACTGTGATCTATTAAGTCAGTTATTCAATTGTAATTCACCTGAGGTTACTCAGGCGAAAATGTTAATACTTAAGCTTGATTTTGATTCTATTTAAGAATCTAATAGAGTGAGAATTAAATAAAGATATAGTAGAACTACATCCTAAATCTTATAAGTACATCATTAGTGCTTGAAGATCATTTCACAGACTAACTTAACATTGTCATAGTGAAATGTTATTGTTAATTATGGGCTTGGATTCCCAACATATTAATAAATCTAATCTAATTTTACATCCTTTTTCCCTTCTCCACAACATAAAAAAGGACAATGCACTTTTAAAAGTTTATTAGGTCCTAAACTAATTAAGCGTTACATCGACTGAAATAAAGAAGTACTCTATACCTAGAAATATAACAAAAGCTATTAATAATCATTACTTGAAGGTTTATAAACATTCAAATCATAAGTACTAAAGAAATTTAAGGAACTAAAGTTTAACTATTTATTGAGCTATAATCCATGGCTCACATGGTTCAACCTTGCAAGTGCGTTGTTTGTTTCTTTCAGGGTTGTTGTGAAGGTTTTTGCCTTCATTAGGTTTCTATACCCCTATTGAAGGCATTAAGGTTTCAAGTGTTCCTTTGGAGTCATTTTTTTTCATTTTTTTTAAAGATGCTTTAAATGGTGATGTTTAACACATAAATGCCTTTCCTAGGTTGGGGATGTGAAGGTGGCATTTGAGATTCTCATTTATTGGTCGCATAAAGGCCCTATTAACTTTTTTCTTTTTCCCCATAATTTTTTTTTATTTGACTTTCATTTGTGTGTTTGGAAAACTTTTAAAACGAGATTTTTTAGTGTTTAAAAGTTCTTTTAGTTCATTGATAAGCCTTTTCCCCCATTTTTAGAGGTGAGATATCTCTCATTTCAATGGAATTTATTGTGCTAATAATGTACTTGGGGAGTTGGGGCCTTATCGTTTAATCATCGCATCTAAATTTTTGCAATATAATTGCCCATTTTTATTAGGAATTATGGGGGTTAATAGTTCAAATCCACTTTCAATTTAGGTTCATTATTTAAAGTGGGCTTATGGCCTTTCATTTTCAATTGTTGAAATTTGAATCCCACCATTTGAATAATTACCAAAAAGAGGAATGGATCGTCTATAAGGAGAACATTTTAAAAAGCATGCACAAACATTCATTTTCGCATGTCATCTCAGATTTGTCTTCAAATTATCATCGCGGTCAATTGAAATCTTATGTAGGCCCAAGTTCAAGTGCTTAACTTTTTGTTCGCCTAGTCATCCCATCTTTTAGGATGGCTTATAACATTTTTTCCTTAGCATTACATACAAAATTGGGCCTCCCCATCCCATAGTTTGTGGCTTTTTGATGCATATGTGATCAGGCCATAAATTTGATGAAGATACATTTATTTTATTGTGCTCATGGGGGAAATCACATGGTCACACATGATGTAATTAAAAAAAAATTCACCTCCATTTTTAGGGATGGTATGTTCCATGTTTTGTGCAAGCAAACACATGTTTTTTCAATGCCATCTTGATAGTCATCATGATGACGAGTGGATATTATGCTTACAACAAATGGTATTTGCACTTTGGTGAATGTAATTTTTGTTGACCCGATTCATGTGGATTTTGTTTCATGAACCATTTTTTCTAAAGGAATGGTTACAGCAATTATAGTTTAAGCAAAAGTTGTGTTATATTACGATTCACACCTTCAGGATGATTTCATCCCTATAGCAATAAAGATTATTTTGATGTTTACACCAACATGTGAACAACTTCTTTCATCGATGTGTAAACATGACATTGTCTACAATGGGCTCTAGAGCTCCTCTTCTTTCAATTATACATTCATTTTATAAGCATAAGTTGTTAGTGACTTTTCAAAGAATCCAACCACCAATATTTTGTGTTGGGCAATTCTAAGGTTTGTGTTAGTGGTGATGGGTTCAAGTCTTAGGTTTCATGTTTTCTCCTCTTAAGACTTTAGAGTGATGTTTTGTTTGGACTTCAATCCTTTTTTTTATATTCTCTTGTTCCATTGTTAGGTGTTTTTCCTTTGTTTATTTATTTATTTATTTGTAGTTAATAGATATGTGCATGTGACATCCTTTCAATTATCTCTAATCAATACATATGTTGTCATGTGAATTGTTCGAAAATGCCTTTGTTGAAGTACTAAAAGATGCATATTGCATGAGATTATGGTCACCAACTCCCTTTGGATATGGTAGAAGGTAGGGTGATGCTTTCTACAATCTAAGAAATATGCTTTGTACACATGTTGAAAAGCCCCATGAAATCACATGCAAGAACAATTTCAATTAGATTTTCCGTGCTCTATAACATGCTATTAGCATTCTTTCACACTAATCCATGCAAGATTAGCAAGTATTAACCATTTGGTCAATATGCAAGCAATAATTTTGAAATTCATTTCAATGTTGCTTTGGTATACAGGCTTAAACATGGTATATTGTTTGGTCTCTGCCCTCATATCAAAGGACCCTAACAGGTTGGTATGATTAAGGCAATAACAGCCTTGTACCCGTGCTCACCTGGTAGGAACCTGAGGTAACATTAGGATCATACTAGTTTTATACCAGTTTCAGTAGCCAGCATAGACCTATGTGATACTAGACAAAAATCAGTCTTGGACCTAATACTAGAACCAAGCTGATATGTTCAAATGTCAATACCATACCAACACTGGTTCATTTCGTAACCACACATCAAAAGGTAGCTCAACAATGTGCACAATTAGACTGCTGCTCATAAAGTATGGGATTGTCACCTTCATCACGAATAGCAGCAACAAAGTTGCAATGACTACCCAGAATGACAAATTGATGTCAAAATATAACTCTCTACATAAGTCTAAAGTAGGTGTAAGATCCCTCCTGCCCTTAGGGAGTAGGTGTCATATCCCTCCTCTTTTCTAGGAGGCATTTTCACAGATATAGGTGCCTTCCAAATACACTTGGAAAATTCTCTGAGTGCTTTATGACATTGTGGCAAATTGCGTGAGTAGGGGGGGAGGGCATGAATAATCTGATAATAAAGCAAGAGCATCTAAATAGAAGACATGCTGCCATCACAAGCCATGGTCTTGACACTCTAATATAGCTAGTAATTGTCAATGGTTTCTCTAGAGAATAATTGCAAAACAAATAAGAAGAAAATCTCTGCCCTTTCTTTACCACAACTTCCCATGTCATCCTTTGGAACTTGATTAACAAGGAATTGGGGGTAGAAAAACAATGCAAACACTATTGGAGCAAGGCATACAGGGAACTTACAAGCAAACTAGAGTCTTCAGCATAAAATGGGCAAAAATGCTTTGCTCAAATTTGTACCTTTGCAAATGTTTGAGTGTCTGTATGGCCCTGAAGTGGGTTCTCTGCTTATACTTGCCTTCTCATTTCTTGCTATAGTACATGGCAAGTCGCTGCTCTGTGAAGTCTCCAAAGTTGAGAATGTCAATGCACTGCCATGTAGAACTTCATTAGAGAAGGTGGAGAAAAAGAATGATGTTTAAGAACATTCTACATAGCCCAGTGTTATAATCATGATGCAGAGAAACTGAAGAACAAACTGAAGAACATCAAACAGAGAAACCTTTCACTTTCACTTGGCAACAAAGCTTGTCTTTGAAGGAGATCACACAAAAGTACTTTACAGAAAGATTGAACTGGCAGCAGCAGACACATGCTACATTTGATCCACGCTCTAGTGCACCAATGGTTGACAAAGAGAAGGGGAGGGTCAACTAAAGATGGCCATTTGTTCACAGAAAACAGGATCCCAGAGAAGAATTTTGGGTTCCAAACTAAAGAAAAGTCATTGAGGGAATTGCACATGTGGGGAATTTTCTTACCTTGGCTGAAGAAACTTCTTGACCTTCTGGTGAGTTAAGAGGCTCATCCCTGCAGCAAAGTAACTGTTATTTATCCTGCAGAAGCAATTATTCCAAGACTGAAGACTGATGACCCCTAAAAAAGAAGGCAATGGGGAAGCAATATCATAAGTGGTGTGGGGCAGGTCAGACAAAGCACCAGCTTTCCTAGGATGTGGCTATGTGTTATAACCATGAACATGGAATTGGTTCATAGCTCTAAAGGACACAACTGGGTTGCTCAAATAGTTTGAGCAATTATGCTATGGAGAAAACCATTCCACCATCAGGAAAGAATTCTACATCCTCACTATTGCTGGTTAATTGAGGCATTTTGCACAACATCCCAGACCCAAAAAGAACCCAATAGCAGCAGCCATCGAACATAATTTGAATGCCAAATTATGGTCAACTTTAATAGTGTGAACTCTCACAAAGACCGTTTTGTTGAGCACATCTGCAATATTTGTGGAGGAGATATAAAATGGAATTTCATGTAAGCATTCAATCTTTGCAACACTATATATTTGTGTTTATGTCGACAACAGGAAAAATGGAAGCATACTCCTTGTGTGAAGCAGCTAACAAACTACACAAATGTAAGAAAAGGACCTATGCAAAACAAAATGTAAAACTAGAGAGAATTTTGCGTGCAGACAAAATGTTGCTCTTAATTTTCAACATGGCCAAGAACAACACATCAGTATGGTAGCTTAAAGCCATGTCCAAATGATAAGTCTGCTTGCTATGACATTGTCAAACTTTCGAGTTTGAGAAAATGGCTTGTCTCAAATGCTTCGACAATTCAAATGAGATTGCTAGGTACTCACCATTGGGGCTGCATGAATAGTGCAAAAGTGTTGCGGTGAATTCCCAATGCAGCTTCTCCTTGTGCTGCCTGTTCACAATATAAACCTACTGCTCAGTTTTGATTTCAATGTTAAGTTCTGATGATAAGTTGTGATTGCCCATCTCCATGAAGATATAACAAAAGCATCACATCTCTAAATGGAATTGCAATTAACCCCAACAACTGTAATGAGAAACAAGATCTGCAACAGTTCCACCATTTTCTGCCAAGTTCAGAGAGGCAAGGTTCCTGGCCTCACAACCACAAAAGTTGTCATCAGGAAGACCAACAAACTGAGATGCTTGAATAAATTTCTGGTATAAAGATGAAAAGCTGATCTTCTCACAGACTTTGCTGTAGGTAGCTCACTGAACTCAATTGATAGTTCAGAAGAATCAATACCCATTTGGAGACTGGTAAAGGTGTTTGAAAGGAGAAATAACCTCACCTTGTCTACTGTGAGCTCAAAATAATAGAATGATATGTAGCGCTATAGCTAGTTGAGCTCTACCTTAATGGGAGCAAGATGGGCTTACCTGCACACAGTGTGGGGTAGCATGGAACAACTGCCCTGAGTGGATCTCTGTTGCTTCACCAATCTGGTATGCTATATTGCATTCTCCAAATACTGCCTGCTCTGAAACAAATTTCATCTTCTAGTGAACCACCTCATACTTCAACCATTCCTTCCCTTCTCAATTGCTGATATTTTGCAAATCCCTCAGACCTTATCAATCATAAAGACTCAATCAATGTGTTACTAATGAAATGACTAATGAATGTGGACAACTAAAATCATTTGGTCCACAAAACCAAAAAAATTTCCATTTCCATAAAAAGGGGCCCATTTTGTATGACTCTTGCACCCTTTGTAATATCATCTATAGGCTGGGTCATTGTTTGACTCCATGGCTCAAGGTCCAAGGGAGCATCACAACATTTTGCCCATTTCAGGTGGCCACAGCCTAGAGAGCCATGAAAACATTTGGTGGACTACAGGAGTACCATGGCAAAAAATGAACTTCTTGAAAGAGTTAGAGAACTGGTAGAAGTTCTTCAAGTGACATCAGAATAATCTGTTTCACACTGATGGTAATCTGCTAACCCTTTCAATCCCAAAAGCACAATTTCCAGGAATTTTGAACACCACTGGCCAAGTCACAGATGAGTGGCTCAGGCTCTCCAAGGTCATGTGGCACAGAGAGCCTCACCCCCTTGACCCTGAATGGCTCACAAACTGGCTGTAAGCTGTGTCTATGCACTGTATCTTCCGCTAATGTCAGAGTGAAAGAGGAAAAAGGAATTCCCACTCTTAATGAGAATTCATATGCCTATGAAATCACTAGATATCATGGGCCAATTCACTGGTCAAGGTCACAATACATGTTCTGCATTTCATAAGTACCATCCAAACAATATTACAGGAAGACTATAGGCAAGTAAAACAAACTGCAAAACTGCATCTGTAAGAAAAACCAGCTGGGCCATGGGCTACAATGAACCTTCACAACAGTTCCAGATCGATCCCGAATGTAGAGGCCTGATTGAGGATCAGGATTATGTGTCTCATTGGCCCCCTTCATGTATAGTGCACATGTCAAACCTGCAATCATGTCTTATCATACATCAGACAGTAGTCTACTTGCAACAAACCAATCAAATAATTCAAACCTCACACTAATGCACATAATCTGTAGACAAACACATCTATTGACAAAAGACTGAATGGGACATGCAACTTTTAAAGAGCATATAAACCTGTGAGGGATCCATGGTCCACGTGCCATCCACACCAGGATGCCATGTCTGTAGTTCTATCCTCAGCACTGTTTCAGACAAGCATTGTAGTCAGGAGTGGCCCCCTCCACAAGGTATGTAAGCATGCATTAACATGAAAAAGCTGAATTTATGGTCACTCTTGCAGTCAAACATCTCATCATTTTATTGCAGCATCATAACTGACACATAGGAAAAATAGTCTGGACAAACTGCCTCAGCTGCATCCTTAATGGTAAGAGTGAATTTGGGCTCTTGAAACATTCTTTTTGGTTAAATCATTCACACATGCAAGCCTCTTGCCTTCTTACAAAATTGGCCACAAGCTGGGTCACCCTTAATGAATTAGTTTGGGATGAGGGATTCCTGTGCCAATGAACTCTCAGGTCATTGTGTAATGCTACTACCTTAGTAACTTTTTCAGAAATTCAGATCCATAATAGGCAATATGATTCATTGTCTATTGTTTGAGCAGATCAACATTCAACTGCTCCTTTCCATGTGTATTCTAGGGAGATAAAATTCTCTACCGATGACTAACCATGAAAAGGCAGGGAGAACCTACAACAATGTAAGACAAGTGCATTTGACTGTGGAGGTCACATAAATTGAGGCTCAACCACCAGTTGTATTCTTTGAAACTTATCAAAAGTTCTTCAAATTGTTTTGGAAATAAGTTCTAAGAACCTCTGAAGAGCTTTTAGGATATGTGATCTGGGGAACCTGCAGGAAGCTGGGAAATAATGCAACAGACGGCCCTTATGGCATTTTGAATCCCGCAGCATTCTCTCCAGCTTGCCTTTTTCATACATTGGCTTTCTTGAATACACTGGCATAGCCCACAAGATAAAGTAAAAAGCTATCATTCACCAGATGATGATGGCAAGAGAAAAATTCTTAAGACTCAGATGACATGCTCACATGGCTCAGAGTGTATACTTACATTTCTGTATTAGAAGCTATCCATATCATCTGATGACAACTGTGCCTTCTAAACATGACCATACAAGCTAGGGTGAACTTTGGTTTGATAGACATACCATACTTGTCACAGTGATGAGCCAACAGCATGCCCACCTCTAAAATAAGCTGGCCAAGCACTTTGAATGCTGCACCATCGCCACAATCACAAAGAGAACAATAATGATCAGAGATAGCTCCTGTCTGAAAGAAGTGCACTGGTGTCAAATAGAAGAACATTCAATGTAAAAACTGCCAAACTTGTAACCCAAGGCATCCAGATGAGATTTCTAAATAAGGCCAGGGGTTTCCAAGCTATGTACCTGGCTCAAGTTCTGGCAACTGTTCCTGGGGCCAAATATTTGGTCGGCAATAGGAAGGATATCTGCATCAGCAGACTGTACCATTAAAAGAAAGGTCTGGGATTAGAACCTGTCCAGTCAAAAGGCTGCATGCTGGACTGAGAATGATGATCCACATTTGATTTGCATAACCTTTCCAACTTGAACATATTGCAATGCAACCCTGTCTTTTCAACAGAAAGGTACCATGTGTTTATACCAGACCATGTCAAAGAGACGAAGAGTTTCAGTTAGAGATTGGTAGTAATTCCATTTTCAGTTCAGAGCCAGAAGACAGAAGTGAAAAACATAATAGCTAACCCAAGGATCATAACAACTCAACCAATGACCTTAGAAAACAGACAGGAAGGCCACTGACACAGCACATCTGAGACCAAGTGATGGTCAGAGAGGTGAAATGTCCCACATGTAACCAAAGGTAAGGACCAATCAGCAGCAGTTTGAAAGGAATGCACTGAACACTCAATAACAACATTGGGATAGAAGGAAGAGAATCTACTCAAACCTTTCAATTAATTTCTTTTCAGTGGTAGGCACATCAAGCACTGGATTGGCATAGAATGAACCCTTGAATACATCTGCACCCAAAATACCACGAAAGGTCTTAGACCTCCAGCTGACTACTTGAACTCTTAAAGTGGGAATCTATTGAGCAATTTGAGAAATCATCAGGCAATCCCTTCAGGATCTACAGAGAAAACCTAACTGACTTGAGGCACATGAACAGCAGGATAAAACACACCTGGACATGCTCCTGCAACAGATAGCATGCATACATTGAACAAACATTGAGTTAACAGCTCAGAGGTCTGACAATGATATAGAGAATGCTAAGTTTCATCTCCTAAAAATAACTGCTGATGTTGTTTTGTTTACTCCCCATTTACTTTTGACCATTGCATTGCCAGATTTGAGAAGAGAATGTTCCTAGATGAGAAGACAGTAACGAAGAGCATTTCACATGGAATCTGTTGATTTGCTGACTAGGAGTACTGAGTGTCCACTTTTGGTTGCAAAGATGATATCTGGTCAACTTCAATACTACCAGGCAAGTATGGAGCTCCACACAAGGAAACAGACAGCAATTAATTGAATTTCAGAATAATTCTTGAGCAGATGGAAGGGCATACATGGACAATATACCAGACAATCAAAACTAACAGCCAAAGTTAATGATGGGCAGATACTTTTACCTGGTTGACCAGATTTAAGCATTTCTTTGCCATGACTCCACCCAAATGAGTACCTGCATCGCATGGTCCACTAGAGATCCAAGATCAGCAAGTTCTACCAGATAACCACATCAAAACAGACAGAAGCAAGGCACCATTTGTATCAAGGGCTGCTAATGTCCAATTGCAGTTAAGAACAAATCTTCCTCTTTTTGGGAAGTTTTCTATGGAGATTCTAATGTCTAATGTTGATGGTTTCTCCAGTCCTGAAAGCTACTGGGGCTTATGTGGATTCATGGAGTTACTTTGCTTCTATTGCTCACATGAGATAGTCTCACTCCAGATTACAATATTTATTTCAGACATGAAAGGCTTTTTGTGAAGTGGGCCAGAAACTCAGTGAAAACTCTTCAGGAGCTTGCTAGTTCATGTTGCGTCTCTACAGACAAGTGGTCTTTCATACAAATTATATTCAGACAATCATATGAAGGCAAAAAATCAAGAAAGAATAGTGGTTTCAGAGTTGAGACTGGGTCCAATACATACTTGCTAGGTGGATCCTCAAGAAGCTTCTTTGACTCTTCAGGAAGCACCGCAAGTCTGGTCAAAGAAGTCCACTGCACAGTTTAATCACCATGGTTCAATGGAGTGAATCTAATAAGGATGCTCAGCACATACATATCCCTTGCCCTGCTCCCTGACTACATCTTCACATAAGCCATTATTGACTACTCAGACATGCAGTACTCAGAGAGAAGACCAAAGGTAAGAAAACTCACTGGGATGCAAGGAGTAGAAGCCTATATCGCAACTCCTTGTACTTGGGAACCTACCAACATACGCAGTAGCACAAAGTCCTGTTAGCAATGGTGAGCTTCCCAGACTTGAGCACACAGGCCAAGCTGCTTGTACCAGGTAAGGAGTCCAAAATGATTCTCTTGGTCAAATCATCTCCCCAGGTTCTATAGAAGGGATCAAAATGAGGAACTGTTGACCCAAATCTCAGGGAACTCAAGAAAACTCCCTGAAGAGAACTGAGAAAATTCTGGATCATCAGCTTGCAAGCTAGCTCCAAAATAGGAATATCTCTAATGGACTTTCACCAAACCAACATCTGCAATGGTTGAAACAATGTCCCTTAAATAAGAGTTACTCTCTGACTGCAGAATTAGACCACGAGAATCCTTATTGGATTATTCGTAAGGTGGCTTCATTGGTGCCTTTTGGTGACAGACCCTGGCATCATCATGAGAATATATACATATAAACTAGAACAAATGATAGCCTTCTTCATCAGTGGAGCCAACATGCCTTTTGATTGATAACCAAAAGAAATTTTTTCCAAACCAAGCTGAAATCAGATATAGTTCTTGTCAGATGCTCATTGTAGGAGTGGGAAGAGCATTCAGAAAAGGGGAGACATTATAATGAATACTGAGCCCTTGAGATTGTTCCTTGAGCAGTGTACAACTATAGCAGGAAGGCATACTTCAGATTCCTGGTACAAGTGCATGACCATCACAAATTCTTATTTCTTGTCAAGCAGGTATGTTCTTCCACCAATATGTTCAGAAAGATACAGTCTCAAGGGAAGGAGGAGAGCCTGACTTCAGCAATGGCAATGATACCAAGAGAATCTGGACCAAAGCCAGCCTCCAGCTTCTCTGTGAGATCCATGTCCTTATTCTGCAACAAACCAACCACAAGAAGAGTTTCCCAACATGAGCCATACAGCAGGATCCAACAATCCCAAGATTTCCAACATGTCACCAACCCAACCACTTCCTAACAAGAAAAACATGATAGATATACTCCCACCCTCTCCCAGCATCCAAAATTCTCTGCTCTTCACAGGTCTAAGAACCTGGGCATGATGCTTAAAGGCTTCAACAGCTAACTATGCATCTTGACCTCAGAGACTGCCTTATGATACTACTGCTTGTTGATCTTACTCTTGAATAGTCCTGATCATCAAGAGAAAGTCTTAAATACCACCATGTGCATCCAGACCACGCATAAAACAAGAAAGAAAAACCATGTGATCAAGGGCACATTTGCAACAATACTCACTCACTCTGTAAAACAGAACACTACAAACTGATTTTAGATCATTGACAGTGCGATTGCAAAATTTAAATTGGACACAAGACAAAAGCATCATCTTTTGTCAAAACACAGCTATGAAGAAACATCAGAGGATTAGCCCTGTACACTCGAGAGAGTCAGAAAAAGAGAAGAGGACAAGGGTTTTCTCATATCTTGGTCACATCAAAACAATTGGAGTCATAACAGAAATCTCAGTCTATCCTGTTCTATCTATGAGATTGCCCTTCTTCTGACCTAAAGGGCATGAGTTCTGCCTGACAAGAATGGACTACAATTTGTGTTGTGATGACACAGCCAATGTTAGGCAAGATTGGAAAAAGAGAACTTGGATGTCAAAGAGCATTAGTCTTCTGTCACTCATGGAAGAATCGCAGCCCCAGAAGGAACTGCAATCAAAGGACATATCAAAGACATGGAAAACACCATGAAGGAGCATCTGCATTCAGAGTTCTCAATTAAGAACAAGTCTTGGCATACATTTGTGCATGGTTCTTTATCCGTACGAGGCGAGCACAGAAAAGACTACAAGAACACGAACGAGAATCCTCTGCTCATGCTACCTAAGATCATAGGAGTGGAAACACTGCATCAAATTGAAGAAGATCATCGAGCTCAAAGACGGTGACAGAAAGAGAGAGCATTCATTACCAGTAGGTCAGAGTAGCGAATGGTGACAACATGAGCTACAGTAGGTTTCGGATCGGTGGAGGATAGCTGCAGCTCTGAAGCAAACTCCATCCTCTCTTTCTGCGCTTTCACGGCGACACACTGTTTGCTATGCTGCGCTGCTGCAACACAAATGATGGAAGCCCATGATTCTCATCTAGATGCAACAAATCTGCATCATTAAGACTACAATTGGAAGTGCTGTGTGGAGCGGAGTGGCAAAACAGCATCCATCACGCACTCCTCAATAACAAGCTAATCTGCAATCCCGCAAAAAATAAAAATCACGAATCCAATCTTGATAGAGGACTGAGACAACAACTCTCATCGAAATTCCTCACTAAAAGTAAGCGGCAGAAAAAATTGCAAAAGATTGTTCTCACCTTGTACAGAACCGAAACTGGTAGCGATTTCGAATTATACTCCGAGAAAAACTCTTCAATGAGATTTTCGTTTTGCTTCAAACCTCCCCTAAACACACGGATGAGAAAGGATTCTTCTGCTCACAATCCACCCGTGATTTTCGTCACGTTGCTCGTCTCTCTCATTTGTGAATCGAATGTTTAGGAGTAGTTTGTCCTCGAGATGGACTATACACCTGCAAAACTTTGTCACAACAGAAGACAAGACGAAGAAGAAAGAGGAAGACGACGAAGGGAGTAAAGCTCATGAGGAAAATCACCACAAACAAAAAAGGAACAGAAGTCGGAGATGAAAAATGGGAAGGAGAAGAAGTGGGATGGAAGCCAAACCCTGGATGAGGCAACATTATCTCATCTGTTGTAGTGTTATAGATGGATGATTTTCTTACTATCTCGTCACTTGGAGTGCAATAGAATGGATGGATAGGTAACGTCTTATTATCTCATTTCTTTCAGTGCAGTAGGTGTGCGGATGGATGGATGATATTTTTACTGTCTCTTTTCTTAGAGTGCAATCAATTGATGGGTGATTTCTTACTATTTCATCTTTTGGAGTACATTGGAAACTTGGATGTAATGTGTCTCTTTGAGTGCAATTGATACAATTTCCTTGGATGTAAAATTTGAAGCACTGGGCAGACAGAGGTCTCAAAGGGTTGGGGGCCCAGGTTGCATAGACAATGCTAAAAATACATTTTTAAATGTTTTGATTTCAAATATATATTTTCTTCTGATTATTTTTTTATTTTTTCACTTGGTGAAATTTTCACTTTTGAGAAATTGTAAATCATATGTATAATAAGGATATTCTAAAGAAAACATGAATTATATTTAATTATATAATTTTTTGAATTGACACTATATAATTGGAGCATTCTCAATGTGGAATGGTTAGTGTCTTGGCCACTTTAGGGGTATGTTCATCATATATAGGACAAGTGTAGAGCCAGAGAGGCCCTTCCTTGTTTTGAGGTGCCAAGGCATGTGGGTGGAAGATCAAGTGATGGGGCAAAACAAGGAAAGGCCTATGGTATGGCCCCTACCCTTCTCTAGGGTACAACCTTGACCTAATTTTCAGAGGATGCGTATTTTCACAGCTGAAATTTTCTTCCACTTTGGAAGATCCTGGAAGATCATTGCGGAGTTCTTGCGCCTGACAATGGTTGTCTTAAGTACACTGCGAAAATTAAAGCACGCTTATGCGGGTTCTTAAAGGCATACATTATGTCAACTTTTTTGGTTGATTAAATGGCAGAGTAGGCTTTAGTCCACGGACATTAGATAGTTGTTGCGTAAGGTAGCAGATTACATTTCCGTAGGTAGCTATTTTATCAACGCGAAAGAATCTGAAAGTCCATTACGTAATGGAATGGGCTCAACCGCACCAACATGGCGGTTTTAGCTTAGTCACCCACTTTGATGTGCCAATTGAGCAGCCGTCTCAAACATCAATTTTCCCCGTTCCTCATCCTTACTACAGCAGCTCGTCTCATCCATGAAGGCATTATATTCTTTTTCATAATCCCGCTGCATTTGTGCACGATTTCATCGACCGCTGGACGTGCTTCTACTCATTTACAGCAGAAGGGTGGGTGCGTTCTGATCCGGAAGAGAGCGAGTTTCATTCGCGCAGAGCAGGGAGGTTCTCGTTCACGAAGGTGCAATAGTAGGGTTTGTAATTCCTCATCCGCATCATCGGACGAGAACGAGTTTCATTCGCAGAGACCTGGTTCTCGTTCACGAAGGTGCTATAGTAGAGTTTGTAATTCCTCGTCGGCTTCGTCATCTGAAGTGAGCGACGGGGTGGGGAGCGCGCGCGATCAAAGACAACGCAGTAGCGGCCGCAAGAAGGAAGCGAGAAGGCGAGGTACTGCTGTGCTGTGTAATCTCGTTGCCATGAGCAACAAGACCGGGACGCAGCAGTGGAGTGGGAATCTGGTGATGGGGAACGGAGGAGGCGGGGAGTTCGAGCTCCCGCAGGAGTTGTTATCCGTGCTGCCGTCTGATCCTTACGAGCAACTGGATGTTGCGCGCAGGATCACGGCCATGGCTGTCGCGGCGCGTGTGTCGAAGCTGGAGTTGGAGACCGGCAAGCTGCGCTTGAAGCTGGCAGAGAAGGAGCATATCATCCATGGACTGCAGGAGCGCATCGGTGACACGGAATCAACTTTGCAGGAGACCAGTTCACGCCTGTCGCGCGCGTTGGATGAGCAGGTTTGGAAACTCCTGCTTTCTTCCTCCATTCTTTTCCCTCTTTAGGCTTAGCCTTGCCATTCCCTCTGGTTGTGTCAGTGCGAGTGACTGAACTGGATGTATCCAGCTTGTCCAGGGTTTTTTAGGGTTTCTCCAGATGAGGAATGCAATGCAAATTGTTTTATATTTTTACAACAGTCTGCTGCGCTTGCTCGTGAAATCTGTCTTGGATTATGTGTCATGGTGTGGTTGTGGGGATGACTTCCTTTGGAGTGGCATTGATGTTTCCATTTTGTCTCGCTGGCAGGCAAATCTAGCCAATGAGAAGAATATGTTGGCAGGACAGGTGAAGAAGCTCATGCGTGATGTTGCAAAGGTAGTTACCGTCAAAACAATCTGGACTTTGGAACCCTAAAGAATCTGGATAATTTGGAGTGTGTGTTCTTTGCACTGGTGTTGTTCTCTGTTGGTGCTGTGGTGGAATTAGTGGCTATTAGGTCTTTTTCTGTGACTACTAAATATAGAAGTCTTATCATAATGCTACTAAAGGATTGCTCAAACTTGAAGGCAGAGTACGGTAGATACTTGGACTTTATACATGGTAATTCCCTGAGTTTCTTGTGTTTCTGATGCTGATGCTGGTGGGCAGCTTGAGACATTCAAACGGACTCTCATGCAGTCCCTGCAAGAAGATGATGAAAACCCCATGGTAAATTCTCATCATTTTCTGTTCCAGAGCACATAGTCTTCATTTTGTGTCTTCATCCTTGTAACTAAATATTATACTTGTGGTTTTCAGGGTGAAGGTGCTGACAAGCGTGGAGCTTCAAATTCCAATTCAGCAATCAGAAGAGCATCACGTAAATTGATTCTTCACCAATCCAAGTTTAGCAGTAGGGTTTAACTCATTACTTTTAAGAACCCTATATTTGTGGTCCATCATTGACCTAGAAAGATGTACATATTGTTAGGAAAGGAAAACACCACTTCTCATGATGTACAATCATTTTAAAGCTCTGCTCTGTGACTTACAGAAGCAGAGTCTACAGTGAGCAGAGCTCAGGTCATTGAAGATGATGGTCAAGTTTTGAAGACTGCAGCTGCAAGTTCTGCTGGGCCAGTGCAAGAGGAGCAGCAGCGCCAGCAACCTGATGGTGAGATCCAATCCACTTTTTACCAGATCTGCTATTTGCTCCATGCTACAAGTAAGAGAGCTCTGTGCTATAGTAGGTTTCATAAGTTCCATTGCAACAGAGCTTTTTTACCCAGTTGCAGACTTGACACAATATTGTCAACACAGTGGCCAGTCTTGTGAGTAAATTATCCATCTTGTCACTTTTTTGTGTATTGAGAGTTATCTGGTTTGGAGCTTCACATTGAGGGTTGATTTTCATAGTAATTTGGTGCTTCACATAAGTACCTTCTACATAAGCATCTTAAATATTTGGGTTGATGATGATCGGTGCAAGCAGGTCCTCCATCAAGGCAATCATCATCTTATCAAAAGTCACGCTCAACACCATCCTTGACCCCTCGATTGACACCCCAGCAAACTCCAACTGGATCACCACGGCAACGATCTGCAAGAGGCTCTCCACGGCGCACCATGTCAGGAAGTGACAACCACCGAATCCCTCTTCCATCCTCACAGCCTACCAGTCAGTCCACTACAGCCCCAAACTCTCCACCAAGCCATGGCTCCATGCCAAGTGCGTTTTAATCTCCATGAGATTGGTTCCCACTTATCAAATAAGTCAGAGTGTTTCTCTTTGATGTGTCTTGAGACTCAAATCTGGAGTTAATGGGCTTATGGTTGGGATTCTTCCAACACTTCCATTGTGTTTTAATGTATTCTGTGTAAGACAGCATGGGAGCTAGTGCTAATCTTGTTCCTTCTCAGGGCATCTTGAGTATCAGGCCTTGAGTCTTGGTTGAGAAATCTGTTTTTGCATTCTTGCAGCACGTACACCCCGTGTTGATGGCAAGGAGTTCTTCCGCCAAGCCAGGTGTGCCACCTCTTTTTCTGTCAATGTTTCAGATGATGGGCAGGCTTCTCAATCCAAATCCATAGTCTGTTTCTACATTTAAATCAGGTGTGGAGAAGTTTGTCTGGCACACAGAACAACTATCCTTAGCAATTTTGTTAGGCCTAAATCAGGTCTGACACAGATGGTTTCAGACCAGGACCATTGGAGGATTTCAGGCTCTCTTCTAGCTAGTTGAAGTCTGGAGTTCTTCTTTTCTAGTCCTGTCCAGTCTTTGAGTTTTGTCACAATCATTGTTTACTCTCCTGACCTCTACATGGTTAGTGAAGGTAACTAACTAACAATGTATGGTCCAGTTTTAGTCACTTCCTGTCAGAATGTGTGTCTGTAATGATTGAAAACCTTTTGTGGACCTGCAATCAATGCAAAAGAGAAATACTGTTGGTACCTCCTTCCAGAGTCTATTCCTTGCACTACTTCCTAGAGTGTTTAGTAGGATTGCCTGTGCAGAGCTACTAATGAGGCATTAATATTTGTGCTCTGTTCAGTAAGGCAAGCACCAGACAAATGCCTAAAACATTGAGAGCCATGCTTCCTTGGAATGAAAAAAGTTAATGATACTTGACTATTTGGGGCACAGGAATCGGTTGTCCTATGAGCAATTCAGTGCATTCCTGTCCAATATCAAGGAGCTCAATGGGCACCGACAGACTCGTGAGGTAAGACTCCTGTCATCCCTAGTTTAAGTGCTGGGACCAATTGTATTCTTTTACATATACAGTTGAACAAAGTTTTGGAGGCCACTGTAGCAAGGATTAAGTGATTTGGCTATCTTTGTGAACAGCTTAATACAACCTCATGTCATGCCCTTTATTGATAAAGGTGGGTAGTCTCTGTAGCAAAAGTTTACAATGCAGCCTAGCATAACAAGGCCTCAGGGTGGTAGACAAGAGGATGATTGTCATCACTTTGAGAAGCTACCTTTGAGCTTGGGAAATCAGGAAGAACTTCTTTAGGGCCTAGGTCCACCCAGTCTACTGCATTTCCCAGTTATGTTGGTGGGGTCATCCTAATTGCTTATGCAAATAATGAGACTTTTTGCTGATTTGTGGTCACTGCAGGAGACATTGAGGAAGGCCGATGAGATTTTTGGTGTAGACAACAAGGACTTGTATATTGCATTTGATGGGCTTCTCAGTCGACATCTTCCTTCATAGGCTGTACCATGCCCATAATTGGACAACATGCATTGATTTTGACTTCATGAGGATATTCAGGTACAGATGACCATTTGAAAAATTTCCATGAAATTATTCCTGTCTAGTCTATATAATGCACTTTGCCAAAACAATTTGAGGCTTGTGTTCATGAATCTACTGCCTTAGTGTCTGGGGGTTCTGATTATGTGCACTGTTCAATCTTCTGCCCAATGTGGTAGACTGATATTTGAAATCATTTCCACGAATGCCTGTCCCTCATCTTGAGAACCTCCTAAAAAGAGTGGAGGGTCTTGCACCAGGAAAGAGCTTGTGGCATCTTGACCCCTCTGGCTGAACTTGGTTCACAAACAGATTTCAAAAGCGCTGGATTTTTCAGTTGCTCTGGATTTAGGCATTGCTGTTTTTTGGTTTAGATTGGAAACACTGTTACATTGTCACTTGCCATGTACCAGCCTTCTGGGTTCACCATTAACTTCACTCCTTAGGAATGAAATTTTGGTTCTCTCTTAAGCTATTCATGACCAAACCTTACATGCCTTTTAGCAATTTACAGTGTTCACCTGCTGTACAGTACAACAAAAGAAAGCAAAATGTGTACAATGGCCTGTGTATGAACAGCTCTGCTGATATGGATATTTTTTGCTAGATTTGTGTAGTTCAGACTCTGACTGCACTTTATTTGTCTTTGCAGTGAGCTTTTCTGTTGGTTGTCTTTGATGACCAATTTGTGTTCACAAAATGTCATGTCCATGTCCATGACATGCTCATACGCAGTTGCTGGCTGAAGGTGATAAGATTAAAAGCATTAGTCTGATAGCAGGGGGGGACCAATACTAAAAGAGTAGTAGTTTGATTTCTCCACCTAAGGGGGGGCTGCTGTCCCTCCAGAGTATTTCTCCAGCCCAAATTGGTGATGAGAAGGAACTCTGCTGTTCAGGGAGTTCCCCTGACTTTTAACAGGAGGTAACCTCCAATTTACACCAGGGAATGGGCCCTTGGTGTCCAATTCTGCCAGGTTGAACTCAGTGTTTAATTCTTATGATTAATTTGCTTGCATGAAATGTTGTATTACAAATAATTTGTGTTTTGGGAACAAAAAGTTGTCAAGCTATTTCCTAAGTTCACCCAATCTACAGCTATTTGTGAGAAGAGATATTGGTAAAAGAACTTAGAACTTGTGCAAGAAAATTGTTTTCAAGGCTAAATTCATTTGTTTCAATATACAAGTATATTCAAGATTTGTCCATGTTTCACAAAGAATAAGCAAAAGATGGACAAATACACAACTGAAACAACACTGCAAATGAGAAATTAGAATAAAAAATGAAAATTGCGATATACTGTATATTTAACTCATAACAGTGGAACCTGTGTTGAACATGACCTTGATGATAGAGCTCAACAGAGAAAAAACAATTAAAATTTGAAAATTGAAGTAAATTTTCAATTACAAAAATTACTCCAAATTGAATACTTCCCTTAAGTCTAAGAATTAGAAATTCACCTCCTAGAAACCACTCCCATCGAGGGCCTTCCAATACCAATAGTACCGAGACACTACCCCAATTCGCTAAAATATTTAGTTTTGATTTGGTTGGGCTTTTTCTTGACAAATTGTTCAATATTCAATATCTCTTGCCTTCATAGTTTTAAAGCCGTGTTGTGTTGTGCAAGTACCCCAATCCAAGTGTTAGAAACCAGTGGTTCTAGGTCTGGCCATCAAGAACCTGACTGAATTTAAATATTAAGAACTCAATCAAGACCTTTACATGTGAACTGTCAAACATGATAAAATTGGATCAAAACTTGAAACCTTTTACCTGCTTATTTTCGAGGAAAGCCTTAAGGACCTACCTAGGTTTCAGTGTCTTAGAAGAGCATTATTAGAGTTATAGTTTCTCTCATCATTTTGAGTTTCCCCTTGTGTATAAGAATTGAGCTCTAATTTTTGTCTATTTGATTTCCTTAATGCATGTGCTCTGATTTTTACTTGTCCAAAATCCAATTTTTTTAGTGTTGTGATTTTTCTAGTACTTATGCTTCTTTTCAAATCATAATCCTTAATCTTAACTGTACTTGAAATTGCATTTCCTTCAACAATCTAAACCATATTAGTGGGTGCCCGTGAAGTCACGTGCTTCCTGGATCATGTGAGGCCACTGTGTGAAATCCAGGTCCCAAAATTGAGATCTCACATCCTGAAAATCAACACCACCACCACCTCTGCCAGGCTTTTGCTTCACAATTTGGTTTCCAGCAACGTCAACGAGAGAAAAGCAACGTCAGCGAGAGAAAACTAGAGATAGAACTTCTTGTTTGAAAACATGAGAGAGTCGCAACAGAAAAAAAGAGATCCTAATCTTGATCAAGATCTCTCTTCTTTTCTCTTCTCTTCTTCTCTTCTCTCCTCTGTCCTCCTCCTCCTTTTTTCTCTTCCTCCTTTTTTCTCGCCTGCAGCAGCGCAACGTTCCTCCTCTAGGCCACATTCCACCTGTGCTGGGAACTAGAGAACGGTCGTGCCCGCACCGCCCGTGTTGGGAACAAAAAACGGCCGTGCCCGTTCCACCCGTGCAATGGACCAGAGAGCCGGCCGGCCTTTTGTGATAGACCCAACCTGGCACCCCCCACGGCGGGCCCGATCGGGTCGAAATCCGGGAGTTCGAGAGTGCCGGGCCCGACCTGGTCGACCGTTTGTGCCGGACCTGAGCTCCGTCACGGACGGACGTAGTGAATTTATATATAGGATACCCATCATGAGTTGAGAAAAATAAATTGAACTGTACCCAGAGGTTCTGGAATTTTTTTTTAAAAATTCAAAATCTTACCCAAAAGGGTAACTTGAGGATTGTATGTTATCTTTAAAAATCAATACTCACCCAACACTCGTCTAAACCGGTGTTGGGTGGGTATCCCAGGGAGCGCTGGGTATCAACTAGGCATCACTCGAGCATCACTCACTGAAAACCTTTGGATATCAGTTTAAGTGATATCTGCAACGTATCCTGATACTCAATTGTCTCATGAGAGAAAACCGGGATGAGACCTTTACATTTCTTTTTTAAAAATCTATGAAATGAGAATCAAGAGAAGGTCTTTTTTTTCTCTGGATCCAGTTCTCAGCAAGACAGCTTATTTGGTAGGTGTGAACTGTAGGGGCTTAGGTAGCAACTTTTGGAAGAAGGAATCCTAAGTGGCCATTGGATGTAGGGTGTAGGGGGTTAGGAAGGAACTAGAAACTTCTAACTAGAAGGTTAGAAGGATCTTAAACCTTAAATGACGCCCAATTTTGCTCTCAATATAAAAAACAAATTTTTCCCTTTTTCTCCCTCTTACATTGCTCAAAGTTTTTTCACATTGTTTAAAGTTTAAGCTCTCTTGAAAGTTGGTTTATTTATTTATTTTTAAAAGGTGTTTTGTAGTTTTGTACTAAGGGAGTTGAAATTTTTTTTCTTGAGTTCCTTCTTCTTCCACAATGCAAGTTGCTTGTTTGCTTGCCTCGCGAGCTTGCACCTTGCACCTACATGCTTTGCCTATTTCATCGCATGTTTCATCATCATTTCCACCATTGTTTTGATTTCACATGTTCTCACTTGCTTGCTTTCACTTGTTTCCGCGATCACTGCCTACTCTTAACTCCTTGCTTTAGCTTGCTTGCTTTCACTTGTTTCCGCGATCACTGCCTACTCTTAACTCCTTGCTTTAGCTTGCTTGCTTTCACTTGTTTCCGCGATCACTGCCTACTCTTAACTCCTTGCTTTAGCTTGCTTGCTTTCACTTGTTTCTGCCATTGTTGCTTGCTCCCACATGCCTACTTTTCACTTGTTTTCACCATTGTCACAAGCCCTCATTTGCCTGCTACCATTTGCTTTTGCCATTGTCGTTGCTCCTACTTGCTTGCTTTCACCATCATCATTTGCTCCCACTTCCCTGCTATCACCTATTTTTGCCATCTTTTGCCATCGCCACTTGCCTACTTCTGTTTGTTTGTTTTTGCCATCAGGTACCTTGTTTACTTCTGCTTGCTTTGTCGCATGAACACCTATTTTGTTATTTGTTTATTTGAGTTTCGAATTTGTGCCCCTTGCTTAGTACTTCCTCCCCTTTCTATATGTGCAGGAGGTGGAACATAAGAAGCATCATAGCCACCTCCAATATGTAATCTAGTAATTTTTTAATTTTTTCCTTTTTGTTTTCTTTCTTGGATTTGTAATTTGATTTTTAGTTTATTAGTTTGTTTTTGGTGCAAATAATTGTTAATTCTATGTTGTTTGTTTTGTAAGTTTTTTACACATGGACCATGCATGTTCCCAAACACATAAACCTTAGACCCTAAACAAAACTTTAATCAACATTTTTTTTTGCATTTTAAAAATTTGAACCTTTCATTGTATCTTCAATTTTTCATTTTCTTACCTTAAACTCTTTTGCATTGTAAATGCTTGTAAATGTTTTCTAAACCTTCAAACCTTTTATTGCATTATTATCATTTGTTTATTTGTTTGCAATTGTATGCAATATTTGAAATACATTTGGTAGAATATTGTTGATTATTTTTTTTTCAACTAAATCTATTGTGAAAACTACAACATGGAACATTCATCAAAAAATGAAAAGAAACTAAATGTAACTTGTGACATTTTCATGAATGAAGTTGTTATAGCAAAATAGAATGTGGAAAAACAATTTTAAATAAATCCTAGTTTGGAATTTGAAAGTGGAGGAAATTTGCAAATTGATAATGAAAAAATAATAATCTAGTGACATCTTAAAAAGATGCATAGTCAAAGAAAAATTTAGAAACTAGAAGGAAGAAATGCGTTATGTTGGTCTTTCTTTTACAATAAATGATAACAAACTTGTGAACTTAAAGCAACCATGAGTAATGAAATGTTTGTTATGTTATAATGTACATGTGAATGTTCTAAACTCAAAAATGTAAGCAAGGAAAGGTCTAATCTCATATTACAAAACAAACAATGTAACATCCTTAAAAAAAATGTGAATGTTAATCACTATTTAATTTTCAAAAAAATTGAATGAGAAGTACAAAATATGATGAGAAGAAGTGTGGAAAGGCAACCAACAAAAAAATGTTTCAATTCATTCAGAGTTTTTATATCAAAAAAAAAAGTTGTGAAGGACTCATTCAAAAAAAAAATTCAACAAAAAGAAATTTAACGAAGATTTAAGTTTGTTAATTATAAAAAATAAAATTTTAATTCAATTTGTTGAAAGTATATGGTTTAAAAGATTAAAATTACATTAAAACTAAGTCCAAGACTTAATTTTTGTTCCAAAAGACAATTTTCACAAAAGATTTTGCCAAATTTGGTGGAAAAAAATTAATCAAATGTATGTTCTACCTAGTTTTACATAATGATATACAACAATAACAAGCTTTGATTTATGGATGAATAAAGGTGCTCATGATATTTTTGTTTTAATTTGAAATTAAAAAATATGATTAGTAACTGAAATATATAATTATTGGATTTTGAAGCTATAAAAACTTCTAGACAAGTGTTGGTTCGAAATTTAATAAATTTGCTAAACAAATTTGGTTTGAGAAAAAAAATTCATTACATATGTGAAAATGAGAGTCTAACTTGAATGCAATGACTTTTGTTCTAAAATCTATTATTAGTTATGAAACATTAGGTTTACAAGAAAGTTTCAATGTTATTTGTTTTAGGCATGTTTTTTCCAAACCATGTCAATATGTTACTATTGATGAAAAAATGTGTAGAAATATAAGGTATGTATCTATCAAAGCAACTCAAGCAAATATACAAAAGTGTAATATTTAACCCAAAAAGGGTAGGCAAGAGTGGACCAAAGCTTATGTTGAGATTGGGATTCATCCTTAAAAACTCAATAACCTAGTGAAAACAAGGTAGACATTAAAATTTTTATTCATTTTGTGAAAAAGTTAAATTTTTATTGAAAATTATCAATTTGTTTTTGTTTCTATAGAGATTTAAGAATTTGTTTTGTTTTACTGTTTTGTAGGTTTGCTAGCAAAATCGTTATGTTTCAAAAAACATTGTTATTTGGAGTTGCTATAGTTTTGTGCTATAATAAACAAATTGTTATGAAGATGGTTGGTTGAGTATCACCACTTCTTACATGGCACATCTACCAAATTATTGTTGATTACCTTCCTCTATTGTGACTACATGTGTTTTGAACCAATCTTGTGGGCACTAGTTACTAAGTGATGCTTCGAATTTTGTAATATCCATGGTTTGAAACTTAGAAATGCACTTAAAATTCTGTCATTTCTATGGAATTTTATGGAAAAAGAATCACTTATTGTTGATGAATTAACTTCTTTTGCATCTAACATTACAAAGGAAATTTGTGTTATGTTAGAATCTTTCTTTTCTTTCTTGAGAAAATTTGAAAAAAAGAAAGCCCATAATATGTTTTCTTTGATGTTAGATCCTAGGTTTAGAAGCCATAGTCTTGTGTCTTCATTTATTGGAAGGGAACAAGGTGTTGCTATTGTTGAAGAATATGATATAAAATCCTTATATCCCATGTTGAAGTGCCATCATCATTTGCATCCTTTGGCATAATTTAAAAATACTTTTCTTAACATTGGTGTGAATGAGGATTGCAGTTTGGATATATTTGAGCAAACCGTCAACATAAGTGAACCAATGAAAGAACTTGTGAACATGGAACTTCTCATTTTTAAATGATACCAAGTGGATGTGAAAGACATAAAATGTCATTTGTAATAGTGGTAGAAATATGAGTCCATGTTTCCAACCATGGGATTTCTTATTCGTCAAATCTTGGGAATTGTTGGATCCTAAATTGAAAGGAAAATAGTTTTCTTTTTAAGTGGAGTCCTTACAAGTTTAAAAAGATGTAAGTTACAACCAATTTTTTTGGAGAAATTGATATTTGTTAATAAAAATTGGCCTAGTGATCCTAGAATTGGGTGTAAATCACCTTTTAGTTTAGTAGAATTCATTGACATAGATGGAGATTTAGAAGAAGAGGTAGAAAAATTTGAAGTTTCTTTTGAGAGGGATAAAGTTGTGTATTTGTGAAGTTTAAAAAATATATATATGTATCAGTTGGAAAAATGTTGGAATTATATTTTGGTTCTTAAAAAAATAACTCAAAAAAATTTGTTGGTTGTAAAAAGGTTTGAAATATTACTTGTGCTATAAATCTAAAACTTAAACAATTCTAAAAAAAAGTTTAAAATTTTAAATGGAAATTGTAAACGATAGCAGTTCATGAGAACCGGTGTAGATAACCAATTGTTCTCACATAAGCAAGAACCGAAAACTTAAGAACTGGCCTTGAGAAAAAAAAATCCAAATTGGACACCCAAATCTGACCTCTAAAGTTTAATAAAAAAAGTCATATTAAGAGAACTGACATATATATATATATATAACCAGTCAGTCACTTTTTTAAAAAACCGCTTCCTACCCTGCCATTTTCAAAAAGTTGGTACCCATCCCCATTTCATAACCAGAGCTTCATTATTTCAAATATATGAAACTGAACTCGACCCAAGAGGATATATGCAAAGGGTATCTCCCAAAAAACCTGGCCTAAATCCCTTTGATACCTGACTTATAACTTTTAGGGTTAGGGTTTTAATAAATTTCTACTTTGTGTTTAGGGTATTTAGTTTTCAGTTCGCATGTTTTTTTTCTCCTATCTCCTTCACTTTCCACATCCTTCTTTTGCTTTTACAACTATCATTCCTGTCATTGCGCTTTTACAACTATCATTCCTATCATTGCGCTGTCAAAGCATCGAAGATACGAATGCCCCCTACTAGCTAGTGAATCTTTCAAAGGAATCATTGCAAATACCCAGGTTGTCTATTTGTCAAAGACACTTGAATGAAAATGCAAATACCTGGCTTGTCTATATGTCAAAGAACTTTGAATAAAAATGCGAATACCCAAGTTCCTTATTTGTCAAAGACCTGGGCTCATAACCTGAGTATACTCATCTGGATTTTTGCCAAAATAACCATATCATATACCTGGGCAAATCAGATTACCAAACCCCCGCCCCCGGATCATATCTGGCCATCACAATGTTTTTGGAACCCAGACCCAGGCGGTTCTTTAAAATGTGAAAATGCAAATACTTGGACTTGGGTGGTTCTTTCCCAAAAACAAATCCCCTAATGCCCAGACCCAGTAGCTCTCATGTTTGTGTTTTTCAGTTCTGGTATTCTTTTTAAAATTGCATAACACAGCTGAAATCACATGTGATATGGTTTCAATAAGAGTATTTTTATTCATTTGAACATCAAACACACAAGTGTATAATTATGGTAACAAGTGTTGGTGTAATGTTAGTTCATTTAGTGAAAGAAACCAAGAAGAAAGAAGAGCACAAAGAGAAGGTTAAAAAGGTTCAACCAAGGAAAGAGAAAGAGTCCACAGACCCAATACTGAAAGCTATATAAGAGCATGCTCTTTTGAGGACATGGATAGAACCACAATGCGCACCTTGGAATCACAAAGCAATGATCTTTGAATATCATTTGTGTTGGAACTTTCATTTAACATATCATATGACTGGGTGTGTGACTACAACAATGAGGTTCTATAGACGTCAAAAGACAAAATAATATCTCATTCTCTTCAAACCCTCCAGCACACAACATACCCATTGGATTCAAGGAGTGCAACAGCATTGGGAAAATACAAACCTGGGCAAGGAAAAACATGGGGAAGCAACACCATTCTCTCCCAGTCATTGTGAAGCTGCTGCCTGACAAGCAACTATGGTGCAGCCATCTATGAATATCTCTCCCTCTCTACTAGTATCATGCAACCAACAACTTTCAAACCAGCAATGTACAAAGACTAGGACAATTTCAGCTTAGTACAAGCTCATTATGATCAGACCAAAGTTTCATACTGGAGAGAGCTGAGAGACCATGTACAAATTCTTCTACAAGCATGGCATGTGCAACATCACCAATTAGCACAAACACAGAAACCCAACACAAGATTTAGCAGCTCTTTGTATCCTTGCAATGTAACTGTAACTTGCCAACCATCAAGCTACACAGCTCCCTCATCATGCTAACAATGGGCCTCCACTTCCAAAAAAGAAAAAGCCAAGCAAAACAGATTGAAAAACAAGAACTTGCAATACATACTTCAACTCCAAAAAACTGAGGATGACCATCAATGAAGCAGTTCGCAATGTACCTTCATAATCTGGACCGAGCTAGCTTCACTGACACGACTTTGTCCACAAACTTTGACAAATCTAAAACTGTTTCTTCCTGACAGTCAGTTTCCACATAAAAAGCATGGTTTCATCCCTTGTCTAGAAATTTCACAAACTACACAACTGCAGACAGAACCTTGACAAAAATCCTAGACCCTCATATTTCTGCAAACCCTAGGTGTATACGCCAAACCCTAACTGCAGACGGAAGCAAATACCAAAACCACTCTTTACAAAGGCTAACACCTCCAATGTGTACCACAGCAGCACAATGAACCATTCCATGAAGAAACCAAATATGGCAAAATAAGAACAACCAGCAGCATACAAAAGAGGTCCCCGACAAGATAAAGTACACTTGGTAAACAAAGTTAAAGCCAGCGTTGAAAGATTGAATACCTTTATAAAAAAAAAACTATTCACCATCTCTGCAAAGTACAAGAAAAGAACAAAACCCAATTGCGTGTGAGAAACAGCTACAACTTCTACATGTGGGTGAACAATCAAAAGATAAAAAGAAAAAAGCTTTGAGTGCGCGTTAGACACAACACATACCACGGCATTGGATTGTAGTGACACGTACGTTTGGATTCTCTGGCGTTCAGAGTACGAGAAGTGGAGAAAGAAAAAAAGCTTGGTGGTAAACGAGGAGGAGTGGACGTCGACGGCAAACTTTGTGCGCTCTTTCTTCTTTCTTTCTTTCTTTCTTTCATTCTTTTTCGTGGAAGACGACCGCAGTCGGGGGACGACCGTGTGTGTCTCTCATCCATGACCAAAAAATACCAGAACAGAAGATAATGAACTAAAAGTACACGGCCTCAGAGATGATATCCGGATGCATCTCATCCGTGAAGACGAGTTTTCGTTCAAGAAGGCGCTCTCGGGAGCCGTAATAAGACGCTCGCTTGCTCGTGCTTCGTGCTTTTTCTTGTGTGCGGTGTTGCGTGCACGGAAACAGCGGGAGAGAGAGAGAGAGAGAAGAAGGAGACGACGACGACGGAGAGCTCTTGCGTTTGTTGGATATGCATATATCGAAACTTACAGAGATGGAGGAGGTCGCGGAGTGCGGTAATTGAGATGAGAAAATCCTGATTGTTTTCTTTCGAGCTCTTTGGGAAGCTGTATACATAGAGACACAAAAGACGACAGACTTGATGGAGGAGGATATGGAATGGAGTTTGCGGAGCGGTTGGAAGACGAGAGATGGAAACCTTGCGAAGCATGTGAGCTTGCTGCAAGTACTACATGCCGCCGATGGATCTGTACTGCGAAAACAGGCGGATTTACCAGACGAGGATGGCGTCGGGGGCGGCGCAATTCTGGTCCCTGGTCCAGACCCGAGTCCTTGCGAAGTCACCGGTGAGAGTGGAAAGTTCTTCCCCTCCGTTCTGTTGTTGTTGTAGGTTGTCTGTTTAGGATTTGTCGCAAATTTTGAGCAGAGAACTTCGTATTTTTCTTTGTTTTTGCGTTCCTCGGTAAAGAAGTCGTGCATGCACGCTTCGTTTTGCTTCTTCTTTGAGGACGCTGGAGCGAACGCCGTGGTCTCGGATATACGAGCTTTTCTGGAATCTGTCCTGATTGTAGGGTAAGTTTTCTGTGAAGTTCCAGAACTACTCAGGTTCCAGTCCTGTGTAAGAACAGTCTATCGTTGCGGTGACGCTTTGTTGGAAATCTGCACAGGTCTGTGATAGTGAAGAAACTTCTCCCTTGTTACACTCAGACATGCCAAATTGAGAAGAATTGTCGTCTCTCTGTGAATTCCCTCACTGCAGACATGCCAACGGAGAAGAATTGTTGTCTCTCTGTGAAGTCTCTACTCGGATGTGGTTGCTTTCTTACGAGAGATGATGTAGAGAGGGGTGAATGGAGTGGCTAGGGCTCTCAGGAACAATTCAGAGCTCTGCTTGTCGCATTGCTGACCTTTGTTTCTGACATTATTTCACATGCTTCTATTATATCTTGGGTAAAATCTAGATTTCTGGGTTTGAAAAAATAGAGGATTTTGCAAGCCTACTTTGCAAGGTCACCCTCTTTGTTGCATGTATCCCCTTTTTCTCAGTTGTGGGTGTGGGTGATGAATGTCAATCTTGTTGTTTGTGCAGTGAAATTTCAACACCGGCTGTGCCATATCCATTGCATTCAGGTACTAAGTTCTGCAAAGACATGTGAAATCTATACACAGAGTGAGGGAGCTGCCAACCCAGAGTATGTTTGTACGCGTCGTGGTACGAAGTTTGAGGCAGCAACCAAGAGCAAGAAGATTGTTGCAGGCATGTTGGATGAAGAAGTTTCGAGCAAATTGTTAGTAAAGGAACCAGTCACTGAGGACAGATTTGAGAGCCATTCTAACTCTCAAGGAGCAGAGGATGCTGTAACTTCTGGTATGACCCAAGAATATCAGAGAAGTGAGATTCAACTACCAGCTGAGAGTGCCAATGTTGCAGGATTGAGTAGTGGCTCAGAAGGTTCTGATTGTCAAGAGACTGAAGGTGAACTGGCAGTGTGTGAATGTGGTGACATGCCAATCTGTAAACGTAAGGTCATAACTGGAATTGGTCTGGCAGAACCTGCTTGGAGTCAAGAATGTGATGTTCAGCATGGGAGTCACTTTTCTTGTGAGACAGATGAGGAAGAAAGAAGTTGTTCTGAGGACTCAACAGACTGGGCTGAAGCCGCTGCTCACTCTTGCAAATCACAAGGTCAAGAAGTTGATGAACTGCAATCAGAGGGATGCAAAGCAGAGTTTTATCTTGTTGATTTTGCTGATGGATCAGGATCACACTGTCAGCAGGAGTTTGCAGAATCATATTCAGCAGGGATACATAAAGGTTTGGGAGATGAAGTGATCTCATTGATTAAACATACTCAAGGGGGTGTGCATGAAGCAGATTCTGATGTCATCCAGGAACCTGTGCAAGACAGTGGAATTTCAGTGGTTGGTTTAGGAGGAGGTGAGAAGAGTGAAGTGGTTCAGGCTAGCATGCTGGTTGTGGATGAATGGGATGGGCGACGGAATGGGACAGTTCATAGTGATGAAGAATTTGAGGTTGTTGAAAGCAGTAATGGTTTGGTTAGCAGTTGCAAGGGTGCAGGATTTGAACAGCAGATTGCAATCAAGAATGAGAAGAGACATGATGTTAATAGCTTTCCTGTCAACATTGATTCTGAGGAAGAAGTTCGTTCAGATAGGATTCTCTATAACGTGGAAGTGCAGTTTGAAGACCTTGATCCATGCATGTCCTTAACAATCAGGCTTCTGTCTTTGGAAGAGAAGTTTGTTGTGGATATTGAGGATGTTCTGATCACTGTGTCTTTAGGCCCCATTTTCACAGCCTTCAATTGTTCTACTTCTGTGAATCCACCACAGCTGGGCTTGAATGTAGGCAATGGGGCTGCCTTTCTTGGGATGTTTGTTCCAAGTATGCTGCAAATAGCATCGGGGCTTTCTGGGTCGAGTGAAAGGAAAGAGGTTGCACCGGCAGCTTCTATTAATGGAGAAAAATTACTTACAGAGGGTGCTAGCATGCAAAGTATGCTAACACCTAGTAAGGAGCCCATTATGCAAACCTTGATGTCAAGGTTGGACCCAGGAGGCTTGAAAGGAAAAAGTGTTGCAGATTCTCCACCAGTGGAAGTCACCCATAATGCTTCTGTTGCTGAGGTTTGTCAGCGCCTTGATAGACTGGAAGCTGTGTGTGTGCGCATTGAGACTTCTCTGAACAAGGCTTTGGAGTCTTTTGACAGACGCATTGAGCTTCTTGAGGCCAGGCAGAATGTGGGACCTCAGCCTGGTAACGCTTCCTATACAGGGTCTTCTCCCATAGCTTATGAGTCAAGGTTTGCTCCAGGGTTGGCAGCTCAAGTGTCCAATCCATATTCAATCCATACTTCTGGACAGGGCCGTTCTATTTTTGAAGGTGCATCCACTTCCAACTCTCAGAACATCTCACCTACTTATATTTCATTACCTTGTCCTTTCACTTCTAGACCACTAGGAATGCCACTGCATTGCACATCACTTGCAATAGTGCACTGCTTCTCACCTCGACCCCCAATCCCAGCAACCTGGTTGCCTGCAACATTTCCCAACTCATCTGCCTCATGAGTGTCATCATCGTTGTTGAAGTCTCACAAAACTCTAATCACCTGTAACTGTTGGCTCTGCAGAATCTTCTGCAAGCTTGGATGCAGACAAGGTGCTGGACAGCTCTGCAGTTGTGACCAAAACAGATGATACCGTTTCTTGCCAGTCTCTGGAGGAAGCTCATCATGATGGTGCTGAAAGCAGTGGCAAAGTTTCATCTTCACAAATGATTTCTTTGAAATCCTCAAGACCTTTGGTGACTGTAGATGATGCTTGGTCATCAGCGTTGCTTGCATTTTCAATGACCGGAGGTTCAATTATTGCAGGTGCTCACCCTGGTCCAATTGGACTAAACACTGACCAATTGGACACAGTTTCCAGTTCTGAAACACTGACCTCTGAACTAAGGGCTGGCACCACTGAAGAGCCAATGACTTGCTTAGATTCAAATATAGATGATGAAAAGGATGTTACTTCAAGTGTCAAAATGAGCTTCTTGCATAGAGCAGCAATTGTACAGGAAGGAGCATCTGATGACCCTGTCGGAAGAAAAGAAGAGGAAGATTCAGATGGAGATGAGTTAGTCAAGGTAGCCAATCACCCAGGGGAGACTGCACAAGTTGCTAGAGAGGAGCTGCAAACTCAGCAACACAATGTGCAGTTGATTCATGATGAGGATGCTGGAGCAGGTCAAGAAGAAGAAATTCTGCTGCGTCCTGTAGAAGTTTCCCTTAATTATGGACTTGAAGACAATCTAGCTCAAGTGCATGGATCAGCCACAAGAGCTTCAATATCACATGTGCAAATGATTGAGCCAACTTCTGTTTCAGATCTTTACAAGTTTTTTGTGGATCATAGCACAAGGGAGGGCTCAAGTTCAGGATCTAAATCTCCATGGGCCTTTGACTTAAACTGTCTGTATGAGGAGCAAGAGGAAGACTGCCGACCCCATTCACGACAGGTAGATTTCAGGTCTGGAAACTTACATGTATCATCTTTCTGTCCCTCAAGACGTGAATATTGTGGGGTGTCTACACAAGCAGCATCAAGTGAAAGCACCGAACAGCTGATGCATTCTGAACATTCACAAAAGTGGGTAGAGCAGCAGCAACCTCACCACTCACTGGAAGACCTTTTTGCTAGCTTTTCCAGCAGTTCTGTCCTGGAAATTGGAGATTACCAGGCAGGTGTAGAAGGATCTTGGTTTTCTATGTCATCAAGTCACAGGGAAGAGTTGGCATTGTCTAATGAGATTGATGTTCATGAACAGTTCTGGGGTTCAGAGGCAATTAGTGGGTTGTCTCATCAGCAACAATTTATGGATCTGGTAACAGAAGACCTTGAATATCGTACTGCCAAACCTTCTAGTGAAGGATTTCAGGAAGTTTTTGGCAACTTTGTTGAGAATGTTCCATCCTCACAGTGTTCAGATTCCACACAGTCTGGTGAGCATTGGCCTATACATCTAGAGAGCCATGAATTCCTCAGTCAAAGGTATTCCGGTGCGCAGGCTGATTTGTTTGAGGCTTTCTCACAGCGAGATGCTCTTGAGGAGGAAGAGGGAGATACAGGATTGTTACTTGATGACATGGCTTGTTTCTCAGTTGTCACTTCTCAAGTGTCATCAGGTGTAACATCATCAGCAACATCTGTCCCGCTTATGACAGTTGATGGATCTGACAGTGACCCTTTCAAGGACCTGTTTGTAGATGAAGCTGCAAGACCCTCTTTTCCCAGCAATAATGATCTGTTCATGTCACTGTCCTCTGAAATTGTCAGAGCAGGCAAGGAGCCACTGATCTCACGGCCATCTGTCTCTGGTCCTGATCCTTTAGAGCTACTTTCTGCAAACCAAGCAATAGCATTGGGAACCTATGATTTTCCCAGAAATTCTCTGCATACTGAGGACTTCTTCTCAATTCCTTCCCTTGTTGTTCCCCAAGCAGCAGCTGTAGCACAGGGATTACCACTTGAGCCTACAAGGCTTCCAGAACTGCTTTGGGACAGTGATAGCTATGGTTCAGGGTCTCCATCAACCACACGTGCCCCAGATTCGCAGTATACAGGAGATGTCTCTTCTGATGTGAGCTTTGAGGGGGATGCTGCATCTCCATTCTGTTCTTTGGAACCAGTGAGATTGGATCCTGGTGCATCATTGATGGAGGGTATGGGCCTGGTCAATCCTCTAGAAAGTGAGGAGATGATCTGGTACAGCGTATAAGTGTGCTCAATATTGTCCATCTCTCTGATAGAGCTTCCAATTTGCAAGGTTTATATCTGTGTTGTGACAAGCATTCTGGATCTGCTGTGAGTACTGTTATTTGTTCTGGTGCTGAGTCAAACCCATGTGTTCTTGAGATCACTCCTAGAACTTTCTACTCAGATTTTTGGTTGTTGGGTTCTATGATACTACCAGATTATGGTCTGTTTGTGCTCACTGTTTGTTAGGATGCCATGCCTCCTCAAATGTTCTGCGGGAGGAAGCTACAATTGTCTTAGACCTTGTCTTATGTTTGAACTCTATTCCAGTTGAGTCTCTTTTCTCTGCTTTTAGGGTTGGGTTTCGTCTTTATATTGTTTGCTGATATGTTATCAGATCTGAAATCTCGCTAGCCTCCTTATTGGGTCATCTTTTGATTCTATTCAGGTTGACACTTAGATCATAAGTATGGAGAAAGTTCTCAGTATGTATGAAGACATATTAATTCATATTGAAGTCATATGAGGTTGGAGGAAAACATGGCAGGTGACTGTAAAGGCAGTGTTGCACAACATCTGACAGCTGCTGAAGTGGGAGGCATATTGTGGGGTCAAACGAACTGAATTACATGTGTGGATCCTTACTGAAGCTGTTTCATTCCATGGAGATTTCCCCTCATTGTTTCTGCTGGCCTTGCAGATGCATAACAAGGCCACATTCAATGAGGTGAACCTTTAGTGGCCTAAAGTAAAGTTAGTTTTCTTCTTCTCTACATCAAGCTTTATTCTAGGTATGTTGCAGAACAGTTGTTAGCCTTCTACCTTTCTATACTTACTGCATTACCTGTGGTAGGAAGGATTGTCAATCTAAAACTTTGGACCTGAACATGACAGTGACTTATGAGCATGAGCCAATCTATGAGCATCATCTCTAAACAAGTGTATAAATTTAAGCTAAAACTTTTGGGTTTCTTTTGCTCTCCAATTACAATGTACCCCTTTGAGTCATGTTGCTATCCATTGCCTACCATGCTTGTATCCATGTATGAGAGGGGATTTTCCTTGCCTGGTTTGGAATATTGCCCAACGAGCAATGACATTACACTCTTTGAATTTTAAGATTTTGGGTTTGGAACCATACTATCCTTCTAAATTGGACTATCATCCAAATGCATAACAATTGAATTGTCTACTATTGTATTGCCAATCGCAAACCTGGTGAACCTTCATCCAAAAAGTTGCAATTTAATCAACTTATAGAAGATTACACTTTTAGGGAGAGACCACTAAGGGAAATCCACATGCACACAAATGCATATAAGAAACCTTCTATTGTGAGCTCAGATGACAAAATGGTAGAATTCATCCATTTCAAACAAAAGCTAGATGAATAATGTTTCTTACTTTAGCAAAAGGTGTTCATGAGCCACATGGCAACATTGAAAAGAACTCTATGTGTTTTAAAATAAGACTTTGTTCAGTTTTGAACAAGAGTCAAGAAAACGCCTTTTCCCTCACAACTTGGTGATTTTTTTGACAAAGTGCCAAAATATAACCTTAACTCCCTTCTTAATAGGAAGTCTTCAAGCCTTGGTAAAAACTGGGACTCAAAACAGGGACTCAAATTGTAGGTGACAAGTGGAGACCTAGATGTTTTCTCTATGCTGCTATTTTAATTCAAACATTTTGCATTCAAATTACCTGAGCCAGTTACACAGATTTCAGTTTCTCTCTTAATTTGATGCAATCCTGCAAAACTTCATTTATAAACACACCGTAGGTTTGGAAAATGTACAAAGGAATAAGAAAAAGGAAAAGAGAGAATTTATAGGATGTCCAAGTTAGCTCAAACTAGATGTCAAAACCTCTGTTGTTTAAAACTGCCCTTAAAGGGTAGAGCTAATTCCTGTTCAGTTCAGCTGCTTGTTAACGTACCCATTTGGCATGTTAGTTAAACATGTGGAGAGTTCCTTGAGAAGGTGTTCAAAAAGATGAGAAAAAGTTGGAATGCTTCTTTGAAGCACAAAGTTTTAATATAACCATATCCTCAGGCCAAGTTTCCAAAATTCAATTCCTCCACTGAAAGCAATGTTGTCTCATTGCAGAGAAATATGGACCCTCACAAAATTTCTACACAAAGCAATGGTGTCTCATCAGAGATATTTTGAAATTCAAAAGTTTTTGGAAGAAAGAGTCTTCCAGCCAAAGCAATTGTTTTCTTGCCACAAATGTTTTGTGGCCATTGCTGATGGTCACACGCACCGATCTCGATCTGCTTTCAGCCTTTGAAGTACCTTGGTGCCCTTCTCCAAACATCAGCTGGAAAGTTTGGATCAAAAACTGGTCAATGAAAGTTTTTTTGGGGGGGGGGGTGGGTGTGGATGAGGATGCTTGACAACACATGTATGAAATCTTATAAGATTACCAAAAACACAACTCATGTAACTTTGTGAGTAGTCAATCTCCTTTCTTCTCTTTACATAATATGTTCAACCACCAACCTTGTATAGAATGAAGAACTCGGCTTGTGAAATTGAGAGAACATTGTCCTACTATGGAGAAAGATGCTCTACATTATTCTAGCAAATTTTTTCTACCTCTGATTTGGGTTGATGATGCATTCATAGTGTGTAAACCCATAATGGTTAGGCAATTTTAAAGAGCTAAGGTCAAATTAAGAAAATAATATATTTTGTTAGTTAAAAAAGTAAAACCAGAATGTTTGACAAAAATGAAAAAAATAATCATAATATCACTTCAAAGTTCATATTGCATGAATTTGACAAAACCATTTGCTGAGTTTTCACTTTTTTTGTGATTTGAAAATTGGGCTTTTCTTCTCTTTCCTTTTACATCAAAATATGGTTCATTTCCTTTTTTCTTTTCTTTTCTTTTCTGACTTGGTTAGAAGCGAGGTTTTTTCTAAAAAACAAAATTTTGGGTCAAGTTTTTGAGGTAGGTGGACTGATGATCATCCATCAAAAGGAATGAGCCAGACAAGTTTTGCATCCTTATGGACTTTTTGCACAATGTAATTTATTCAAATGTTACAAACACATTATAAAATCATCAATTTAACAAAAATATTTATGAGGTTGCCAACTTGAATAAGAATATTTATTGAGAAGAGAAATTCAGTAAACATGCACCAATCATATGATAATGAACTTTTAAGTGAATATGGACTATAATTTAAGTTTTACATTAACATTCAAATGCATTTTTTGGTTATGGATTCATCTCAATATTTTTAATAAACACTCAATATACAATACATGATGAAAAAAAAAAATTGATTGAAAAACATTACAACAAAAAAAGTAACTAACAAATAACTAAGGACTTCTGAGTGATTAGATTTAGATCTTATTTTCAAAAGTTTCAACCTTAGTTATTTTTTGTTGGATTGATGTTTTCCCCCCCTGCCTAACATGTATGATAAAAAGTTTTTTTAGATGGGCAGCCTTTCATATCGACTTTATTAATTAATTAATCATCACATAAGGCCCACTCAACATTGGTTTTTAATGTTTTTTTCTCATTCTAATGTAAATTTGTTCATTCTAATATTAATTATATGAACTTTTGGGACTAAGATTGTTGCCACTTTTGAGCCATTGTAACTCCTGAAAATAAATAGGTCAAAATTAAAAACTATATTGCAATTTGAGGGCGTTCTTGTTGTTGTCCAAATGCCCTGGACCAGGCAAATTTAATAGACTTCATTTCACAATTTTCAGAGCTAAGCTAAGGTGTGGACGAGATTGTTTTTTGAGTGGATTTTGTTGCTGGAAATTCAAACAAATTGCAAAAATTGGGTTTGGAAGGAAAAATCAGTTGAAACATCAATATGTTCACACTTGGGCCAACAGCACATCCTACACTAGTCATTGTGAAAATGTTAAATTATGGGTTTCTTTGCAGCTTTTGCCCCTTCACAATTCTCACTTAATGGCTGCTAATGTTTGGAGCCTGTGGAGATGGGGAGTCACACAGACTTTGGTAGAAAAAGCTTGTTCCAACTGATGCTACAGAATTGAATGTTTTCTAAGGCCTTGAAATTGACCCAAGGGCCAAACCTATGTTCTCCACTTTTTTTCACTCTCTTTTCTTTCCCTTTTTGTTTCCTATCTTCTCTTTTTTTTCCTCCCCCTTTTTGTTTCCTATGTTCCTTTTTTTTCCCCCCCATTTTTGTTTCCTTTGTTTCCTCCAACAAGGGTCCATTCACTCTTTTTTGTAGTTGGTATACCATGAGTTTGTGACTTGTTATCAATTTTCAAAAAGGTCATCAAAGACCAAAACATGAGAACTCTTCGGGTTTTAGAAAACCTTGAGCACAATCCAAAGGGATAATAAGATGCTCCACAAGAAACACATATAGGGTCCCAATGACATGAGTTAAATTTAAAATATAGGAGGACATTATTTGCAGGTGTGGGTTTGACTAGACTTCAACATCATGCTAACTGCCCTACCTCATCATATGTATGTCAGAAGTAGGTGTTGTCTTCTCTAGGCTCTATTCAACTCATGTTACCACAAAATAATTTTTTTCCAACTACCCATGTTTGTTCTTCTCTTAAGAGGTGTGCTAAATGCCTTGTTACATAGTTATGCTTAGATAGGGGTGGGTTTTATTCCACACACTTGTTACCATTAATGTTCCTAATTGTGCTCCCCATTTGTTCTCCATGTCTTCAATTTGAAATTAGTTCTCATTTATGTGTTGTGTTCAGTGTTTTTAGTTTTGGCGAGGAAAAAACCAAAAAATAAAACAAGACCATTGCTACAGATAGAAAGGTTTTTTTTTTTTTTTTTTTAGGGAACAAAGTTGGCCCAAAGTTGTCACATTATTAGGAAAAACAAATTGAAATCACCATATTTAGACAATAGGTTCTATCTAGCATGTTGTCAGCTCAATTCCTAAGCCTTTTTACTTTTCTCTCTAGCCTATAGTCAAATATGGCGTCTTTTGGTTGATCACCAACTTGCTTACCTCACAAATTTGAGAAAAAAAGCACGGATTGTGTCACACATACATTTCATATAAGAGTTCAACTTTCTAGAAAAAATATGTTTGAAATAATAAATTCCAAAGATTCCATACAAGTTCTTATTTTTGTTATCTAGTGAGATTTGATTGGTCAGAACACGTCCAATTTCAAACCAAGTGATATTTAAAGGTTTCCATTGCCAAAAGTGTGAAAAGAAGAGTAAGAATGGACCAAAAATGGTTTTGAATGTGTAGCAATAAATATAGAAAAATGGATTAATTTTTTTTTGTATTTCATACCTAGTTATAGCCAGATTTGGCTAAATCTTCCAAAGGCTGATTGCCATAATTTTTCACATCTTCCTATGTATGATCTCCACCCGATCTTTCTTTTCAACTTTCTCAAGTAGGTGGGACACTGGTGATGATCCCAAAGAGGAATGAACCAAAGTTGGCTAGAGCTCAGAAAGGCCAGTTGAACTTTTTTTTAAGAATCCTTCCTACTTCTGACAACCTAGAGGAACTCACTATCTAAATATGGCAACTTCTAACTTTTTCCTCTTTTTTTTTTCCCCCTCATGAAAATATGGAGACTTTTTTGTAAATTTCCCAAAAAAACCCATTTGTGGAATTAGCTTGGATTTTTATTTTTTTTGTCACCACAAAAGAAAAAAAGCAAAAAAAAGCAAAAAAAAAAAAAAGCTGGCATGAATTCTCCAGTTGCTCTACAATAAAAAAATCCCAAAAATAATGCTGGTGGTGAGTGAGTGGTTTGAAGAATTGGGAGTGATTAAGCTCATGATGGGGTTGGTGGGATCTTCAAATACTAGACAATAGTGGGAGAATACCTTTGAATGCAGCTGGCTACATCATTGCATTGCAGCTCTTGTGTATGTATTGCAGATTAATCTAGTGCAGATCTCTGGATAGCTAGGTTGCAGGAAGCAAAATTATTTATTGAAGTATAGCAAAGTTTAAGATCACAATTGCCTCAAAATATATGCAGTTGCTAGCTTCAAGGAACTTAGCCATGAAGAAATCCTTGTGTTATTGGGTAGTGATTAATATTGATTGATCTAGAGATGAGGAATCTGCTGCAATGCGATGTTTAGATCAATGATATTCCCCGCATTGATGATCATAATCAGTTAGATCATCAGCTCAAGAGAGCTGATCTAGAATTGATCTAGATCATTTTTCCGGACTCTAGTCATCATGCAGCAGCTCATAGATCATGATCCAGATTTGCATATATGAAAATAAAACTCTTAGATACAGTGAACAACATGATCATGTATGTCACTCAGGAACTTACAAGACAACGTTGCTGCACGTCTCAGCGCCATGTCCAACTAATATATATTTTTTATTAACATAAGTTCGAGAAATTTTGTTTCTTTTTTTCTCTGGTGAACATTTTTCCATTCCTGAGATGAATAGAAAAATGATCTATTCATTTTGTCTTTGGTGAACAATTTTTTGATCTGGACTTTTCTCGCTCTGGGATCGATGATATAGTTGCTCATGTCTTCTGGAGCTTGGAATTCTCTCTTGGGTGTCCATGGGTTTCCGCATCAGCTACTGGTTATGGATGTAGATATAAGCTAGCTAGCTTCTCCTTTTAGGAATTGACTCAGATCAATCGAAGAATCACCGCTAATTGCAGCAGCAGGATTTGCAAGATGAAGTTCGTGCAGCTAGTTGCAATTGTAGTGCTGTCATGTGCAGCTAGTTGTAGCACACTAGTGGAGTCGAGAAAATTAGCTGCAGAACCGGATCGTGAACCCAAGGTGGAATTTTTCGATTTCTCAGGCGAGGATGCAATCGTGAGCTGCGCAGAGCAGCCATCCAAGAAGCTAGAAACGGGAGAGATGGTCTCTGTTCCTTACACACACAGCAGCCAAGCTTGCTCCGTGACTCTCCTCAAGACTGGCAAGTACGTCCCTTTCGTGGTCAGCCAGGTGCTACCCGGATCCTCCAATTCGGGCCTCTCGGTCTCCGTCGACATCGATGAGACCTATCTCTTCTTCACCCTCAACGACACTGACGAGCATGCATTTGTGAACTACAGGCTGACCTCAGACGACGATCATACAGCAACAGAACCTGAAGAACAACAACAAACTCCGATCACAAACTCGATACTAAGTCAGTAGAGTACTACAGCGCCTTCTGCTGCAGCTGGTAAGCTTACTACCCAATCCTCTTCTTCTTCTTCTTCTTCTGACCTAACTTTTCTTCTTCTTCTTTATGTATATATGTGTGTTTTGGAGCATGAATTCGGGAATCCTTGAATCTTCAATCTAGTTGATCTGAATGCTGTTTTGGTGGGTTTTGGATTTGCAGATTGAATATTGGCAGTAATATTTGGAGATGAAGAGCTTGAAGAGGGAGATCATGAGCAGCTTCAAACTGATCTGATGAGCTGCAATGATCTCTGGTGTACCATACTTGAGGGACTTGAAGAGCTGTTAGAATTCAAGTTCCAGGGCATCACAAGATCTTCTTCCAAGAAGCTGCAACAAATTGTACATTACAGTCTCTCCAGGGTAGATTGAATATGAATCCCCTTCTTACAGTTAGAAGTAATTAGAACTCACAAATTTGAAACTTGTGAGTAAATTGCATATCAAGATCAGCTCAATTTTCTTGTAGATCTGCACACAAGTGTTCCTGTCTTCAGTCAATAACTTTCTGCTGTGCAATTAGTCTGAGAAGTCCTTCACAATTAAGTCCCAGCTCATAAGAATTTGTGGAGCTTTGAATCACATTACTTTGTAGACGTTCAGCTAATACAAATTTTATGATTTTGACAAATTCAAAGTTGAAGATTATGAATGTGCAATTTAACAAAATTTGCACAACAAAACATTTGTTAGTATTGTTCTTGTTGTTGTTCACAATTTTTTTATTGTTCTTGTGGATCAAGAATTTTAATTACCAAGTTTTTCTAGATGCAGGGTTAGATCAACTTCACCAAACTGTTTGCAACTGACACCTATATTATGGAGAATGAAGAAAAAAATTTACTTCAGTTCTTTGTGATTTTGCTCCTCCAAGGTCCTGCATGTAGAAATTATTGCAGATCATTCTGACTTGGGTGGTTTTTTGGGTGCTTGTGTTAGTGGTCACTGGCAGCTCTGAGGAATGAATGCTCTCACAAGCTGAATGGACCTGCATTTTGTTGTCTAGCTTGAATCTCTAACTCTACTGACAGACAAATCTAGTGCAACTCCTGGCTTTTCTAGTTTTTTTTTCTTGGCTAATTCTTCACCACACAATCTCCAGTGATCCAGGTTCCTGGAAAGAATGTGGTAATGGAGGGTTTAGGGTTTAGGGTTGGGTTTAGGGTTTAGAGTGTATATGTAGGATGGGTTGGTAATGCAAGCAAAGTAGTGAATTCTAGTACCCATTTGTCCACCACCCATGAATGTGCTCTAGAAAGCATTCCATTAGATCATTGAGTACTTCCACCAGTTTCTTTGAGCTGTCTTTACAGGATTTCATGCCATGATTTGTTTCCTTGGACTGGAATCTGGAACTGTCATGTCCATTATTTAGTCTCCCTGGGCAACTTTTTCCTGCACATTTTCTTTGGTAAGGACTTTTGTACTGCATGAAATGAAAAAAAAATGTTAGGTGTTGGATTTAATAACAAGGAGCCTAGAGTCACATTGAGTCATCATGAATCACTTGTGTAATCCACCCATTTTGAAGGGAAAAACTTTGCATTAATCTTATTTAGTCCAAGTTTTGAGAAAGTTTGCTGACATGAAAGTTTGCATTCAGCAATTGGCCCTGAACAAGGTAGCTACATCCCCATAGGCCTGGTTGTCCATATGAACCTGTAAGTCAGTAGCTCAAAATAGCTAAAGAGGTTAGTAGCAAGCTCAACTATGTATGATGTTTGTTAACTCTTGCCTAACTACAAGGTTCAATGAACTAGTGTTGGCAAATTCTTGGGGTACATTACAAGACCCATTGGGTTTGGCTTTAGAGTTTTTTTTCAAAATTGAAATGGAAGACCCTTTGGTTTCAACTCTAGGGAATATTTCAAAAATTAAAATAGAGTCACATTTTTTGACCAACGGTTTAGGTCTGATGGGTCAAACTTTTAGAAGAGCTTTCAATTTTGAGTTTAGGTCAAGATCAATTTTGACTTATTTTTGGGTATAGTTTCAAAATTGATTTTTAAACAATTTTTGAAATTTTTGGATTTTTATGTTCTCAAAAGGTTCTGATATTGCTCTCATCAAGTTTCCTTAACTTCTCAATGAGTTCTCAAAGTTCTCAAAATGTTCCTCGACATGTTCCCAATAACAATACTACGTGGACATAGTGTGTATTATCTGATTCATATTAATTAGTTAATGGGGTGATAGATGCAAAGTTTTTATTTTCTTTTACAATGAGTCTCTTTGATTGACCCATCACTAAAAAGAACTCAAACTTTTGGCACTTCTCAAATTATATTTTTGCATTTTGCACTCGCAAAACACAAATATAGAAGTCTTTTCCTTTGATTACTTTTATAATTTTCGAGAATATTGTTAGGCTAAAGTTATAGGATAAAAGGGTGAAGAAAAGAATTGGACCTGTAATGTGCTCGGCATTAACTTATTGCCTGAGTCGAATTTTCATTACTAAAAGTGTTGGGCACCATTTCTGACCTAATGATAAGGAGCACCAAACTTTTATCCAGAACCAGCCCAATCCTGGTTTGTACATGTTAGAAGGTTTTCATGCCAATATTTTGATTGCCGAATTTAATGAGTTGCTTACCTTTGTAGGAGTCATTGATCTTTCAAGGAACAAGTCTCCAAGTGTATTCAGGCATTTGCTAGAACTTGTGCTTTCTGACGAATAAATTGCATCAGTTTAAAGGCTGAAACAGCAGCCCATGTGTTGCAATTGCAAAGCTTCATCATTTAAGTACTCTCTCTCTCTTGCAGGCGCAAGTGGCTTTGTAGCTCTGTCAATTTCCCCAGTACCCATTTTTTAAAGTGATGCAATTGAGGTAGTTGGCAATGTCTCTTCTCTCTCCTTCTATCTCTTTCTGCATCTTCAATGATTGGGTGGGTTTTACAATTTTTGAGTGGGCTTCACAATTTCCAAGTGGGCTCAACAATTTTGGTGTTGCACCTTGAAAAATTCGCATATCAAACTTGCCTATCATTAGAGGAAAATTCTGACAGATTCTTAACACTGGGCAAAGCCCGCAGTCAAGGGCATCACTGAAATCAGCTGGGCTACTACCCTGACACACGCCCTTATTTTGGTAATGCCCTTGACCTCAAGCTTTAAACTACACATTATTCCTTCCTTCCTTCTTCAATTTGCAACTCTCTTTCTCAATTTGTTTTGTCGATGGTTCCATACTAGGCAAAATATTTCTGACCAAATTATTTATGACAGTTATAAGGATTGCCTATGTGACAAATACTCTGTGCTCTTATTGCATGCAACGAATGGTATTGTACTTGTTTGGTTTTCTAATTGTCAGTGCTTACAAATTATTAGAGCATCCCCACCAAATGCTCCGAATGCGACGCACTCTGAACATATTTCTCATATCCAAGTTTGTCACTAACTTTTCTCCAACCCCAACCCTAAAAATGAAACTGGTACTAGAAGTGAGTGGGAGACTATTAATGGCAACCCACTTGGAACAATCAAACTATCTACCCAATCAGAAACAAAGAGCAAGTCAATAAATATGATTTGACAGTGTGAAATTACACTCTTCCAGAGCTCCTCCAGGGCGGCTCTGGAAACGTGCATATTTCCAAGGTCCCGGCATTCTTCCTTCCACTGGATTGGACTCATGAACCGCATCCAAGAGATTTTCAGTGACAAGGTCACCACATACTGAGGCATTGGTGGAGATGCTCTTGGAGATGGAAAATAATACCACACAAATCATCATCTTATCATAAATAGGGTAGTTGTGTGTTTCTTTCTGCAAACAAAAAGCAAGTTTGGAACCAAACACAAAATGGTTGGAGCCAAGATGCACTTCTGAGAACCCTTTTTTTACACACCATTATTTGCTTGAATGAAAGAAGAAATGACAACTTGGTAGGTATAATATATTTTCACATAATTTCTTCTGCATGCATTAGTAACAGCCTTTTTCAATAGACCTAAAAAAGGATATGATGGGACAACTTACACTCTGGAGATTTGGGCTGATTCATGTCCTGTTGCATATCACAAGGGTTTGGTGAGACTCCCTTTTGTCAATATAATAATTTTGCGCATGTACTCTCTCATGTTGTGTTTGCTCTTTTTCATGGCCCACCCACTCAATAGTTTTTGCAAGAATACATGTTGTTTTATTTTGGTACCAAATGTTTTGTAAATTATGGGTGGGTTAATTGTAAACCCTAAAAAAAAGTGAGTATTTCTAAACCCTAAACTGAAGCATCATCATTATTGTTATTAGATTTCCAATTGAGCATAAATAAAATGTATTTGTAGTAGGCTTGTTGTGATTTAATATAGTGTAACGGGTGACCTTAATTTTGTTATTCCATTTACTTGTGGAACTAAAGAACTACCCACCACTGGTCATGACTCGTATAACTATATTATACTATCCCCTGTAAAGTGTAGCAAAGTCGCAGGCCGAGGTGAATCAATGTTGGGTGGTTCTCACTTTTTAAAGAGAACCCTTGGTTCCAGTTCTTGTAAGAGTTTTGAGAAATAGGTTTGATTCTTGAACAATTTCTTTGGGGAATGTGAGTGAGGATGAAATTTTTTTTATTCTCGTGTTCCTGTCATGTTCTCAGCCTGTTCAAATATATGTTCCCAATGATTTTCCCCATGATGCTCCTCACGTTCTCAAACTGTTCCCAAGGGTGTTCCCAATAGGACCTCATTTTTATCTCATATTCTTAGCCCAAAGATCTCCCTTTCTCACCTATGTAGGTGAACCCAAAGGGACGGCACTGTATTCTGACATAGAAACTGCAATTTGGGGGAGCCTCCCATGTTTCAGTATTTTTTTTCAATTATACGCCAATCAAAATGGCCCATTGCAAAAAAAAATAAAAATACCACTATGTTCCCTTTAAGTTCCCAATGGATTCTCATCAGGTTCCCAATATGTTCCTCAAGTTCCCAATGTGTTTTCCCACATTTTCTCCATAACACCTCATTTTTATCCCATATGCGTTGGCAAATGTTGTCCCCCGGAAACCTATATAGCCAGGCCAAAGGAAAGTAACTCTATATTTCAAAATAAAACCTTCTATAATGGGAAGCCTACATTTTTTCTTTTTCTTCAATGATGGGCCAATCAAATTGGCTCATTTTGAGAAAAAAAAAAAATTGAACTTGGGAGGCACCTCATCTAGTCAATAGGAGAGAGGTAAATAACCCATTTTGACAGCTTTTGAAATAATGCATTAATTGGTTGGAGGGCAATCTGTATAGTGATTTTGATATCGATGTCTGTATGGAAACAATGAAAGGGCAATAGTGTTGGCAACAAGAATTCAAGGCTACCAAATGATAAACCTTTCAAAATGGAGAGCTTTCATGGGAGTTGTTGAACATAAAAGCTTGGCATCAACTTGCTAACTCGATCGTGAATGTCGAAAGAATGAAAGGCAATGTTTTTGGTAACATGAGTTCAAGGCTACCTTATCAACCTTTTGAAAATGAGATCTTTTATAGCAATTGTTGCATATAGAAGCTTGGCATTGTCTTTGTAATGATTTTGATGGTAATGGTAACTAATTTAGTTGCTCAAAGGTTTACAATTAAGCGTGGAAATGGTGATGAGCATATTGAGAAAAGAAATTCAAGGTGGAGCATAGGAAGCTTGAAAACTTAGCTAGGGATCACATTTTGAAAAGTTGTTCAAAGTTTTGTATCCAAGCAAGTAGTATGGAGATTGTGAGTATCTAGTGAACATTGCACATTTGTTTCCATCTACTTTTCATGGGTGTTGTGTTATGGGTAAAATTATTAAGGAATGAAAAAATCTAGGTGTTGGTCTAATGTATTGAAATGAAAATTCTTGACAGTTTGTTATTACTCCTTGAAAGGAAAACTCCATTATTTTGTATCTTTTGAACCATGATAAGCACATCTCCAACAAATCAAGGTGTGATTAAACTTGAACACTATGATCAACTATGCAATTGCTTTTGACATATAGTTCACAAATAAGCACAGAAGAGTTATCAAAAGTTTTTTATTTCACTTTTCCCATGTGAATTGTTTGTAACCATGAAAGGTTTCTTAACTAAGCCTTCAGTGAAGATTGGAAGTGCTTAGCCCAATTGATATCCTAGTGAATGAAATTAACACATGTAAAAAAATTGTTTGTATTCATTTAAAATAATGGGAACTAGGGCAACTAAAGGCATTTTATTCTACATGTTCAAAATATATATTCTTAAACAATGGTAAAGTTTTGTTGGTCCATGGGATGTTAATGTGTAAGCAGTATTGTGTTCATCGTTGTTCATCATTTTCAACCCTTAATAAAGGATTTAATTTCTTTGCCATGTCAATATAAAGTGGCTTGTAAATAAATCAAAATCATTATTTTGTAATTCAAGGTTTATTTTAAGGTTTCAAGCTTGCATTTATGTACTGAATTTTTTTTTTTGAGGTTCTAAGTTTATTTATGTGAAAAGTGATGTGGACACAAAATGTCAATAATGATGTTAAAACTTAGACTTGGAAAATGTTCAAACATAAGGAAAAAATGGAGTTTGAATTCAAGCTTGTGTGAGTTTACTTTTGGGTTGGGATTGAAGTAATTTGTAAATGTAAATGTTGTTGTGTTTTCAAAGTATGAGTTTTGATTTTTGAATCAATAAATAAATAAAATTATGCCCCAATGTTTCCTTTCAATGCATTAAGCAAAGTTTAGTGACATCAAAATTTCTTTTGTTTTGTGTGATGATGAACATATTTTCAAGTCATGTTTTTGTTGAACCATAAGGTAGAAGCATCTAAACCCATTAGAATAATATATTGAGCAAACTAGTTTTTCTTTATTTTAAATCAAAATTTTCCCATAAAGACAACTTAAAATTCAACCCAAGTTGTAACAATTTTTTAATTTTTTAATTAGTTGTGAATTTGTAAAACTCATGATAGGTTCCCCTAACCATTAGTAGGTTCCTCTATGAATGGTGGGTGTAGCATTTCAAATACCTAGAAAAAGCTTAAGAACTTTTAATATGTTGAAATATAAAATCCCAAAAATAACCCCACATGTGCTGAAATAGCCCATGAAATGGGCTAGATTTGAAAATATTTGAAATAGATAAGTTAACAAAAATTTTATAAGACCTTAAACTAAAAGTTGTTAAAAGCATGCATTCATAAGCATATTCAAATAGTTTTGAGAGGTTTGAAATATGACATTGTTTAAAGTACACTTCTAGTTTTAGGGTTTTCCCTCATGTAGCAAACTACAAGTTAGGAAAATCAATTGAAATTTATAATCATTGTGCAACTTTTATACAACCTTTTGTTTTCTATTCATCAATAGTAATGTTTATGGTATATGTTCAAATTGTTAATTTTGATGTTTCAAAACTTTGATGATAGTTTCATGCATAAAATTTGCTTCTATGTGGTTTTGATATTATGGTTTTATAGTTTGGCTTAATTGGCCATTTTTGTTTCCCTTCAAATTTTCTTAATTATAACCAAATTGACACAATATGATATGAATTTTCAAAAACATACCCCTTTCAAACTTTTAAAAGTATTTTTTGGTGCAATAATTAGACCATTATTTGAATATAGGTTGGATGAAAAAATGGATGGAAAATTCACATCTAAATTATGAATGAAAAGCTTTCAAAATGGATGAGAAACTTTAAAATAAACTTAAATCCCAAAACATCAGAAAAAAATTTAATAAAAAACATGTGGCAAGTTTAAATTGGTCTTGAACCTACCTTTTAGGTTTGGAGATTTTGAAATAAAAGAAAAGAAAAGGAGGTCCAGATTGAACACATGGATCCCTTTACCTTGAAGCACTACTACAAATATGTGTTTTTAAACTAGTTTTTTAAAATTAAATTTAGTCATATTTTTAATCACATTAGATAATGGACAAAATTGGTTGTAATCATATTTGACACAAATGTGAGTACAACAATATGATTAACATAAATATGTTGGTTTGAAATGATTAAAATGATCAAGGCTATTAATTGATATGGCATTATTAATCTGATTTTAAATTAAAAGTCATATTATTTATATGAATATATAATGGCATTATGAAACTTTAATATTTTTGAATTATAGGTGAATCCAAAACCCTACCACCTTTGATCTATGATTCAACATTGGAAATTTTTTTATTTTTTTCAAGCTAACATTGTCAGCTGACATCATACATGCCATTGAATCCCCAAACTTAGGATTTTTTTAATGATAAATGTTTTAAATAAGGTTTCACCCATATCCTCCTTGACCATACTCCAAGCCCTTCACCACTAAGCCATCACCTCACGTGATGAAAAAAAGTGACATCACAAAATATAAAAGTTACACATATTTTGAACAAAAAAGTGATTTTAAAAATATCATTATTCGATTTAATTGATTTGGTAGTTTTCTTATTACATTGAACTTCATAAATTTTTTTAATAAAAAATATTAGTAAATCATTATTATTTTAAATATTCATTAATTAACAAATTCAAATGCATCATTTGAAACTTTTAATTGAGTTATATATTCAAATATTATTTAAGTACATCTAATTTATTAAGTTTCATGAAAAACTTTGTGATTTTTTTCCATTTCAAAATGTACAACTAAGATGGTTTTAAATATTTATTTAAAATAATCATATGTAATGTCTGAAATATAATTATTTAAATAAAACATTTACTTTCCCAATTACATTGAAAATTCTATTTCCTTTAGTTTCAAAACATGAAAAAAAATTAAAATCATTTAATTGAAAAATTCATATATAATGTATCAAATCTTTGATTGAGTTATAATTTATAATTATTTAGGTAAAAATAGTTTATTATTATAATCATATTGAACTTTTTGATTCCTTTCATTTTCAAAATGTGAACAAAAAATTCAATATTTGTTTCAAAAATTCAAGCAATGGTTTTTTTTGCTTGGGTTAGAAATTTTGCATATAACTATTTGGATACATTTGGTTTCCTTACTTTCATCATTGACTTCAATTTTATTAAATTTTTAATCCAACGTCTTAAACATTCCATTAATTTACATATTTGGATTTATGCCATATATTTACTAAAAATTTAATGGTTTAAAAATATATCTTTAAAATATCATAACAAAAAAATTTCACTTTTGAAATTATGGTGTTAAAATTTGTATGCCTTCAATCTTATATCAGTTTTTGTAATAAAAGTAAGAGAATCCAATTGAATGTTACAATGTTTTTGTAGTAACAATAGAATTTACTATTCTATAAATTAATGAATTTTCTATATATTTTTGAATTCCAATTTAAATGGATGTACATTAGTTTTATTCTATTTTTCATTAATTAAAAGAAGTTACTTTGTTTTATTATTCCATTTTACTCATGTCAATTTATCATAAATAAATAAATAAATAAAAATAGGTTTAATTTGGGGCTAATTTAATTTGGACATATATATGCATTCAATCAATTCATCACAAATATGAATTGAATCATGGAATTTGAATAAGTCACAATTAGCATGTACATTTAGTTAATTATTATGATTTATTATCTATAATTTTGATAAAAGCAACAAAATTTTAATTAATATTCCATATTTTCATTCCCATTTTCTCAAATTTTCCCCCTTGTAAATTATTTATTTATTTTAATAACTATGAATAATAATTAAAATCATGAAAGTTATATCTTTTGTCATTTTTTTTGGTAATGATGTTTGAAAAATGAGAACATGATTTTTTTTCCATTTTATTAATACCACATCATTAAAAATAACATTATAATCATGTGTGTCATATTTTATGACTAATTCTAATCATGTTAGTTGTATTGATCAACATAAACAAATCGATGTGGGCACCCACAATTACCATGTGTGCAAGATACTGTCTAATTTGACTATAATGCTAAATTTTTTACTTATATCAAACATTACTACTCTTGATCTTAGTCATGATGAACACATTTTATCACTTTAGACTACTAATGTATTCTAAATATTGATTATATAGTCATTTTAGACATGATGTTAGTAGCATAAAAACCATGTTTTTGTAGTAACGAGGTTTCAAGAAAACTTGAACTTGAATGCTAATCATGATGTTGAACTCCATTCATTGCAACATTTGCCTCTTTTTGCCTCTCCTTTCTAGTTGCAAATACAACTATTATAGTAACAACTCTTCCTCCTTGTGCATGACATTACCAACCCAGATAGGAGGAGAAGCCCAAGCTCTTGCATTATTTGTTGGCAAAAAACCATTGGGAGTTCCAAGTTTTGACAATGGTGGTGGTAGTAAGGAGTTTTGTTACTACTTCTAGGTTGGGCGCTTGCAAGGAAGAAGATGATAATGACAACCACAAGGGGAAAACCCCTTGATTAATATGATGGCAATGTCATGTTGGTTGGTTAGTTATTTGTTGGTTAGCAAACCTTTATTACTTATTAAACACACTTATCAAGGGGAAAAAAAAAAGGGAAATATAAAAAGACATGAAGAGAGAAGGAAGGGGGGGCTTTATCGCAAAAGTAGGGCCCTCATTATGTGTATATGAAGTTTGTTTTTTCCACCAAACTCCCTTCAACACACCTTCATCACATTCTTAATTAGGTACCTAGGCCCTTGCTAAGATTCAACTCCTTAGGGAGCAATAAATGAAACCAAATTCAAAAATGCCAAAATCACCAAGTGAACTTTTTCAACTAAAAATTAAAAATGCCTCCCCCTAATTGTACTTCCTACCACTTGCAAATTTTTTAGTGTTGACCCAAATTGTAAATGAAACCTCCATGACTTTTGCCACACAAGACAAATGTCAAAACAAAACAACAAAAGGTCCATATCTTGGTATATATAATGTATTCATGCTTTAAATATCAGAAAATTAAATAACTTTTGTTAAAAACACATTTTCGAAATTCATGATTTTCAAGGTTAAAAACACGTTTGAAACAAATATGTTCAAATACGTTTTTAAATGAATTTAATTATTTTAAGTGATTTTTCTTTATAATCATCAATGATCCTAAATTGAAAAGGAATGGTGCACATTTGATAAGGAAAAAAAATGTTTGGAAGAATAACCATTCTCATAGTTGCTTTGAATATGCAAAAGGAATCTTGAAATATGATCAATTTGCATCAAGTTTTGAACAATGAAACTTTATAAGTAATGGAAATTAAGAAGGAAAAGGAATTGAAAATCCAATTTATTATGCTCCCATTGTATTTTTCAAAGATATAAGATCTTAGTTTTAAACATTTGTTACACGTCTTGTGGCTCCTTTTATTGTGTTTGCACCCTTAGGTAATTAAACTAGCATTCCTTATAAGTTGAAGACCAAGACATCTAATGAAAAAGGGAGTGAAATAGATGTGTTACAAAATGAAATGGTCTTGGCATAATTGAAAGCAATGCATGGACATGCTTCCTAAAACATTTTCAAAAGGCAACAAAGTGTGATTAATGGGACATCTATCCTACCCTTAGTACCTAGGCCCTCTTATCCTCCTATAAAATTTGAGTTTATAGATGATCTAACATATATTCCATTGTTTGCTTCAAGCCCTAAATCTGCATTTACATAAAATGGCAAGGCATAGTCAAAGGCAAAATTGTTGTAATCATAGTTGAATAGCTTTGGCACCATGGCATGGGAGATGGTGGTCAATAATGATGATAAAAAAGTTTTAATCAAAGTAAAAAAGGAGGTTAACATAGAAAAAAGAAACATGTGAACCTTAGTGTTCTCAAAACAATTAAAGGTTTAAGAATTTTGATAGATGAAAAATATAAAGCAAAAGATTAAAGAAGTGTTAGACCAAAAACTAAGTGCCAATGAAATACAATGAGTGAACATGATTATTTTAGAAAAGGACTGTATTTCCTTTTCCCAAAATTGTTTTTTTGAATATGAATGAATTTTGGAACAATTTTTTTTGCAACTTGTTATAATAAATGCTTATAGTTGTCCAAGTACATGACAAAAAATTCATCGTTTTTGAATAAATATGAATTTTTGAAAGTGTGTTGATTCCTTGTAAATTCAATGTTTCGTCTTTAAAAATGACAATAATTTCATATCACAACCAATTTTCATTTTTACATTTTTACATTTTCTTGTGTAGTAAACTATAATTTTTTTTCAACATATCACGTACATTTTACCCCATTTATATGTGATAAAAAAATTTTCAAGTTTTAAAATTATGGATCAATTTTGGAAAGCTCTTTGAAGTTATGAAGTTTTAAAATTCCACATATTTTAAGGTATGAATGTTTTTTTCATGTGGTTAATAGGTCTTTATCCTCTTTATTTTTTTCCCATCAAATGTGTTTTATTATGTGTCCTTTTGATAGTCTTTCGCAAAATTGACTATTGTTTGATGTGTTGCTAGTCACTTTTAAAGGTCTTAAATCAAAACTTAAACATAAAATTTCATCAAATGGATTTTTGGTTTGAATTCCTTAACATTCATGTGAATGAAAAACAATAACTTGCCATGATTGCCATGGCTTTAAATGGAAAAACATAAATATTTATCCAATTTTGATTGTTTTTATTTGCGGTCCAATGCCCTTTTTGGTTCAATGGATTGTGACTACACCCAACTAGAAATTCTCATCCTAGCCATAAGTTTTGAATTTGGTTTGAAGTCAAGACAACATCTATGTAAAAAGTTAGTCATAATAGCTACAAACTTGGAATAAATGCTTGTAATTTTCCTTTGTGGAATCAAAACACATCATGAGTGTTTTCCATTTTTGCTTCTACTCCCCAATACCCCACTCCACCTACACTTTATACCATGCATGCATTTTGTTTTATGCATGCACTACATTTAAGTCATTTCAAGGATGAGCTTGTGCATTCGAAATTGCCACATAACAAACATGTCCTTGCTCATATAACTTGGGTCCTTCAATATGTATTCAAAATACTCGTTTGTATTTACAAAAAATTAATGTTAATTTTTGTATATGTTTGATTTGTGCAAGATGTTCACATCATGGAAAGTGGTAGGATACATGCTATCTAGGTGAATTAATAATCCATAATGGTCCATGACCACCATCTTGTTCATACAAATCATTTTTTAATGCCCATTGAACCGCCATGGCACAACTTATGGGTGTCATTGTTCCAAGGTTTATGGATCTTGATGAATCCGACCTAGTAGTGACGTACGCTCAATTTGATTCAAACATACACATATTATTCATTTTTTTGGGCTTTTAAAAAAATACTTCAAAATACTTGATACAAAGGCCAATTTTCAAGCCTTTGTATCATTATAATGTTTTTTTTTAAATACTTGAAAATACTTCTTTTTGAGCACCTTCGAAAAATACTCGTATTTCGTATGTCACTACTATGGAATCCGATACAACCTTGGAACTCATGGACATGTGTACCAAGGGAACTCTACTGTTTAGTAGTAGACGAATGGATTTTTCCACCTATGGCCTCCTAAATGCAAGGTGTAATGAAAATTGCATCATCATAAATTGCATTTTTATTAAAATTCAACACAAATATATAGTTTATGATTATGTTGTAAATTGTCGTGTTTCATATACATGATGAATTGAAATAATTGTTGTTCTAGGGGTCAATCACCTTATCACAATGTGACCATTGCTAATGGATTTGGCATGGGCTTAAGTGGTGGGGGTCATTTTTGCTATCAACTTATTGCGTAAAACATGGTAAAGTATACACAAACAAAAGTGTAAGCAACAAAATATTGAGGTCTTCGAATAAAAGGATTAACAAGTAGATGATTTTTTGGGTACATTATTTCTTAACTCTTGTTTGCATGGATTTCAAATGCTAAATTGTTATAATCATGTTTTTTTAAAAACTATTTGCAAGCACTTGAATTAGACCTAAAATTTGTGACAATTTGGAAAATGAAGTTCAAGTACTTGAAAGTAGGTGAAATGTTTTTGCAAGTATTTGGTTTTTTTTTCAAACACCTCATTATTAAAGTTGTGAACATTACAATATAAATTTTTTAGTTAATGGTGTTTTTTTTCATAATTAAAATCATACCGAACCCCCAAAAAAAGATGTAATCATTAGGGAAATTTTTGGGGTACTTTTAAGTCAAATGATCTAACACAAATTGCTTTAAAAAGCTAGATGGAGGTTAGAGATGACCATTAAAAAAATTAAAAGTTTCATTTGTTTTTAAATGCTAAAAGAACTTGTTTAAAAGTTTGAAAGACTATTTTTTTGTGTTTTCAAATAAAAACAAGGTAACAAGTATGTACAAATATCTTGGTTGCACCCTATCAAACTTTTAAACAATAAAGTTTGTTTTGAAACAAACTTGAAGTTATTTCCATTGTACCAAACATGTTCTCAAACACCCACATCTTGATTAACCAATTGTTTAACACTTGACCCTAGTTTATTTGCTTTGAATATCTCCAATGTACTAACACTTGTAACCACGACCACATAAAACAATATGACGTTACTTTCACATCCCCTAAATGATCCCTTTTCATTTTTTGACAAAAAGTTATCAAATTCATCCATTTTAAATAGGCATCACTATTAAAAAAGCCATGGAGCACAAGAAGAAACCTAAAAAAAACCTTAAAACAACCCATAATAAAATTCTGAAAAAAGCCCCCCAAAAAACCTTTAAACAAACCAAAACATAATACTAAAATAAATCTTAAAATAAATTTTTTAAGAAAAACACAAAATGAAAAACCTTAATAGTTAAAAAAGACTAGAAAAAATGAAACAAGAAAAAATGAGAAACCCTAAAAAGGAATCAAAAAATGAAAAATTGTAAAACTACGAGAAGAAACAAACCAACAAAATGGAAAACTTAGTAATGGAAGAATTAGAAAATAAGGAAGGCAAAAATAAGGAAAAAATAAAAAAGAAATCAAAAGCGAACGAGCCCTCTTGTATAATTTCATGTAGAAGAAACCCTAAAAGTCAACCTATTTAGTCTATAGAACAAACCCTAAAATAACTTTGTAATGAAAACAAAAGGAACAAACCTTAAGAAGTTTTTCAACTGATGTTCTTCCCACAAAGGAATGTAACGGAAAGGCTTAAAAGTAGTCCATTTAGTGTGATCTCATAGAAAAAATATGTCAAAAAAAGTTTCAATGAAGTCTTTCAAGCATGCCTTCGAAAGGGGCCAAAAAACAAGTTTCAAATCTTATTTCACCCCCTATTATCATCACTAGTCCCTAGTTCCATGATTTCATTCCCTAATATTCGGGGTTTATAAATAACTTAAAGTGTAGAGGATGAAACTAGGACAAAAGGTGACAAAGTATGAGACTTTATGAAAAATTCTAATGTGAAGATGAACCATGGTAAAAGTTGCACAAGTTGGGTTTTGGTTTGTTGTTTAATAACATATTCCATATAATTATAATAGTAAATGTTGTATTTTGCACCTCTTTAACAATTATCTTTAGTGGAAACCTAAAAAGATGTGCAACTTAGTGGCATGCAACTTGTGGGGTTGTAAATTTATGGTTGTTTTGGACAATGAAAATATTCAAAAGACATTTAGATGTGGATTGGGATGTTGTACTTGGTTAAAAAGTACAACCTACTTGTCATTTTTTTGAAAAAATATTGCTTTTATTTTTAAAATCAAAATCAACATTAAGGAAGATTATAATAAAAGGTTTCCATTTTAATCCTAAAAATAAGCTAGTTGATGATTAAAGGTTTTCTAAAATAATTGATATAAAATATTTGACGATTTTTTTTGCAAAATAGACCAACAAAAAATTGAGTTTAAACAAGAAGAAACATCCAAAACTTTTCCCATTTTTTGCTGAAAAAAAAATAAAAAAAAATCTTCATTTAATGTATTATGCCCTATAATAGACCTTTAACTACAAACCCAAAACAAAATCCTTTTTTAATATACCCCCAAATAGTTCATAGTCTTGAATTGTTGAACAACTTTATGAAATAACCATTATGTAATACTTGCATTTTGTGAACTTGAGTTTATAGCAAATTCCTAAGGCATTGAATGTAGTCATGATTTGTTTGTAGTCATTACCCAACTTTTAAGATGTGCAAAATAGTCCAAATGACTCATCAACATAACTTTTGCAACACAGAACAATATGGTTAGTGTTTACTACCTACAACAAGGGGGAATAGGTTCCTCCATGTGACAAGGAATCTTTCTCTATTTGTGTTGAAATTGGGGTACACCAATTTCTTAATACAACAAGATTTTGCTTTGAAATTGTTCAACTTTGTCAAACAACTCAAAAATTGATTTTTTGATTTTGTGATTTTATTAAATGTTTCAATTACCTTTACCAAGCAATAACTTATTCACACAATCAATACAACAAAGATTATAGTTGCTCAAACATGTCCCTTACACAAACTTCCAACATCCTTCCTTTTTCCATGATCCTTAACCTTCCCTCGTAAGCCTCACTTAATAGGCAAATTTCATAACTTCAACAACCACTTCAAAAAAACCTTATTCCTTGAACACGTCAAGCTCCAACACGCAACAAACATGCAAAAAGAATCTACAAAGACCCATAGTTAAAAAGAGATCATGTTCCACGACAATGACATTGATGATAGTCATTTACAATTATTCAAATGTATCATTTCTCCTTGAAGCCCTCAAAAACTTGATTTCCCCACATAATGTAACAAACAAAGTGATGAACATGGAATTTTAGTGCTAGAAACTTAAAGGAAGACAATCAAAAATTGATTTGAATTGAGGAAATCTAAAATCTTACACACTATAGATAAAATAAAAATAAAGTTAAAGGAAACAAAGATGAACTTTATTCCCTTTGAATTTTTTGCATTGTTGTGATGCTATTTGAATGAGGAGTTTAGATTGCTTAAGGAACTCAAACTTTGATATGAACCTAAAACTTTAAACTCTAGACCATGCAACCATGCTATCTACCTAATCCTAGAACCATAAATTCTACCTAGACCTAAAACTTGGCTCAATGAAATTGCCTTAAAAACCATTAGTTTAATTCTAGGATGAATGTAGTCAATGTTAACTTTTCTTGGGCTAGATCTAGACTTGGATTTTAAGGGTACTTTCATGTCCCAAGGTGAGTCTTTTCCATAAACTAGGCCAAGATTTAAGAATTGGCCTAGACTTGACCAACATTGTTTAAAACCCCAACCTATGCTACATATAGAGACATTAAAATTGCACAAGGGGAAAATCATATCCCATAGCTTTGTTGGACATAAGAAACAACACTTATAAACATGATTGGGAAACCATATTTGTGTAATTATGTAAGGTAGATGATGCATACAATAGTATGGGTTATTTCTCAATCTTATCGTTAGTTTGGGTTCAAGTAATAAAACCACATGTAGTCTCCCATTAGAATAAAACTTGATCTAGACCATGCAATTAGCCTCCTATTGCAACCAAACTTTCCAACCAATTTATTATATACCAAAACATTTTTACAATCTTTTTAAAAAATAGAGGTTCTAAATTTCTTGGGAGACCAAGTAATGTTTTTAAAAATAGTTGACCATTTCTAATTTGATTTAACAACATTGGTGTTACACAATCTTGCATCCTTGGCTCCCTTTAATGTAGGTGGAATTGGACTTGATTTCCCAATGGATTGGGCTTGCAATTCTTTCGAAACACATCAAGAGCAAGGTTAGAACATTTCAAACACCTTGATCAAGATTTGATTGAAGGTTTTATCATATTTTTATTTTTTTGCTAGAATTGGAAGCAAGAATTTTGTCAAGGTCAAGAATTACACAACACTTATATGCACTCTAATCTTTTGTTGGAAGGTGGATAGAAATAGATCTAGGTGAATTAGTTGTTCAAAGAGATGGGAACCAATACAACTTTCCAAGTCTTGGGGAAACATGAAACAATCCTTTTCCCATAGAACTTACTTTGGAAAGTAGCAACAACGTAGATAACAACAAAGATAACACATTTATCATGCAGGATGACTAGCAAATTTTGCACCATTTATGTGCTACCTTGTTGATCAATCCAACAATCCAAGTCACGACAAAATTGTATTGTATTTGAGGTGTTCACCAAAAGATAGACAAGACAACACATGTTCCAATTTGTAGTTGAATTCTTTTCATTAGCCCACACATGCAAACTTTGAAGATTGGACCAAGCGAAAATGTCAAGTTCTCCCATTTCCATGGCACAAATTCTTGTGATTTTACAAGCACCTAGATAACACAATTTGGAAGAGGTTATTCTTTGTTTCTTCTACAAGGAGGTTGTGCTTTTTACTCATGCTAATTTCTTGTTTTTTGCAAGGTCCTACCAATAAAAAACAAAAATGGCCTTGGCAAGGTGACTAGACCTCAAGAAAATTCTATTTTTAATTTGGACCAACTTGGTCACAACAACCCAAAACTACTTAACACTAGTGGTTGCCTACTATGGATAGAAAACATATAACATATAAAGGCTGAGAGTAAAACCTCTACAAAACAAATCAAATGCTTGTGGTGCTAATGTGTTTTAGACCTAATCACTTAGATAGCTGTTAGGTGTGGAGCTCAAAATTTGTGAACCTGAAAAAGATGCCTGAAGGGAACACATATTAAACTACATAAAGTAGTACTCAGAAAAATTTCCTAAGTGCATTTGGAAGGCACCTTATGTTCATGAATCCTCTCTCTTAGGAAAGAGAAAAGATATATTGTGCCTACTTCTTGAGAGTGAGAGGGATGTTATACCTATGTAAAGAACTTTTTCAAATTTGGTTTTAAAGTGTATTTGAAAGCACTTCCTCTGGCAGAATTTCACTTTAAAATTTGAGGGACCTTACAAAAGTGGAAAGATCCCAAAATAAAAATAAAAATGTCTCCCACTTTTGTAAGAGATTCCTCAAATTTGAAATGTTCTTTACATTCGGTAAGGAACAACTTTGAGGCTCTTCTTAGATTCGAGGATCTAGTTGTGAGCTCTTGAATTCAAGAAGAGTCTCAAAACTGTTCCTTACCCTATAGTTATTTTGCACCTACAAGTAGGCGTAAGATCCCTGTCACTCTTAAGGAGTAGGTGAAAGAACCCTCCCTCTCATATGCCTAGTAATCTTCATATATGTTATGTTCTTGATAACCTTCGATTTGGACTTGCGCTATATGATGGGTCAAGCCAATTCATGGCTTGCTCCAAGGGCTTGACACAAAGGCAAGAGTGTTTTGGGGGAGAAGAGAACAAGGCATCACAAACACGCTGGGCCTGCCAATAGATAAGATGTTGTACATCTACCTACTGTGTCCACACTCTGAACGCCGAAAAAAAACCCATTCCAATCTAAACACTTTCACCAAAGAAACCAGTTCACCTAATCGAAACCAATTCTAATAAGGTAAAGCTTCCAAAAGTTGGATCCAATACGATCGTCCCTGGGCAGGGCCCAACAAAGGCTAGAGTGTATTGGGGAGAAGAGAACATGAAGAGAACATGAGGGAAAAGTTTTGTAAACAAGGTCATTGGACACACACACAGAGTTGAAGAAATCAGAGGAAAAGACATGTTGAGGAGGCCAGAGTGTAAGCCGCTAAAGGGGACAGAATGAACATGAGGGAGAAAGAAAAGTTGAAGTGCAAGAAATGGGTTTACGGTTTTAGGGTTATGGATGATGGGAAGGCAAAGTTTGAACAGTGAAAAGAAAGGAAGCAAGAGAGGGAAAGGCATGGACAGGATTCAAGGTGTCGGGTCTCAAAATCTGAGAACTGAATCTGATATATAACCGCAGTTCTCAAAAATCTAAGAACCCATCAAATAACCTGCTATAAAGCTCTTGGTTCTTTGGCGCTTTCTCTTGTGAAAACTTGTGGTTCTTTGAGGGTTTTTGAAGATCTTGAAGATTTTCAATCAAGTGGAACTGCAGGTTCTTTGATTCAAACAACCAGAACCACAGCTTCTTTGAGTTCCAAAATTTTTGTAACCACTAGAACCAAAGGTTATTTATAAAAAAAAAAAGATAACCATGCAACAGTCCTGTCTTTATAAGAAATGATTGCAGCTTAACAGTTGAAATTGCACCATGAATGCAGCAGCATCACAAGTGCTACCCAGTTTGCTCATATCAACAAGTCCAATTTTAAGCCCATGATCACATGAATGATGAATCTGTGAACTTCGCAGATTATTGACACTGAACCCTCCTCTGATGCTCACTCTTGACAATTTGTTGGAGTTGAACAAATTTTGTCAGAAATCAAAGCCAGCAGTCACACCACCTTCATGCACATCACTTTTGACTTCCGTACGACTTTGCATAGAATCAATCACACATTTTGGAAGTGATAATATCATAGACATGTCGATTGCAGAACACTGCAATCTACACTTGAGGAACCACATTTCAGTGCTTGCCTCTCTGACATGAATATATACAACAGTGAAGCAGATGGCTCAGTATATTTCACTAGGAACTTGGCATACACATATGATCTCAGTGTACAAATTTTGCTGAACTTCTATATAACTCTTTCATGATTTGCAAAACTCCAGATCAGCTCTTCGCTTTTGCAGCTAGCTAGCTGTACATGGTAATGTCACTTACAGCTCGGGAATTAGGCATCAAATCCTATATTGAATTTTTCTTGGCTTGATTATCACCTTGTAAGTAATTGGGACTTTTCATCATTCCCCAGCTTCTGTATTGAACCGGACTCCAAATGTTGGATCATTGGGTCGGCTTGTATCATCATATAGTTCACAGCTTGTATCTACCCAAGCTATTCTAAATCCGCAGCATATATACTTTAATACACAAAACTGCTTTATGTTGAGCTTCTGATACTCTCCAACGCACGGTTTCAATCCCGCAGCAGAATTTCCAGTAAATTATGGGCACATATAACAGCAGTGATCTCTTCATAATCTGCAAAGAAATTCCAAGACCTAGTAAGCTGGTAATTTGGCAAGCAGAAGAATGATGATACCACAACATCTACTCTCTTCCTCGACACTGTTGTTGGGTCATCAAAGTAACCATCAATGACAGTTTCTAACCCCCTTAAGTTATCACCTGCATTCTTGCCAAAATAGCCATCCCATCCAATACTTCAAATCTCAAAATCCCTAGAAAAAAATAGTCCAGATTTTTGAGTATTTGGGTGGCTAAGTTAAACACTAAATAGAAATGGGTTGCTAGGGATCATAAGTGTTTCTCTTGCACACACTAGCTGGATTTGAACTCTAAATAATCCATTATCTAAGGATAACCAAGCTCCAAATTGTTTGCAACCTCTGCCTGAAATTAACCTTGGAATCTAAACAGATGATGAAAATTGAAAGTAGGCAGAAACAAAAAAATTGTTCTGATATGAAAGAGAAATTATCTTAAAGATGTGCAAATATATTGCTCACCTGTTTTAGTTTCCGAAGCTCTGGCACCCAGATGAATTTTCTCAAGCACTTCAGAATTGTTGGAGAGCCAAAAACTGGTCTAATTTCTGATTCCCAGAAGAAGAATCAAGATAGAGCATGGAGTAAACGTCAGTGCCCTCGAGAGTGATCAAAACGAATCGGGGGTCAATATTCACAAGCACAGATAATCCTGATTTGAAAGTCCCAGGCAGTTCCTGACTGAGTACAAAGGAAACTGTCCTGCTTCTTCTTTCACTGCTGCTTCCATCATGATTGTGATGAGATGTCACAGAGCAAGCCAGATTAGGGTCAGTGTAAGGGATGCTGAATGTCTGACCATCTTTCACCAACCTTGATGCTTGGGCGGTGCAATTCACAGTTCCATCAAACCCCGAGAAATTACCAAAATGAACATGTTGGCTTACTCTTGCTTGCACTTGCCACACACCCAACAACAACACTAGTAGTAAAAATGTCCATGCTATCACCCTGGCTGCTTCCACATGCATCAGCCTTGCCATTTGTTAAAGAAGGGTTTAGGGTTTCCTTTTGCTACAAGGCAAAAGAAGGGAAAAAGAAAATCTACTCAAACAAGTTGAGCAAACCCTCACACAAGTACCCAACAACACATGTAGAACAAAATCGTTCACCCACCCAACACTCAAGTTCCAGAACAAAATCTTTCACACACCCAACACCCAAGTTCTAGAACAAAATACATACGTACAGCATCCAATCAATGGAGAGAGAGAGAGACACAGAGAGACAGAGCCTCTGAAGAGAACCTTACTTCAAGTGAAGCTGCTATATGCAGATATTCATAGAATGCTAGCAGAGAAGCACTTCTGTTGTTTATAGAAATTTGCTACTGTGCCAAGATGTTACAGCTTTCAAAACAGAACACTGAAACTAGAAAACACAAGAAAACCGATCCCTAGAAACACTCAAATTCTCCACAAACTTCCTCCATCAAAAACAGCAACTTAGATCAATTTGTTGCAATTTTTAGCTGCTGATTTCTGCCGATTATTCAACTGAGACCCAAGGGTCTCAAGTAAGTACTGTAGCCCTACATTATCATTAAATGCATAAAATTAAGACCCTCCCCCCAAAAGAAAAAAAAGAAAAAAAAGGGACTCAACTCGACAAAATTTGTTCCAGGAATTTACACCCTCCTCTTTCTCTCTCTTCTTCACACACTCTTGACAACCATCATCATCATCAGAAACAAAGTCTAGCACCGAGCCCTGAAATACTAGGTGCTAGATTTCAGAAGATTTTGTAACAAAAGCAACAAACACCCACTAGTCTGAAAACAACAGGTTTCTCTTCTTCACTGATCAACGACAACAACAACAACATGAAGACACCTAATCAAAAGATCCAGACCCAAAACTGTTGCAAACTTCTTGCAGCAACAAAACAAAGAGAGAGAGAGAGAGAGAGAAAGAAAAACAAACAAAAAACACAAACACAGAGAGTACTTGAAAGCTGAAAAAAGAAAATGAAAAAGGGAGTTTTTGTCATTTTGATCCAAACACATAGCAAAACAAGTTGCAGAATCATTCACGAACTGATTCTTCTGCAATTCCTCTCATCTGAAAAGTCAGCCAGTCAGTCACACCTAGTGAACATTCCTCAAAATGTGGGACCAAAACAAAATGAATGAAAAAACACTAACATCATGGGGATTCTTCTTGGGGTCTCAAGTCTGAAGAGCCCAAGTAAGTCTCTAGAGAAAATTGTACACAACCATCAATAGGCCCAACAACATCAAGCTTCCTCATAGTACCAAGTACTATCAAATAGTCAAAGGAAGTTTTTTGTGGGAAAAAAATTGAACCCCATGATGTCAATTATAGGTAGGTACTGTCCTAAGCCCAAAGTACTTCAGGCTCTAGTAGCTATTATATAGGCATACATACAAAATGACCCATTGGGTTTTTTGGCTTTTAACTTTTTGCCATGACTCATTCTTCCAATGGTTCCACCACCATCACTTTTGACCTAATTAGTTTTTAAGTGCCACTAGGTAGGTCCCCAACTCTCTTTTGTTGCAAAAGTTTTTCAACTTTTGCTCCCATTCATGACACAACTAAAGGAAGTTAGTGTTAAACTTGCTTTTTACTGTATGAGAAGAGAAGCGAAGAGAAGAGAAGAGAAGAGGAGTAATAAAATAAGATTTCAAGGGTCATTGTTATGTGTAACCCCATTGTTGTTTGGGTAGTTGAGCTTATGACTTCAACTGGGTACTTGGGCCCTTTCATAGCCAAACAAGGACATCAACTACTACTACTACTACTACTACTACTACTAACCTTTGGCAAGTAAGCTAGGACATATGTCCTTTCTTTTGGTTCTTTTTCCTTCTTTGTATAGTGTTTTAGTTCTAATGTGGGTTGGCAAGTTTATGTCATTGTCGATGTTGTCTTCACTATTTAGTTAACTTGCCCACCTACATGATGTCTAATATTCGCTCCACAACATGCATGGTTAGATGTGGTGTCACTCGCATGGGTTATGTGCTTTCTTTTTTTGGTTGTCAGATGGTTCATGCAAGAAATATGATGATGTTGAGAATCCTGCTTAGATCTACATTCGATTTCAAACCTTAAAATGCATGTTCGTTACAATACTAAATTAGGGTAAATAGGCCAGTCACCAAACACTTAGTAGCTCAAAGAGTTGGAGTTCAATGACCTTGCATTTGATGGCCTTCACATTCAAAGACTTTTGGTAATGCACTAGACTTGCCACCAATAGCCCTTTACAAACTCCAAATTTTTTTTTAAATGCACAAGTTGGGGGCCTCCCAAAGTGGGTTGGATCTTTAGAAAAAATCCTCCATAAAACACACTATAATTCAAGTCATAACCAGTGTTGGACTGGTATTGGATTTTTAACATACCCATCTGGTATGGGTATTTGTTTTTTCTTGAAATTTGTATACATTGCAATACCGAGGTATTGAGGCAAAAATATGAAAACTTATATCATGTGGTATCAATATGTACAAAGTTCACAATTTTCACACAATGATATGATTATCATGGTAGTTGAAATGTGAGATACCAGAGGGCTACATAGTATCAATATAAATATGTTGATTTAATGTGTCATGCCACAAAAAAGTGCAACTTTTTGCATAAGTTGAAAGGAAAAAATCCTTGATGAACCTTTAAAAAAAACCAACAAAACATTGATCACAACCAAATTGATTTGTAGATGTTCTAAAATCATCACAAATGCATCATTGATCAAAGGCTAAAGCTGCCAAGGTGGAAAAAATTAATATTATTAATATTATAAAAGGCATAAAATTAATAAAATTCATCCACACATGCAGATCCCAAGTTGGAAAAAAAAAACCATCACTTGATAAGCCGTATACAATCACTAGCAAAAAAATAATTATGATAACTTTGATTTGAAAAGGTTTTATATTCATCACGAATGCATCATTGATTAGAGCCAAAGGTTGCCAACATTGAAGAGCCACCGTTAGCTATAATGTAACAATTACCCACCATGCTGAAAAAATATATAATTTATAATTTACAACTCACACCTTACAACCTAAAAAAGTTAATACTCATACCATGGCATTGATGCTCATAAATAGTTGTGTATGAATATAGATCAAGGTACCTAAAATGTTGTTACCAATTGGATCTAATATGAGTCGAAATATCCAATTTTCACATACCATGGCAATATGATGTCAACCGCAATATGATGAGCAAACCATACACAACTGGTTGAATGTTTTCATACTCATATTGATACCTGAGTTGATATCCAAATACAACCTATATACCAATCCAACATTGGTCATAACTAGTCATTCTAAATTCTATCATCTATACATGTACACCTTCTCACCATAAAAGCCATACCAAAAATACAAAAGGACTATTTGTAATTACCAAACACATTTATATTAAGACCAAAAATTCCCAAATAAGTTCATCCCCAACCAAAGTGACCATATAACCCTATTACCAATTAGTTGCTTGCTACTAGAAATGACCAAATACCCATTACCAAACATGACTATGTGAACATTGATCAAATGTTGCTTGACAAATTTTTCACATTTTCCCAATTCCAAACAACCTATTATCCTTATTGCTCCTCAAGTCCTTCAAAATCTCCAAGCAAAATAGTCAATTATGAATGTTCAATAATAAACAATTTGTTTCATAGTTATCAACAATGAAAAAAATTATCATGAGGTTTGGTTAATGTTAACCCAACAATACATGACGATGAACTAAGCAAAGAAATACCTAAAGAAGATTGTACTCACAAGACAAAAAAAAAACTAGTGTTAAATCAAATTGAAATTAATGGATTGTGTTACATCCATTTGCATACTCCTATTTCAAAAACTTGGCCATGAAAGCTTCCATTAAGCCCATCATCCAAAACCCATTCTTTGAATAATTTCTAAGATATCCAATATGGATAGAAAATGAATGACGGAAGAAACTTCAATAATGAACACCAAACTAGACTACACAACATGAATTTGTATACAAAATATGTTTATATATATTGTTCTAAAACTTTTACACATGTTCTAGAATTTTATGTTGTGGTTAGTGGATGCTATTTATGACCTAAATAGGGTCAATAGAATCTTACAAAATTGAACATGAATAATAGACATGAACTTGAAATTTATCAAAAATCACCAAAAATGTGTTGAAAAATCAATTTAAGGCTCATCTTCAAAGAGCAATTGTGCATTCCTTAGATTAAATAGGTACTTTAACTCTTCATGATTCATGAATTTGGCTCCTTTGGCATTCGGTTTAAATATGATTACTATAGTACCTTGGCGGCTTCAACACTAGTTATATTATTTTCAGAAATGTTGATTTTTTTTACAAACAACAAAATTGTGAAGGACATTAAGGAATCTCTTAGACTATTTTTTTAAAATTATATTTTTGACCAAAAATTATTTAATTTCTAGACATATGAGCTTCAAACCTTCCCCGATTTGTGAGTAAAGGTCACCTTATCATCATGTTGAATCTCTAAAATAATGGAGTGTTGGGGGTACCTCATAAGTCCAACTATTTAAGTTTTTTTTTTTGCAATGAGCCAATTTGATTGGCCCATCACAAAAAAAAAAAAAAAAAGTTGAAACTATGGAGGCTCCCCAAGATAGAAGATTCTATGAAAAGATGGAGTGGCTCCCTCTTGAGCCCCCCACCTATATATTTACATTGGGGAACTTGAAGGGAACATGTTGGGAACATGATGGGAACAAAGGAAAAATGAAAAAAATTCCTCCCCTTCCCCCCCCCCCCTTCAAAACTTAAAAGGAAAAAAAGATCAAGGTACTTTGAGTGCATGCTGAGCCTTCTTCCCATTGGCTGCATGCATGAAATTTCACTTTCCAAAACTGTTTCGTCACCATTTTTTGTCCTGGTCTAATAACAACCCCCCAATTTTATATTTAAACTGGGGTTACAATCGGATACATGAATGGAAACTCGGAAGTCGGTTCTAGGTCTGGTTCTTTACGGAAACAAATTTTCTGATCTTGATTCCAGTTTTGAAAATTAAACCCGGTTATTGTCTGGTTGCTGTCCGGGCTCTGAATAAACTGGACTGGGAACTGGGAGTTAACTGCCGAATAATATTCAATTAGCCCTGGTTCTAGTCCTCTGTTTCAAAAAATCTCAATTCCGCGCGTATCAATTCCACATTACACCTAAAAAGAATTAATAACTTGAGTTTTGAGTCCGGTTCTTCAAAAAAAAAAAAAAAAAAAATCCAGTTTCGATTCCAAAAATCGAACCTGGTTTCGATTCAATTTTTATTAACTGAAACCAGAACCGACCATTCTCACCCTGCCAAACTGGGTACCCACCCGACACTAGTAGTTAGTACCAAGGTACCAAGGTAGGTCCTGGTTCACCTAAAGTTTCGTAACACAGCCAAAGGGGCCTTGTACTTGGAGTGAGACCGTCAATGTGACAAAAACAAAACAAAAAAATAGGAGAATTTTAAATTCACACCTTTTTTGGTTAAATTCACACCCTTTCTTCGCGTGTCCGAGTATATGCAGATTAAATTTGAGTGTGTCTGCCCCACACCCCTGATGTCTAGATGAAAAAAATTGTATAATATAAATTCCTAAGTCAAATGAACATCAGGGGAGATGGGGCAGACACACTCAAATTTAATCTGCATATAATCGGATGCGCAAAGAAAGGGTGTGAATTTAACCAAAAAAGGTGTGAATTTAAAAATTTTCAAAAAATACTACTTTTAATTATAAGTATGGACCTACCTTCGACTAACACCTCGATCAAACAAAATTATTCACAAAAGGTCTAGTTCCCAACTTGTGAAAAATTGTTTATCATACCCAACCGGGCGAGGGGGGGCCCGAGGGTTTCTTTTTTTTTTCTTCAATTTTGTGAGGTAGGTTGACGGGGTGATTCACAAGAAGATTTAGCCAAATTTGGCTACATTGTCCTAAATTCTCTAATTTTGTCCATGATGTGCATTTGTTTCAACATGCAAGGCCCGCATGTTAAAGAAAACATGTTTTGTTTATTTGTGTGTTGTTTATTGCAAACAAACACTGATTACATTAATTTTGAACAAAGTGTGAATTTTTGTGTGTTTAAGGACATAAATTTACCATTTTGGAGTTTTATTCTTGAGAGTTAAAATGGTCACATATGCAAAAAAAACTACGTGTTTAATTATGTGTTTAATTGCGCACCATGCCCCACCTATGACATCTAGATGGTCAAGTCGATCATTATTTTTGGGACAATGGTAGCAAAGTTGACAATGCATGTGATATGGACAATCATGGGGGAATAGCCATAGCCACCTTCTTCGTCTACATGACAAATTCTTTAGATGGCATCTAAACATTAAACCTTAAAACATAAACCCTAAACATCTTACAAAGGTAAAGTTGACAATGCATGTGATATGGACAATCATGAGGGAATAGCCATAGCCACCTTCTTCGTCTACATGACAAATTCTTTAGATGGCATCTAAACATTAAACCCTAAAACCTAAACATCTTACGAAGACACCACTTCTTTGAAACCCTGCTACATACTTGCAAGAGCCCTATAGTCTAAAATATGGCAGGCTTTTTCTTTTTTTTGAAATTTGGCTAATTTAGAGGACTTTTCTCCTAAAATTTCATGTGTAGAAGTCGCAACCCATTTCTTTTTTTCAGACAAATTTTCACCCAAAAATGTCTCAACAAGGACCTTCCTTGAGGTTACGATTACAAATACACAAGACAAGGTAATAATACTTTGCACACATATTCCTCAAATTGTTGAAATTTTTTTAAAAATTAAATTTGAAATTGAGGAGCCTTGTTTTCTTTAAATAAATAAATAAATAAATAAATATTCCACAAAAGAAGTGCCAATTGTGAGCAGTGTTTTCCTTTTTGGGCGAAATTCCATCAAATTTCCACCGTAAAAATTATTATTTCAACCTATACAAAGGATTTTGAACAGACAAAATGGCCAAAATTCGCCAGATTTCAAAAGAAAAAAAAGATTTTTTTTTCCAAATCGCCGGATTTTTATTGTAGGTAGCCAAAAATATAGAACGATACTGGGTTTTATTTACTTTCATATCTAGTATGTAGCCAAATCTGGCTAAAGACTGTGTTACGGATCGATGATCATCCCGTTCAGCTACTAATCACAAAATTGCAAAAAAAGGTCCACAAATGGTTTGTTACGCACCAAGGGAAAATTGATTCGGCTAGGATACGATGGAAACAAAAAATAGCTATATAACTTATTGCACCTGGTCGTATTTCCGGACTGGGAGGCCACGATCATACTTTTACAAATTAATCCCGGATCCACCACAAAAGAAATACTCACATACTCTTTTTATCCGGACTCCGGAGACCGAAAGGTGAAGCAATCGAGCATGCCATGACACACCCACTAGATGCCAGAACCGAGAGTTATCCTCATGACTCAGCTCGAGCATCTCACCGACTCATCATCATCATCATCAAAATATCTTTATGTCGCCGAAAACAAATAATTTATCATTTTACTGGCAATTGCCCCTTTCACTTCTCTTTTCATTTAGATATCATATAACACAAGGAACCAATTGCTTTGTTATAATAATAATGATGTTAATGATAATGATAATAATGATAATAATAATAATAATAATAAGAATACTAATAATTTCTTTGGAATTGGTTTTGAGTCTGATTTAATTTTAACATCCTAAATCTCTCTTTCTCTTTATTAGGGTTTTTGTGGGGGCGAATTTTCACCACTTGGCAACAAATATTAATTAATTAATTAATTAATTAATAAAAATCCGGTTCCATACAAAGGATTTTTGTGAACCAAAGTCGCCAAATTCCAATTTTTTAGGAATTGTTCTTTTCTAAACTTATCATATATTTAGACAATAGGTTCCAACAAGTTGCCATAATATATATCGCAAGATTTTTTTACTTTCCTCTCTAGCCTTTAGCCAAATTTGGCTAATTCCTCTTGTGGATGATGATTGCCAATGTGACCATATCACAATTTTTTAATTTTAAAAAAAAACTTAAATAAAAAGCCCCTGATTTAGGTACTTGTAGGAAAATTTCTTTTCTTTTTTGTATTTAAAAAGTTCACATTTATACGAACTACAAGTATGATATATTATTTATTTGACATGTAGGACATAAAATTAAAAATACATTAAAAAAAAAAACACTGTTTTTTTTTCATGCAGATTTGTCGCATTTTGGCTAATTTATTTTTAGAAATGACGATTTATTTTCCCAAAAAACAGGGAATTCTCGACAGAATATTCCCTTACTTTTAAAAACAATTCCTCAAAATGGCGAGAATTCGCCACCCAAAAGATAAAGTAAATTTTCGTTTATTTTTTTTGGGGCGAATTTGTTGGCAACTGGAATGCACCTTTCTTTCACACTTTCTCTGTTTTCAGGCTCCTTTTGTGGCCTCTCTTGTGATTTTGCACCAATTTCTTCTTCGTCTTCTTCTTTCTGAATGCTGCTCTTGTGCAGTCGAACAACATGTTGTTGCGATTTGGCGTCGGCGCTGGGAGGAAACTCCGGGAGTGAGAATGGAAGTGAGAATGGAGGCGATTTTTTCAGTATTGTGACGGGGCCGGGGGGCGACGGATTTGAACCGGAGAAGAAGAAGAAGCAACCGGGAACACATACAGACAGGAAGGAAGGCGAGTGCGGGAGGGAGAGATGCCACCAATAGATGCAGGAGTGGCAGCCAGGATTGTGGGGCAACGGGAGGTGATGATCTCTTTGGCAGGCCTTTGTCTGGTTCTTCTTACGCTTCTGTTAGGGAGAGTGAACTCCGCCGTCATCTTGCTCACTTCCAGCAATGAGACATGGTCTTTTCCCGATGCGGAAGCCAATTTTGGTATGTGATTCTTTTTTTTTGAATTTTTTAAGTGTTTTTTTTTTTTTCCTTGCTTTTTGCTTCGTGTGTTTCAGTCTTTTTCCCTCTCTTTCCTACTCTGATTGATGCTGTTTTTTTTATTGTCACAAAACCTAACCTTTAACCTAAATCCTCACCATGCCTGGTTGGAAAACAAAAACCACGGAAACAGCCAAAAAAATTACAAAACACACACTGATGATTACAGAAATTCTGCCACACTGTTTTTCCATTTTGTCTCCTCATTAGACAAAGGCATCTTCTTTTGAGTCTCAGGGCTGCTGGCTGCTTTGTTGAGCAGTTTGATAACTGGAGGTGACAAAAGGAATGTTTGCACAAGGAATAAGAGTTGCCTCTTTGGATACACCATTGGCATGCATGTTGACAGAAAAACCCTAGCATCTTGGATGCAGTGTGCCTTGAGTCCACAACCCGTTGTGAGGTGCCAGTGCTTCAATTATGAAACACGGACTGATGGTGTGCATTCTGTTAGCTATTGTTCTACAATCGCTTCACCACTGTGCTCAGTCATCATGTTTATATAGGGCAGAACTGATCAACTGGGGGTCAACATTCCCAGCCTGTGTTTTTAAAAAAAATTTATTGTCGTTGCTGTTGCATTCTTCAAAGTGCCCAAATCTACTGGGAAAGCATGCAGAGATCACTTACAGTGCCAGCCATTCTGCGGCTTTTGGTGAACTTGAATTGGCAGGCGATGTTCTGGGACATGGAAGAAGTCTGTGGTCAAGGAGTTGGTTGAATGGCGAGTTTCTTTTGTGTTTCATCATTTCTACTAAAAGGAAAGAGGGAACTGTTGGTCAGTGGGTTGACTTTTATTGTATTTTGGTTGGCAGCTCCTCGTATTCCGGCTGCTGGCATTATGGGAGTGCTGCACAAGGCAAATCCACGGGATGCCTGCTCACCTCTGGTCAAAGATCCAGACTCACAGAGAAGTCTGCTCCCTCCTTTTGTTGTGGTTACCCGTGGGGCCTGCAATTTTGATGTCAAGGTGCGACATGCTCAGGAAGCTGGATTTGGAGCTGTCATTGTTTATAACAATGTTGACGACCATGAGCTTGTTACCAGTATGACCCCCCTTACTCCTGTTGCAAAGGAAGCTCTTTTTAGCATATGTCTCTGCTTCTCAAGTTTTGGATTCAAATATTTAGCTAAGGCTTTTTAAGGAACTCTTTCTAAGTGGTCAAGCCTTGTTTCTCAACTGTTGTCAAGAAACTGTTGTGCAGATTTCCACCCTGTCAGCCTTTGTGTATTCCTCTGACATCTGATGTCCTCACCCTACTGGAATGCTCTTATTGAATAGAGGGGGGATTTCTGATCATATGCTCTTTGGTTGAGGACTTCAAGAAGTAAACTGTAATTTGTTTCAATACCTCTACAATCAGTGTGGAATGAAACAAATCTCTGAGAAGAGGCTTGAAATTCCAAAGAAACACAATGTGGAATGATTGTCAATCCTGGCAGCCTCCTTCATTATCTCTAGGACAAACCAGGGTCTAGTTTGGGTGATTTACCCCAATGCTTATAGCAATATGTTATTCATGATGAAGATGATTGTTTGATAGCTTGTGAATCATCTGGCAATCTCATAGAATATGCCTAACGCAATCTGGTATTTCTGGTTGTAAATTGCAGTGTCAGGAAATTCAAATGACTTGAACACCTATGCTGTCTTTGTCTCAAAGTCATCTGGACAGGACCTTCTGCAGTATGCAGGGGACACAAGAACAATCTGCTATATAATGCCAGCATTTGAGAATACAGCATGGTCAGTAATGGCGGTCTCCTTGATCTCTTTCATCGGAGTGTCGATTGTCCTTGCAACATTTTTCTTTGTGAGACGACACCGGCTTCACCAACTGGCACCCCAATCACTCCTGACCAGGGAGCCATTAGGGATGAGCGTAAGTGATGTGAAGGCTCTCCCCAGCTTTGTGTTCAAATGTGCGGGGGAAGGAAGAGGAACTGCAGAAACCTGTGCAATCTGCCTTGAAGACTATGAGGCTGGTGAGAACCTGCGACTGCTTCCTTGTCACCATGGTAAGAGTGCTCTCTCTCTCTCTCTGTGTCATGGATGGAAAAGCAACTAAGCATTTTGCAAAATTGTGTTCCATGGACTTAGCTGGCAGTCCTATGCTAATTAGGTTGCTGATTATTAATTGTTTGTCACTAGGTAATCATTTTTGCAAATGTTTCTGGTTTGTCCATTTATAACTGGGGGAGCCTCGGTTGTTGTGAATTGTGCAGAGTTTCATCTTGATTGTATAGACCAGTGGTTAACAACGCGACGTGCATTCTGTCCAGTCTGCAAGAGAGATGCCCAGTCCAAAACTTGTGAACCTATTCCCATAGAGACCACTCCTTTGTTAGCTGCAGTTGGTAGGGCCCTTGGTGGTCCCATTCATGTTGGAACATCAATTGCCTCCACTCAAACATCTTCCTCATTCAACCCTCCTGCATTCACATCACCAATTCACTCTCCAGATGTATACACTGTTGTTATACACACATGTCCAGAACAAAGAGGTGCATACTTATGCTAACCCCAATGGAGGAAAGGTGAACTTGGTGGTCTTTTGCAAGAGGCAGCCTTACCTGATGTTATGAGCAGAGTAAATCTGGAGTTGTTTGTAGGAGTACGTAAAGTTGAAGTGTAGGTTTTGGTGTATCATACAGTATATGAGTTTCCCATGGCCATGACAATGTATGTCGGTCAGTGTGGTTCACATCCTCTGTGACAAGGAGGCAAGGGTGGCGTAAGACTATGTACCAGCAAATAAGGTGGGATCTTGAATTCAATCCCTTTCCTTTGTTTTGGACTTGGATGGTGGCACATCACATAGCAGCCCATTGGCTGCAGTTGAGAGACCTCAAGTTGCTGAGAAGCAGTTCTGAGCAGATTGCTGGGTTTTGTGGACAATGTGCAAAGTCCTGAGTTTGTGTTGTTGTAGTGTAGCTATTTGTAGAAACTAGTTTAGTCATCATGATGGTCAGTCAATGCTAGTGGCTAATTTCATTACTTCCTATTCACCCTCTATTTCTCAAGCTGGGTCACTGATTTCAAAGTAAGCTGCTGCAGATTTTGAATCTGCTTCATCACCATGTGTCATCAAAACATCTTCGCTTTTGCCATGGTCATTTGATTTTTCAACTCTATATACTAAGTTTCTACCTGGCAGATCTTGTATGAAAGTTCCAATTAATAGAGTGTTTGGTTAGATGTTTAAGTTTCTCCATAGTTTCAAGGTTCTGGAAGCCTTAGACTTAAATCTCTTGGTTAGAACTTTTGATAGACAATCTGTTCCTTTCTTTTAGTCATTGCACTTACCAAGATAATCTATTGGTGTCTGCGTGGGCACTAATTGCAGTCTATTTAGCAAATTCCTACCTCATTTCCTGCGAGTTTGGTTTTTTGAAGCATCATTTGAAGTCAAACACCTGCCCTAAGATTTTTACCTCTTTTCCTAGGAATTTGATATGTTGAGGTGTCTTGTGAAGTCCAATGCCTGCCTTGTTCTGCTTTGGATATCATCTCTGGTTTGTAGGTTTGTGTATGATGTTTTTGTCCCAAACTTTCCAGACATTGAGTGTTTCATGGACTGGACAAAGATTCTTTTGGGTGCCAAACACATCTTAAAATGTCTTGGGAGTTAAATTGTCCTTCTAATGGCTTCTCTTGTAACTTCTTGGATGTAGCCATCAATCCAAGTCCTCGAGATATTTTTGGTGTCAACTTTAATAAGTTGACTCAACTACATTATGCAGGTATTGACGTGATCCATTCAAATCTATTTGTTGGGCATTATCAACAGTCAGTTTTAGATATGTTCTTAAAACGTTCGAGGTGTTGTGGTTCTAAGTTTTCTTCATTTCTCTGATGTTTAATAGTCTTATTGTCCATTTGAAGAGTAAAGGCTCCCCTCTAAAGTTTCTCTTGTAGAGTACCACATGTATAGAGGTTTGTGCAATGAAGAGAAATTTCTCCAAAATATTGTATATCTAGAGTCTTGTACATTGGGAGCTTATCTAAGCCCATTTGTTGGTCTTTTTGTTTGTCTCCTCCCTTTTATCTGTTATATTCTGTTCTTGATTCTTTTGTGTCTCTTGGTTTTTCCCTTCTGTGATGATGTAAGGTGGTAATTAATATTGGAACTGAGTCTTCTGGTTGCTTCCAGACTTGGGACAGAAACTCAATATGCAGGCTAGCGATTGTTTACTGGCCTACATTCACTGCAAGGAGCTGATGAATTCAGGAGGGTAAGTTCTGATAAATAAGTCAATATAAGTAAGCAATTGAGGTCCTTGTACAATTGAGAGATTGTTTCTATTGTTCATGCTACTACAGTTTTCTCATGAAAATCTGCAGTTCTTTGAAAATTCAAAGAGGTGCCCACGACAAGTGATCTTTTTGCACTTGCACTTCTTTAGAAGAATCCCTTCCCTTTGGGCACCTCCAACAATTGCCTCATCAAATAGCTAGGCAATGCACAAGGGATGAAAATGAGGTGGTTTCTATTAGCTTTGTAAGTTCTTTCATTACAACTTTGGGCAATTCATGTGGAATAAATTTGCATTGCTATTTGCTATTATGTCAAAAATGATGAATTTGTTTTTCAGATTTATACGACTCTCCAAACTTTGGGTTTAGGGTTTAGGGTTTGTGATTTAACACTTCACCAACTTGGTTATAGAAATTACTTGTTATTGTTACTTCCTAACACTTTTGGTAATAGAAATTATACTAAACATAGTGAGTTGATAAGGGAACACCCAAAAGGTGAAATGTTTTTCACCACCCTTTTATGCATAGCCTATTCTTACAAACTATAAAAGTAGGAAAAAGAAAAGAAATTTGTATTCTTGTTTTCGCAGTGCAAAGTGCACACTTTTTATTAAGTTTAAGTTATTTAGTGATGGGCCAATCAAAGAGGCTCATTGCAAATTAAGAAAAAAACTTTGTGTGCACTTGTCCTTGACTAATTAAATTATATCACATTATAAAAATAATATTCCCATAATTTTGCTCTTGGAATCACGTTGCGGAACATTTTGAAAACTAATTAGGGAATTAAAGGAACTTGATGAAACATTGTGGAACCATTTGGGAACTTGGTGGGAATTCCAAATTCCAAATAATCCAAAATTGCTGAGAAATCAACTTTGAAATTGTCCCCAAGAACAATCCAAAACTAATTTCAACCTAAACTTGGAACCTGAGGTTCTTATAAAGATTGGACCTATTAAACATGAAACTATTTGTTGAAAGAAGTTAACTTAGCCTTAGAAACTGATGGGTTTTAATTTTACAAAATATACCTTATACTAGGATTTGAAAGGTTTTTCCATTTCAAGAAAAACTTTAAACCCAAACCTAAAATTCTTGTAAAACCAATGTGTGAAAGTATACTTTTTTGATATATCATTGGATAAAGGTATATATATTTTCTCAATTTATTTACCCACTGGGTAAATGTATATTAAGATTCAAAAAATTTCATTAGGTTAAGGTCGGGGTATACAAAGAATTTTATTTTTTTGGGTATTTAGGTAGGGTTAGGGTACTCCTATCATGTACCCATTTTCGGGGTTAAAAATGAAAGAAATTAAAAATTTAAACAATTTTTAAAAACCAAATCAAATTTCAAACTGATAGAATCAAAGTGTTTGATTCATCCTTGACAAGGATAAACAAGCTTCTAAATGAACATTTAGTGTATCAAAAGATAATGGCATCATGGTCAATGTTTGGTTAGTGATGGGGTCTAAAGGTAATTTGTTAGTCATCTTTGGGCACTTCTTTGGGCACTTTAGTAGGCTTTTTGAATCATATATTTTGTTATTAAGTAACATGAAAATTATGGCCCTCCGATCATTGGTAATCCCATAATCCAAAGACATTTTGCTACATACAAAAAGAACATACACACAAACAAAATGATTCCACAATTTCTTCAACTTGATCTTCAAAATCAATGAACTATTAATTTTGTGTTATCTTCTCGGATTTGAATTTCCTGGCTACTAGTGGTCACTCACAAATACCTGTAAATCAATGAAGGTAGGGAGAAAAATGCAAATGAATGATGAAAGGAAGTTGATCTTCTCAATTGACAATGTTGTTCAAAAAACACAATAGTAGAAGAGTTTGCAAATCACAAAGAGGAAGAAAAAAAAAGAAATTGATTCCAATAAACAAAGCACAAGATGAAAAAATGCTATTCTAAAAAAGCTTGGATGAAGCATAAGATGAAAAAAATGATGTTATCGTATGAAAAGACCATTCCAATAGACAAAACACAAGATGAAAAAATTGTTGCTTTGACAAAGCATAAGATGAAGATGATAATGTTATCCTACGAAAAAATCAAGATGACATTGAAAAACAAGCAACAAGAGGAGCAAAAAACAAGATGAAGACCTTGCACAAGTAGAAAAACACAAGACACCATAGTGCAAACAAGAAACCAAAAAAAGAAATGAAGCAAACTAGTACAAGCACATGGAGTGCGCACCACAAACATAAAACAATTGAGAGCGACAATGACAATGGACAATGAGAGCAACGACAACATACCTATTTCTTTACATAGGTGAAGGGTCTATCTTTAGACCCTTTTGGAATTTTTTACACTCCCATTGGCTTGCTAGCTTGGGGATGGTGCCTCAAATTCTGGAAGCATTTATCATCTCCTATACTACCAGCTCTTACCAAAGTTCACAGTTCTCATTTTTTGCAATGTTCATCCTCCTTTGCAAAGCAAATTTAATGACCAAACTTCTCAAGCAATGCACGAGTTGTACCTGAACTCCAATCTAGCAAGCTCCACATGGTCTTTAGCTCCACTGCAAGCTGTTTGTCATTTGCTCCCCAATCTAGTTCACATGGTCAAGTTTTCCCAATACCTTTCTCCATGGTTCTTTGTCAACCTTCAATCTTTAGATTGTAATCTATTCCACATAAGAAAACACATCAACCCTGGTAGCTTGAGACATTAGTCCGTAAAGTGGTAATCAGTTCTATGAAGGCCTAGTTCCACTTTTGGATTTTGCTGGTTCCTCTTGTAATGTGTAGTGATATGAATCAAATGGCTAGGAACATCATCTGTTTAGTGTAAGGTAATGCCTTGGTAGCATGGCATTACACTCTGAGAATTGAGGGCAAAGACCAGGTATAATGCCATGCTACTATGGCATTATAATTGGTGAGAAATCTCTCGCAATACAATGGTGCACACTGTATTGGTTAGCCTTGCAAAGGGTGTTTTGCAAAATACAATGCTTGGTGCCATGGTGATCTAGTGTACATGAGGAATGAGTTGCAACTAGTGTTGCAAGGGTATCTAGATCACAGTGTTGAAACCAATGGTTTTGACTATAGGTATCAAGACCCAGGTCCAGAATCCAAATCAGACTTTAGAACTGCCTTAGGAATCTAATTCTAGAACTTGCTTGGAGGTGAAAATTGGGTTCGAATCTACTAGGGGATTTGTTGGAGCAATTTGACCTAAGATCGCCTTGAAGTTTAGGTGTTTAGGCACATTTGGAGTATTCTAGGGTTTAGGCTTTTTTTTAGTTTCTATAGCTTTCTCCTTTAGAGCTCTTGGTTTCCATTGTCTTTTGCTAGCATTTTTTTCCTTGTGTCTTTGTGACTACAAAAGTTTCAATGAGAAAACCAGTGTAATATTTTTCAAAACATTTATTTCAATTTTATGTTGTCTTTGTTGTAATTTTTGGGATAGTTTGTGTGATGGATAGAAAAACTAGTTCACGAACTCAATTTGAATAAAATCATCATTTAAAAAAATTAATAACCCTAAACTTGAATCACCCTAGGGGTTCACATTTTTTTTCAAAATATTGTTGCATGTATATATCAATAACCATCATGTTTGGGGAAAGTAAAGGGACCATATCTGGAGTTCTAGCATATTTAAAAAAAAAATCAGAACCTTACTTGGAAGGGATATCAAATAAATTGAACGTCAGGTAAGTTATCAGAAAATTTTGGGTTATAAATATCAATTATGCATAACAATAAGGTTGTGAAACAACCAGCTCAGTAGCTTCCAACGAGATTGCAGATATGGCTGATAGGTCAGCTGATCTTTCCTATTTCAGTTCCTGGGCTCTTCTAGTTCTCCTCTGATCACCGAGAAATGGGCAATCTTTGGAGTCAATGATACTAGTTCCGAATCTAGTGAGAAGATAATTGTACCTTTTGATTGCAAAACTCTTCATGAATTACAGAATCTTAAACCCTAAACTTGCACTGTGATCATGTCAATGCAGAGTACTGGAGTTGGTGACATTAAAGATCAAGGTGAGAGAAAGATTTCAAGTTGTAGTCTTAGCTGCAGTAAGGAAAACAAGGTGCATTATTAGTAAGCGATATTGTGCAGAGTCAGAATGTGATCAGTCAGATGCGCAAGGCTTGTACATACCTTGTTGCTGAGGCATGATTGAATTCCATTGTCAAAGTGGTTAAATTTCCGTCTTTGGTTTTGAACAATTTTTCACAACTTGACTTGATCTTAAATGCTGTAACTCCAAATTATCAAGTTCATCATCAGACTTTCTTTGGGACTTGATGAATGAGAGTAAAATATTTTATGATAAAACTATTACTGCATATTATGTGCAGAGGAGGTTTTGTTCACATCTTCAAATGAGTGTTCAAGCTGTCGGAGCTGCCACTGAAAGTGTGTTGAATAGATTTGAAGTTCTTGACATCAGGTATTTCACTTGGTCATATGAGACTATATTAACCTCTTTGAAGTCCTTTGAATTCCAATGCTGTTCAAATGTCTCCTCTCATATTGGATGGAGAGGTTTTGATTTCTTTGCCGATGAAAGATACCTTCATTTTGGAATCAGGACTTGGGAGTGGGGGACTTATAGGCACTTTGTTGGGACATGCTACTGGGAGTGTGGGAGAGAGACTTGGGTCCACCAGAAACACTGTCACACAAACTGCCAGTGGAGGAGCTTCTGGAGACTTGAGAGATGCAGTGGCGACATGCTGCAAAGTTCAAACTGTGGCAGAAGCACTCTGGATCTGGAGATGCTTACATCAGCTTTCTTAGTGCTGCATATGCACACACACTCATCTAAATTACCTCAAATGAAACATTGTGGGGGCAGACACAAGATGCTCATAATGGCATGGGACTGATTTAGCTAGGGACCCACCCTAATAAAGCTGGAAAAGTTTTGCATGTGTACCTAGACATCAGGATTGAGACTACCAGAGCTCCACAGAATCAAGACACATCAGCCTGGAAATAGCTCTTAAAGCAGCCAACTTGATTGCTGCATACAGGCATGATTCCAAGTAATCCTGTACTCTTTATGAATTTCTAGGTTTCAGTTCATGATGAACTTGAAATGGATATGATACACAAATGGATCAAGGTGTAAAGATTGTGCATGATGAGTTGAGGATCTCAGTCAGGAATAGACATCATTAGGAGACTTGAAATCATACCTTGATTCGTACAACCCATCATTGGGTGCAAAACTTGCAGTTGCCTCTCTCTATTGCGGCACTAAAAACTAGAACCCTAAAATGTATCTATGCAAGCAGTACACCATGCTTTGAAATGCTAGATTGATAGGAATATGATTCTGTACTGAAACATCTCAAATTTCAGAATAAGATGCAGCTGAGCATCTCAAATTTATCTCTCTTGGTACAGTCTCAACCTCATCATTCCAAACATGGATTTCAATGTGTCGCAAACATCAAATCATGACCCCTCACTCTTGCAGATCCTCAATGTCTGGGTGCACACAAAACTCTGCATTGTTTAGCCACGGAGCTCTTCAATGTTAAGGGTCACTATGAATCCTAGTCAAGGATTGAAAGCCCCGACTTTGCAAATGGTTAGGGTTGGAATCATCATAGAAATAGTGGTCTAGCTTCTTCATGAACTGGCACTGCAATTCATTTATCCAACTTGCAAGAAACCTTATGGGTCTTACTTTTTTTCAAGACAAGAATTGGATACTAACACTTCAGATTTGAGCCATCGACTCTGATGTGGAGGCAGGAACCCAAAGAGAGAGAGAGAGAGAGAGAGAGCAACACTGTGGAACACCTCAAGCATGTTGCTAGATTCTTTTCTTCTTGTACAAAGTGCAACAACTCCTTCAAGGATGATCCAACAACAATGTCAGAATTTCCACAAGTCTTCAGGTTATTTTTGGCTTACTCCCAAGTGTATACAACCTCCTTACTAGAAGAAAAGAGAGCACCAATCTTGAAAGTTGGGAGTTAGTTGTCGAGGAATTAATATGCAATCTATAGTAATTCTGCACATGTATGTATTTACAACACTACTAGAGGACATTGATGTAAGATTGTAACAATTTTCTGTCAAGAATCTCCTTGTTGCAAGACCTAAAATGTGTCTTTCTCTCAGATGCAGTCTTCCACCTCTGGAGAGTCTGAAGACCTAGATCTCTGCACTGAAGTTTTGAATGTTGATGTGGTGGTACTTCTTCTCCTTGGGTCTAAACTTGAGACAGTTGTTTGCTGTCCTAAGGGTGCTGAGTTCCTCTGCTGCAAGTTACAAAGCTCCTTCTCCTGTGAAGAAGAATTTCCTGGTGTGCAAGCCCTAAATGTGCCTTCTCTCAGATTCAGTCTTCCAAGTCTTGAGAATCTGAAGACCTGGATCTCCACACCAAAGGTTTGAAGGTTCATGTGATGGTACTTCTTCTCCTTTGGTCTAAACTGGAGATGCTTGCTTGTTGTACTAGGGGCACCAAGCTCCTCTGCTGCGAGTTACGAAGCTCCTTCTCCTTAGAAGAAGAATTTCCTGGTGTGCAAGACCTAAAAAGTTGTCTCTCAGATTCAGTCTTCCACCTTTGGAGAATCTGAAGACCTAGATCTCCACACCAAAGGTTTGTGAGTTGATGTGGTGCTACTTCTTCTTGGGTCTAAACTTGAGATCTTTGCTTGCTGTCCTAAGGGTATCGAGCTCTTCTGCTGCAAGTTAGAAAGCTCGTGCTTCTCCTGTAAAGAAGAATTTCCTGGTGTGCAAGACCTAAACATGCATCCTCCTCAGATTTAGTCTTCCATCTCTGGAGAATCTGAAGACCTGGATCTCCACACCAAAGGTTTGAGGGTTGATGTGGTTGTACTTCTTCTCCTATGGTCTAAACTTGAGATGCTTGCTATCTGGAGGGATGAGCTCCTCTGCTGTGAGTTGCAAGACTCCTCCAGTGAAGAAACAAAACTCCTTCCTGATTTCAATTGCCTCCTAGACTGCATACGGGCAATCTCAATCTTTTCCAATGCAATGTTGCCCTTATCTTTCTCCTGACTGCCACAGTCGGTGTTCTCCAATGCATGGCAATCTGTCTTTTGGGTAATCTCAGTCCTTTCCAATGAAATGCTGCCCTTATCTTTCTTCTGACTGCCACAGTCAGCATTCTCCAATGCATCGCAATCTGTCTTTTGGGTGATCTCGATCCTTTCCAATGAAATGCTGCCCTTATCTTTCTCCTGACTGCCACAGTCAGCATTCTCCAATGCATCGCAATCTGTCTTTTGGGTGATCTTGATCTTTTCCAATGATATGCTGCCCTTATCTTTCTCCTGACTGTCATGGTCAGCACTCTCCAATGGATGGCAATCTGTCTTTAAGGTGTAGTCATGAAATGCTTGAGATGAAGAAGAAGAAGAAGAATCAGAATCAGAATCTCCCATTGTATCTGGAGTGTTGTCCACTTGAGTACCACTATGCTGATCAAGTCTCTGCACGTTGAACCCTATTGTGCTATTGCTACTTGCTTTGTAGCTGCAGCTAGTGGAGCTTGGCGTCATCAGATCCTGCACCACACTAGGGTTTGGTTCTGAGCTCTGCTGCAATGATCTGTTCTCCATTCCGAGCAGCTTCCTAATCTCAGAATGATCACTGGAATCATCATCATCATCATAATCATAATCATCGTCATCCGCATCTGATTCCTGGTCGTCACTACTGTAGTCTTCTTCACTGGTGCTCTCGGCATGACGTTTATCGGCGGTAGAACTCTGTTTCCCAACAACCCCGTTGTCGGAGGAGGCCTTCAGAGGAATGTGCAACAGACGAGGCGAAACCTGCTTACCGCGGCTGGCAGTACTGCTGCCGCTGAGACTTTCAGAGGACAGATACCTTGCAAAACTCAGGCTCAGTTGTTGTTGTTTCTGTTCCCCACTGGTCTTGACCTCCTCCTCATCCTCCACATTGCTCCCATGCCGCTCCCTCTTCACACAGGCTCCTGCGGCGGTTTTCGGCTGATGAAACCCTTGTGCAGCAGGGACCTCGGTCTCCGTCGGCAGGGACGGATCCGCTCCTGCATCCGTCTCCGTGAACAGGAAGCGCTCGATTGACAGAAGGGTTTGCGCATCGAAGAAGTGACGCTTTGCAAGGGCGTCAGGCTTCGTCTGCCGCAGCACTGCTGCTGCTTCTTCTTCATCTTGTACGGCCGATGTCTTCTGTCGACGATGCAGATTAGCTTTGATGGCTGCAATCTTGAACCGCTCTCTAAATTTCTCTGTCTCGAGCTTGAGAGCCTCTTTCTCAAGTCTCATCTCTTGCTCCCGTTTCACAGCCGCTGCAAAACCACCATCTTGAGAAGGCGGTGCCGTTGCTTCATTCCATTCGGGTCGCGCTTCATATTCCTTCACCCAAGTCGTCCACCGATCCTTCTCCTGCTGTTGCTCTTCCTCCGACGATTTATTGCTGGATCTGAGAGCTCTACTTTGCTGCTGGATGGCGCTCTCTACAGCTCTATCCGTGCTCCAACTCCAAACTCGCTGTACTTGGCTCTCCCCACTCCAATCAACCAAATGCTCATAGCGATGCGCAGCGAAAGAAGAACCCGATGAAGCAGCAACAGAACTCACGGAATCCGCGAGAACGACATCTGAGACTCGTATCCACGTCCCGGCGCCAGCAGCAGCAGTAGCATCCGAGGAGTCATCATGGCGGCGATGATGATGATGATGATGAGGATGATGATGCAGAGAATGAGGAGGACCAGAAGAAGAAGAAGAAGAGGCAGCGGCAGCAGCAGCAGCAGCAACAACAACGGTGGGATCGCCAACTTCTGAGCTATGACCTTTGATACTTAGGAGAGCCGCAACACAGAGAGCTGTGGACATGAGCAAAGGAGAGAAATACACCAAGAGCGGGTACAAGGGCGGAGTGAAGAGTAGAATTACAGCAAGAATTAACAAAGGATTGTGCCAAAAGATCATCACCAAATCCATGGCAACACCACGTCCACCATTGCTACTACTACTACTACTACTATTATTGTCATGATCGCTCCTCCTCCTTCTCCTCCATCTTCCGCCCATTGCTTTTCTGCTTTTCCTTTGCTTCCTCTCTCAGCAACGCAACAAAAAAATGCTCACTGTCTTCTTCTTCTTCTTCCTCGCCACCTACTCGCAACGACGCACTCGTCTCGTCTCGCCTCGTCGCCCCCACCACAACCACCACCCAAGAAGCGCACTCGGAGAAACACAAAACAAAACAAAACAAAACAAAACCAAACCAAACCAAACCAAACCAAAGCACACCAAACCGCAACAGAAAATGAAGGCAAAAAAATTCAGCACAAAATGAGAAGCCAAAAAACAAACAAAAACACACAAAAAGACCAAAACACATGATTTTATTTTCATAATTACTTTCTTTTCTGTAATGGGAAATTTTTTTCCTCCATTTGTTCCCAAAATAAAATAAAATAGAATAAATTAAATAATAATTTAAAAAAAAAATCATTATACTTGTTCTTTGAGAGATGCTTTGGCCTGCCCAATTGAATGAATGAATGAATGAATCAAACAAACAAACAAAATAGGAGAAAAGGAGAAAAGGGGGTTTTTTTTTTTTTTTTTTAACAAATCCAATCATGGAGTTTATATTCTTTGGGGTTTTCTTTTTATCTTTTTTGTTTTGTCTTGTTTTGTTTTGTTTTGTTTTGTTTTTTTGGTGGGTTGTTTCATTTTAGGGTTTCTCTTTTTTTTCTTCTTCTTGGGGGGTTTAAATTTGTTTGATTTTGTGAATTTGGGGACTTTTTTTAAGACCAAAAGAAACATGTTATAGCCAAAAGTAATGAATTTTTTTTAGTAGAAAAACGCGAACATTCCCCCAATGTTTTGGTCGGAAAAGTGACAACTTTTTTTTGGCTTTTTTAAAAATAATTTTGGTTGATTGGTTGGTTGGTTGTGTGTCATGGGGTTTTTTTTTTTTTTTCCCTTTTTTTTTTCTTTTTCTTTTCTCCCATTTTTGTCATGTAGCTGAAGCTTTGATAAGACAAAAATAGCTAAATAAGGTTTTATCTATTATTTAGCTTAATATGAATGTAAAAAAGGGTTCTAGCAAACTTCATATTTTTTGGCTACATGCTACAACCCATTTAACCCAATAGGTAGTAGAGAAATCTGGAAATTTCTCCCAATTTTATTTATTTATTTATTTATTTATTTTCTTGCAAAGCAGGTGACTAGAACTTCACAAGAAAAAACACATATTTTAAGCCATTTTTTTGACTGGTGATAATCCATGAAAGGAAAGAGCCAAATTTGGCTAAACTAACCTGATTTCCAACATGTCACCAAAATATAAAATATAAGACAAATTTTCTTTTACTTTCCTCTATGATGTATAGCCAAAATTTGGCTAAGTCATCCTTGTGGATGAAAGAAGGTGGTGGTGGGGGCTTAAAACAACACCCATGATGGCACTCTATTTTGGAATGTGTTTACCTTAGAACTACTACCTTGGCCAATTCCACACTAATTATATTTATTTTCATATATGTTAAAAATTTCAAAATTTTATTTATTCCAAAATCAAAAATTATTGTGAAAGAAAATAATGAATATTTAAGAATTTTTCATTTTTATTGAAATGGATTTATCAAAATAAGTTAATTAAGTATTGGCCAAACATGTGTTGAAATGGCCAAGGCACTAGGATAGTTTGTTTTGTGAGGGCGAGGGACCAAGGAAGGCATTCTCAAATGTCCATAACTCGAGTCAAGGAGTTATTTATATACATAACAACTCTAGTTCAAACGGTTTCAATACCGATACATACCAAATGTGGCTTGCACATAATAATTGTGTGTGTGTGTGTGTGTATCGGTGGTAAAGTGAACAACTCTTTCTTTCATTTTTTTGAAGAGTGTTGTTTTTTGTAAATATAATTTGAACTTTGTTGTTGTTGTTTTGTTAATTGTGTTTGTTGATTTGTAAACAATCGGAAACCTTGATTTTTTTAATTTTTTAAACCAACAAAATTCTAAATTTATTTTCCAAAACCCGAACTAAAAATTTAAAGAACCTCCCAACACAAGAAATAACTCATCCATTAAATAACATAGTGACCTTTTTTTAAATAAATAAATAAATAATTAATTAATTAATTATGAGAGTAATATGCTTAAAGGAACTTAGGAACTTAGGGATCTAACCCTCAATATTGATGAATACCCAAAGATGCACAACTGGGTAGGTGAACGAGATGATGATGATGATGTGCATAGTCCATAGAGAGCAACCAAAGAGGGAATTGTTGATGGGAATGTGACACTCGGGTTGGGGTATGGGATGGGAGAGAAATTATTGGCATGTATGAAGCTCATGGAGCTCATGAAGTTTGTTTGAAGTGCATGGTTATGGTTATGGTTATGGTTATTATCACATGGCTAGATGTGGCCCATGGGTATGATGATCCATATATATAAATGTCGAAAGATGGGCTCCATATTTTGACTTTGTTTATGTAGATGAATTTTATCTTCATCTACATAAACATGCCAAAACAAAACAAAAACACATTCCAAGCCCATGTAAAAAGTGCAAAAAAATTGTATGGTATATATATGATCTAGGATTCATGATGAATGGATGGATGATGATGGTGTGGGATGAGATGTGAATGATAGGGGATGTTGAGCAAGCTCCACTAAAGTACATGCCCTTAAGGAAAGACTAGACTTGACTTGTGGTGGAGTGGGGAGATACCTTGTGTCCATGCACATCTACCGATCATGGCCTTCGGGTTTGCCAATCCAACAAAGACACAAGTGCACACACACACAACCGAGCATTTATGTGCATGACAATTAGGTGATTCACCTCTAATAATTTCAACCCATTTCTTCTCCCGTAGGATTCTTCTGGCCACATCCATAATTTTTTCCTTTGAAAATATTAAAAAATTGTTGTACATCACACGATGATGCTATATCTCGGAAGCAAGCAGCTTGCAAGGTGCTTTTTTTCCCCTTTTTTTTTGTTTTTTTTTCTCCTTTTGAGGTTTGAGTATTACATATGAATTGTATCGTACATACTAAGAAAAGTTCCCATATCTTTTTCAATGTGAAATAAATGAGCTTCAAAACTTTGAATCCCAAACCCGAAGAATGGTTTGATTGATGCCACCCACGATTTTATTTTTTGTTTTATTTTGTTTTTGGCTAATTTTTTGTTACTTTGTTGAATTGTGTTTTGGACCCCAAAAAAAAAAAAAAAAAAAAAACTTGAGTTTATCTTTTTCAGTGCAATTTTTTTTAAAATTTTTTTCCTCGAAAAAAATTCACAACCGTTGTTGCAAAGTCAAAAAAATTTGAGAAAATGAACACTTTAACAATCTTTTGTTATGATTTTTTTTCAATGAAGCCAAAGTGACAATCATCCATAAGATGATTTAGCCAAATCTGGCTATAAACCAGATTACAAAAGTAAAAATCTTGTTAATCATCATTTTATATAGTTCTGGCTACTCACTTACAAGAGTCAAAAATATAGAAATTTTGCAATTTTTCATTATTAAGTTTTGTAACTTATGGCAATTATTGAAACCCTCAAAAAAAAATTTAAAAAATCATATAATTAGTTATTTTATTCTCATTTTTAATTTCACTTTTTGATGAAAATTTTGCCAGAAATTTTTTTATTAAAATTTAAAATTAATTTTTTTTTAAATTTTAAAAAAAAACAAAAAAGCTGACCACCATGGAGGCATTGATTATGAGTCCTGTTGTGCTTTCACTTTGCTTGTATATGAAGCTACAAACATTAAGAAGGATCATTTCACTCATGTATTAAGCTTCTGCTTTTACCCACTCTCTCCTTTTCTATCTATGCTTTGCTTGCTTGCTTGCTTGCTGGATCTCAAAACTCATGGCAAAAGCAATCAGTGAATGAACAAACAAACAAACAAACAAACAAACAAAATACCCATTTATTTCTTTTATATAAGTACCTAACCTACCTACACACAATTGCATTGTCCTTTGTCCTTTGTTGGTGGGCTCTATCCCCAAGGGAAGAAGAAGAAGAAGAGACTTTGCATACGTGTAGGATTGTTGGGGACTTTTTGTTTTGGTTTTGCACTAGGAACCAATTTGTGGGTGACACTTGTCTACTGACTTATCTGCACTCTCTAGGTTACCTTATGTTTTGGGAAGGGGGGAGAGAGAGATTAGGGTTCATTCAACATAATAATTTAATGCATAATTTTGGGAATTATTTAGGGTTTAGTGTTTAGGGTTATTTGTGAATTATGTACATGGTTGTATGCTTTCATCATCCCTCATGGTTTTGTTTCAAGTTCAACCTGCCATTAAGGATAGAGCCATTACAAGATGAGTTACTTGTTCTCTCCTTCAATCTCCTCCTTATTGGGTTCTTTTAGTGGGTTAAGAATAAATTAGCTTTTGATGCTAGTTGGAATGGAAATTTTGGAATTGATTTATGACCTTGTTTGGCTATGTTGAAGTTGGTTGTGATTTTGGTGACCTTAGGAAGAGAGTGATGACCTCAAGACCATTTTCAACCTAGGTTGATGATATTCTTTTTGGGTTGGGTTGGGTTGGGTTGGGGGGGGAGAGTGGGGCCAAAGACTTTCATGGGTAACCTAAATATCTCTTGATGACTTTCCCCACCCCCCCCCAATTGCAACTAAAAAGACTATCCAATGATTTATAAATGTTGTGAAAGAATTCTTGTACCAACTACAAAGCCAAATTTGTCAAGGTAGAATAACCAAAAAAACACTAAATGGCACTTCCCATGCAAGCACCTTCCGGGCATCCTTGTATTGATTGCACTTGCAAGCTTTTTGCATAGGGTTTGACTAAAAGTTTTGCCAAAGAAATAAAATATATATAATAATAATAAAAATTTGCAATCCTGAATGAATGCAAAGAAGTAAGCTAGCTAGTGGTGGGTACTACCTATATTACCTTGCTTCAAAAATCACTAGTTCAAAGTTCAAACCCTACAAGGAATAACCAAGTTTTGTTTTTAAAGAAAAATTATGTTAAGCAAAACAAATGTTTTAAGTGTGAAGAACACCAAACTATGCAAATAAGTAAGATTGCGTAGAGCTCCTTAAATAAATAGGTCGAGCCAGAACTCACTCACTCACTCACTAGCGAATATTTAGTGTCACCCAAAGGCTTGTAGTGTGGAACTTGTCAAACTATGCTTTGAGTATTGAAAGCCACAAACATATTGATGGACAAAAAGAGTGTGTTGGGTGGTCCTAGGTGGTCCTGTTCAATCCAGTGTTGGCTAGTTCCAAGTCTTGTGTTGAAACCCACAATTGGCATTGGTTTAGGGTTTAGGGTTTTGGATTTTGGGTTTTGGGTTTTAGGGTTTTAGGGTTTAGGGTTTTGGGGGGGGGGGGGGGGCCAGAAATGCACATGACACTCCCATTCCATTGTCATTCATTTCACTGGCAAAGCCTGCCTTTGGATGTGGCCACTCATTCATACTGGATTATTGTGGGAGAGAAGGGGGTTAGGGTTTTGTCATGACTGGTTTTGGGAGAAATGCAATGGGGAACTTTGTTGAGGAATCAAGTAGTAGTGGAAAAAGCCTGTGGTGAATGAAAGCTGACTTGAGTAGCCTATAATATATACTAACAAAAAGAGAGCTCTAATAATAACAACAAGACTGACATCCAACACACACACCAGCCTAATGAATGGTAAGCTCAGAAGCAAAGTTTTTGCTACAATGCCCACCACCATTGCTACAATGCCCACCATCACCACCACCACCACCCAGGTCCCAAACATCCAACTACATCAATTACATTTAAGGGAAATGCTATTAGCCCATTATCTTGTAATGCAAATGGAAGCTTGGTAAACCAATCCTTTAACCTTCCTACTTCCCCCATCCCTTACCTAGGTAAATGGGTGAGAATGCTAGGTACCTAGGGGTAATGCACTACTTGGTGGCTACTAGGTGAGTAGATGTATGTGGATTGTTGGTATTTAACTAACCACCATGGTTAAATAAAGGATAGGAACACAACCAAAAAGTGTTTCCGGTTGCCACACCATCCATCCATCCATCCATCCATACGTCCATCCATGATATCCATCCATGATATCCATCCATCCATCCATACGTCCATCCATGATATCCATCCATCCATCCATCCATAGTGCAAAATATCCATCCATACGTACTCTTTTGCAACCTCACCCATAAAACTGCACTCACTAGACTATGTTGACAAAAGTGCAAAGACGAGGACACCAGAGGTTAGACTACAGTACTACTACAAAGACCAACCATATTGACAATTAGGGCTAGAGGTTGGACAACAAAGATCGCAACCAAGGTCACAATGCTAGGAAAGTGTAAGAAAATGGGATTGAGTATATAGTGAACTTCACTATGTGATGTAGAGTTTTTTTCTTGGTGACTAAAAATAGCCAAAATGCTATGGTCAAATTAAGGGTGCTAAAAATAGTACAAGGAAAACAAGTGGGGTAAAAAGAAAAATGTAGCCAAGATTCCATTGAATTTCATGCAATGGTAGCCACTCTATGATAATACTAAAAGGTTGGATTGCCACGTGAAAACTCATGTCATGCAAATACATTCACCATTTTGCAAATATTTCATGGAATGGTTGGGGTTTATTAGCCACTCCATAGCTACCGTGTGTGCATAACCACTAACCCACTAACCCTCAAAACATTTAACATTTTGCCTTTGCATTTTTTGAGCTTTGTGCTTGCACAATTCTCTAATGTTGTCATCTAAACTTAGTTGTTTATTTGAAGATTTCTAAGTTTGTGGTTTTTTTCTTGTTTTCAAATTCCAATCAAGAGATTATTATGTAACCTCGATTGATATGGTGGCATAAGGTGGAGAAAAAGGAGCACACGTTTATGAAGCCATCAAAAAATTAAACACATTACTTCTCCAAATTGCCTCTAGAATATACATGAGTTATGGACATTGGAGGCCTAGAACATCTAAGATGTCTTTCACAATGCCTATACATAGAGTTCGTTCTTTCATTATTGAGGAATAAAATGGCACATCATATGTCAAGCCTTGGCACCTAAGGCTTTTTCATTTTCATTTTAAATCTTTAAAATGATGTAGTTGTGTGAACATTTAAAGTTTTAACAAGAATGTGAACATTCAATATAGCTAGAATTGGGTGGACAATATGATTCTATGTATTATAGGCTGCAACATTAACTCAATTTATATAATGTTTTGCAATGAAACTTGCTATGACTCTTGCTATATTTATATTTCATTTGTTTTCTTGTAACCACTATTTGTTATTTTTGATGCAAAAACCTTTGCCACATGCACTTGAAAATAACCAAATCACTATAGCCAAAATGATGTAAAGAGTTTACTATTTTCACCATTCATGTGTGAAAAAAAATCAAGTTTGTCAAAATTGCTCTCACTTTTCCAATCAAAGAGCCACCCATCAAAATCTCAAAAAGTTTTTATAACATGTTGATACGACGTCACCAAGTTGACTAATGAGTGCAAGAGAAGAGAATATGGAGATGGACATAAAATTCTCTATAGTGACAAGCTGACTAATTAGTGCAAGAGAAGGAAATATGGAGATGGACATAAAATTCTCTATAGTGACAAGCTGACTAATGAGTGCAAGAGAAGAAAATATGGGGCTAGACATAAAATCCTCTATATGTAGTGTGATTTTTGTGATACTTGAAATTTGTGTTTATGTTGGGGGGTGGGGAAGAGGGGTTGGGCCTACACTAGTATCTTCACCTTTTTTAGTGAAGCCTTCAAGTGCACATATTAAACCCAAGAAATTATACATTTGCATTCTTAAACTCTAATTCATCTTGGCATGGGAAATTTGTTTTTTATTTTTATTTTATTTTAAATTTGGGGGTTTTATCAATGTTTTTGGGGTTTGTAGTGCTAAATCTTCAAGTTTTAATGATTCGAACCCAAACTTACATCCTTTGGATAGAACTAGAACAAAAATTGGACCATGCAACTAACATTTTGCTAGAATCAAAATCAAAATCGTGAAAAACAACTTTGAACATAGGTTCAAGTTAAAGTGTTGGGTAGCAAATGTTGAATTTTATAAGAGTTGATTGGTTTTTATTAGTTGTGGAACTTGTACCTATATCATTTTCAAATTTTTATTACTATAAATTATGTATTTATACCATCTCTTGTCTTGGGGAATGTGTAATATACACATGACACTATATTTGATTTTCAAATTAGGCCTACAATGTACTTTATGAATCATACACTAAATCACAAGAGAGAGACAAACAAGTTTGTTTGAAAGTTGTGTTATGAAAGACAACTCACAAATGAGTATCTAAGAAATATAATTAAAAAATTCAAGCTTAAGAAAAGATATGTGACTTTTAGTCATGTAATTGTTTGATTAAGATTAAATTAACAAGTAAATTTTGAATATAATTCTTAAACCCACACCCATCATAATTTAGAAATCATGAATAAAAAAGCAGACACTCCTTCATCATATCCTAGGTTTTCAACCATTAACCCTTAGTTGTGCTTGTATCACTTCCATGAAAATTTTCAAAATAGACTCCATCTCTTTCCACCAAAGAAAACACACTAATTGCATTTTAATACTTAGATTGTTTTACTTTTGAAAAACTTTTAATTAAAATATGAATAGATATCCTTTCGGTGCTACAAAATGTGGTTTATGTCACATATCAACACCTACAACTATTCCTATTGCTATCCACAAACCACACAAAATAACATAAGGACACCCTAACATAAGAACACCCTAATTAACACATCATACCTAAACCAAATAAGATTTACTTGCAACAAGCAAGAATTGAAGCCCAAAATACAAAATGAAAACGTAGCACACAAATTATGTGCTAGAAAACCTTGCATAAAAATGCATGACAACTTGTAAAGCAAAACACACAATATTTAGAATTTAAAATCACCAAAAGATTTTTAAACCCCCACTTTGGGATTATTTTCCAAATACCAAATAGCCCAAACTATGTTCACATTTGAACCAATTTTAAGCTAAAACACAATTAAATATGTTAATTCAACTTAACACTAAGCTAATAATGATTTAGTTTAGTGACTAAACTAACACTCTTGACAAGTGTGAAATGTGCCCATCTTTGAATTTTTCTCAAACAAAATAGTGTTGTAATTCAATGTGTTTTGTTTTTATATGAAATTTAGGATTCCTTATAGGTGCAAAAGTATTTTGATATTTTGAATTTTTTGCAATAAAAATTTGTGTTTTTAGACCTAAGTTGTTCAATACCATTCATATCCAATTGGTTTTTTAACAACATGTATTTTAGCCATGTGTTTGGTTTTATTACTTGAAAAAACTTTAAATGTTGGTTGTTGTTTAAATTTAGATTGGCATAAGCATTTTCAAGCTTTAAACCAATTAAATAAAAAATGATTATTTCAAACCATGTTCTTGACCTGATTATATAAGTCCATGGAGAATCTTTCAAAATTACACAAATTTCTTTCTTTTTAAGATGAATAATAACCCTTGGGCTAATCCATGTAAATTGCTTCCTTTACAAACCCATTTAAAAGAATGTATTAACATTCACTTGGGTTCTATGTTGCTCGACACTATTAGTGACAATGAAATGCTTTTTAAAATGAATTGATTTTGTGCAAATTAAGCTCCTTCTGAATGAAGATTAGGTTTTTAACACTTCAAACCTACATAAGGAAAAACTTACTTTTGAAAGGCTTAACATTGCCATAATTGAACTATTCAAGATCCAAAAGATGTGCATCGATATTAACAACACATCATTTGAATAGTTTGATTTGGAAAAAAATTAAATATAAACTTGCAATAAAAAATAAAACAACTCGAATAATAATATAAATTGGGGATGACCATATGTGGTTTATTTAATACAATAAATACATCTCAAATTTTATAACATTGGAAAAAGGCTTAAAATGACAAAATGCAATTCATTGTTGTCATAATTCATTGAATTTCTTCAAGTATTATGCAATTAATATAAGAAACTAATCCTTGTTTTTTTGGAAAATTTGCTCACTTTACAAATACCCAACATTTAAGGAAAAATAAAGGTTTGAAGGTGAATGTGAAGTCTATATTAAAGACATTTTAAAGATAACTCTATTAAAAGGCCATAAAAAATACCTTAATTGATGTAGGCAATATAAAATTTGAACACCTAGTGTTCCCCTTAGGTGATAACCTCATTATTTTTATTAAGGGTACTAAGTAAGATTATTTCGTTTTCAAACAAATCATCATCTGAACTACTAAAATACCTCTATTTTGGCTTGGTGTTGTTAATATGATTGTTGCAAGTTGATTTAAATGAAGAGGTGGTTGCAAAATTTGTATTGGCATTTGCATGGCTTGTGGCACAACTTGAAATTGTTGAAGGCCAAATGGTACATGCTTTTGAATTTGTTGTTGAACTTAAGTTGATCCCAGTTGATCTTTGCTTGTGAAGGTTAGATTGTTGATTTATGCATTTTTTCGTATTGCATTATTTTTAGAATTTGAAGCAATGGACTTTCATAAAAACATTATATGACAACTAAGGACTAATTTCTTCTTTTGTGTATCATATAATTTATAACCTAATTTCATCTCATCATTATGTCCAATAAAATGCACTTTTGATTTTTAGAGGTTAACTTTCTTCTAATCTCTACATACATGGATATGAACATTACAACCAAAAATACAAATCTATGTCTAACATTCGATTTGGTGCAATGCCACAATTCATATAAAGTTATTTGTAAATATGAGAAAAGAATTAAACTATATATGACAAGTTGTTGCAATTACTACACCCATAATGCATTTGGAAATTAACATGTTATGTGCACTTTCAACTAAGGGTATTTTTTCCTTTTGAACATTTGTGAAATGCTTTGCAATTCCAAACTATTCACAAAATGCATTGAATTCATAGGAAAATTACTCATGACCATGTTGTCAATTCATAAACACGTGACGTTCTTTCCTATGTGTATGTGTTGAAATTATGTAAATTTGGGTGAAAGCACATTATGGTGGCCAAAAAATGTTGTCACAAATACTATTTTTTAAAATTGTGTGACTTTCAACTTCCACAAAGCCAAGATTAAAAGAGATTTTCATAAATTATACAAAAAATAAGGTAGTTGAATTGCCAAATAATACAATTTTCAAAAGAAATTAAAATGGCCCCCTTAGTGTGTTTTCACTTGTTTAGAATTTATTAAACATTTCTTCCCTTTTCTTTGCAAGGAATGCATAACTATGTATCTTGATAAATTGTCAATGAATGTCATGAAATACGTGAATCCACCAAGAGAATGCATTTGCATGCATTGACCAACCACATTATAGTGGACAAGTCTAAGAAACTTACTTATTCAAGAGGGTGAAAACATGGTAAAAATAATTAGGGGCACCAAGGTAAAAGTCATTTCCCAACTACACATGACACGTGTCATTTTTGTGTTGGTTTATAACTTTAAATTTTGTATTTTGGGTACACCATTTACCATTTCATTTTAGATATAAATACATTTTGAGTACAAATTGATTTTGTATCATGTACATTATGCATCCACGTGCCTTTTATCACATAAATATGAACAACTTTTGTTTAATGCACATTCTCAAAATTCATAACTTCAAGGTCAATAACATTGTTGAACCAAATGTGTTCAAATGGATTGTATAAAAAATTCATCGATTCAAGTCCTTTTGCCTTTCTAATCATGAATGCTAAAATCCTTTCCAATTTTCAAAAGGAATGTTGCTCATTTGGTAAAAAAAATGATGTCTTAAAAAAACAAAGATTGTCCACTTTCAAGGTTTGAGTACTTTGAACATGCAAAACATTTTTCATTTGTGTCAAACTTTGAGCATGTAAAATTTTTATTTAATAAAAAATATTCCAAAAATAATTATGAAAATCCCAACTATTATGTTTCACTTATGATATTTCAAACATACAAAAATGTAGTTTTAAGGAATGTCCATTCACTTGGGTGGTTCCTTTGACTATGCTTTTACCCAAGAAACCTTAAAAAATATTTACAACTTCTTTCAATGTTGTTTTTCAACATGCAACATTAACATAAAGGGAACATGACCTTATGTATTTTTACATCAAAAACCAAATTTTCTTGTTGCATATTCTGCAAATATTGGGCTCTTAAATGTCCAAAACATTGATGCCAAAACATGCTAACCTCTTCTAGATTGAGAAAGGTTTTTTGTACATGACCATAACTTTGTTATAATAGAATCACTACTCCCACAAGATCTAGATACTATCCTTTTTCTTCACTTTGATTTTGGAAACAATCCCATGTGTATTATTTGTAGAAATTAAGCAAGAATCAAGTATCATATTTAATTAGCATTTGCATTCTTGATGTAGTTCCTTGTCCAATTGACAAACTATTCATATTAATTTTAAGTACACAAATACATTTCAAACTTCTATGTTTTGATGGTGCCAATTCTAACAACTTGTTGGGTCCTCCCATCACCCATGTACATTGAATGTGATTCAATCAAAGGAATGTATTTATGAAATCTATGTGGAGTCATGTGATGAGGACATGAGTCTAACATACATGTTTTGGAATCTTGAACAACAACCAATTAAGCTGAAAACATTTCCAATCTTTCATTTTCAACAACCACAAATTTGTATGTGTATTGGCTTAACTTGTATTGGTTTGATTTGAAGTTTTGTTTTTTTTTCATCCCCCTTTTTATTTTTGCATTCATTGATATGATGTCTTGAACTATGTCATATTGAAAACAATGACCTTTCTTATTTAAGGTGTCATCAATTTTATTATTGTTAGTTGATTTTTGTCTATTTTTGTTAAAACATTTTTTATTATGTCATTGTTTATTGTTAGTTTGTCCGTAAGAGACAAATGTAACATGTTGATTAAAGGTCCTTGTTTGTTTCTATTCATGATTTCTTCTTCTTGCAACTTGGCCATTAAAATTGGGAAATATGTAAGTGTTGGCATATTACCAACAATTAAATGCTTTGTATGATTTATAATTAATTCTCCAAAGAGGTGCATCATCTTCTCTTGGTCATCCCCAACCCAACACATGCATTTGATTTAACAAGTTTTGAAACTTTTCCAAGAAAGAAATAGTAGATTTTCCCTCTTGAATGACCAATGTTCTAAATTTCTTCTTGACCACAAGTTAGTCTTGTGATTTATCTACATGCTCATACATTGCCTTAAAGAAATCCATGTTCCTTTTACTCTTGTTAAACGTTGGACCATTGTTGATTGATTGTCACAACAATTTAGCAACACATTTACAAGTCCGAAGGAAATCAATTTCATTTTCTTCAAGTGATGTGCAAGAAACTATAAGGTGTTTATAAATGGATTATGAAAATATATCTAAAGTATATTTAAAGTTCTCAATTCTAACATACTATTCTTATATTGTATTATTACTTCATAGCATACCAAAAAGTATTTTTATCTCATTGTTCCATAATATATATATAATAACTTCTTTGAATTGCATATGCTTACCTTCTTGAAGTTTCCAAGGTTTATGATCCATAAATTATGTCAACCAAATCATTTTGGGGTTCAAATTCTTTAAGGTGTACCAAAATTATTGTCATACCATCCTTAATTAATCATGTTTCACCATCAACATAGATGCAAAATGGATCATGATATTGATGTTATATTTCATATATATGGTGTTTAAGTTTTCATATTTCAAAGTATGATAGTTATTATTCAATAATGTGTAGAAAAATCAAAATATAAAATAGAATTAAGATTGTGTTCAAGGTTACTTTTATTTGATCTTGGGTTGTACACCTTAAAAAAATTGGGACACTACACAAAAATAATACTTGAACTTTCATTTTCCAAAAAAGGTAATTTCGAGAGTTAGCAAGCTTGAATGACCCAAAAATATTATTCAAATAGTGTTCCATTTGTTCTTTGGATTGTAGAATGTTTGTTGAAGATCTGTACCAAGAAACAAATTCAAAATAAATATAGAAATCTTATGCTCCAATGTAGGCACAACAAAACTGTGCGAATATATTTTCATGGAATTAAAATTTAATGATATTTTGGTGGTATTCCATAATGAAAAAGTACTTGTACTAATGTTGAACATTTGTGTTTTTTTAGTGGGATTGTTGAAATGGTTTATGGAAATGTGAAAAAAATTGTTGGGATTGATAAATGTCAACAAGATGCATCTTCAAGATGCCTTATTACTTGATTTATATCTAATGGCGAGTGCTCATTTTGTTATAAATGCAAATAATAGTTGCATTTTTGTCCATCTCACAAAATACCTTTTTTTTTTGAATGGAAAGGCTTCACCTCTCACTATGATTGAAATTATGTGTACAATTGAATTAATTACTTTTCATTTGGAAATTCCCTAGTAGCTTGAATTCAAAATCACATGACAAAGGCATTGCACCTAACTATGAAATACTGAAAATTACCATTTGAAGCCCCAAATACTTAGTCAAATTTGAAACATTCAAGATTGCTTACACCCTTTGTACCATTATATTTCTCAATTGAAATGATGTTATATGTAGGAATTGAACTAATAAATGTTATACAATGTTATGGTGTGAGATCAAACATTAGTTATAAATAGTATGATTTGATTTTACCTATATTGAATCACTATTAAGCTTTTCTTTCAGCCTATTTCTCATTGATAGAGTTTTTCTTTTTAAGCTTTCACGTACCATGTATTGAAACTTTTGAACCATGTGTTTAGTGACATAAAAATATAATTAAATAGCTAGAAATTATGTAATGATAGACAATTCACATATGTACAATGATATAATAGAAAAACACAAAAAGGGATGTGACTTTTAGTCATGTGTTTGTTAAACTAAGATTAAATTAATTATCAAGTAACTATCAAATATGATTCACTTGGAACTGAAAAAAATGTGCCAAAATTAAAATTGCAAGGTTGAAAATTTTGAAAAATTAGGCTCGAATCCACACCCAAAAAATCTACCAATTTTTTTGGAATGTCATAAACAAGACTGAAGTTTCATTTCAAAGAATTAGCCAACATTAGTTTTGACTATGATGCCAATTTAGGTGTTGGTTGACGAGAAGGCCTTGATTGTTGTCAAAAAAATATGGCCTTGTTGTTTGATGAGAGGCCTTGATTATTGTCAAAAAAATATGCCCTTGTGGTGAGATCATGTCACTTCATTTGCTCTTGAACATTCTTTACACCATTCTCAGAATAATTTTTACTTTGTGAGGATTGAAACCACATAACTTGAGTCATTCTCAAGTCACGAATGAATAACCAAATGACACCCCCAAAAAATGCTCCTTTCAGAAGTGTGATAGAGGCCACAAGGAAGGAGCACACAAATCTAACACAATTTTTAGTTCATTCCTATTATCTGTGTGTTTTGAGAAATGGGGAGAAGTTTGTTTCTTTGGATCTTTTTGCACATTTTGAACCTTTTATTGGAAGTTGTTTTTGTATTTCAACTAAAACTTGCTATGTGTGGCAGCTTATGACTATATCCTTGACCTTGCAATCATTTATCAAAAAATATTTTATTAATTTTGTGATGTGGTGATCATCCCCAATGGAAGGTTTAGTCAAATTTGTCGATAAGCAAAATATGAAAGTAAAGAAAGTTAAATGTCCATATATATTTTTTACTACCTACTAGCACCAAATTTACAAATTTGATCATGGACCAAAATCCATTATAAATAAAATTTGAAAATTGAAGAAAGAAAGTAGGATACAATACGTTCATGTGCATGCAAGTCTACTATTGAAAAAAATATTCTTCACCACCTCTTTCTAGTTAATCATGAACCCAAGTTCACTACATTAAAGATGCTTCCACCCATGGTGCTCACTGAATTTTATGGTAAGGATTAAGGATCTCTCAATTATTGGGCATGTGCTTTTGACATAAGGAAAAAGATTCATTGATGCAAAAAGGTGACCACCACTAGTCAAGATGAACTTTGAACATCATTCATGGTGCAAGCAATTAGAAAAGTACTACACATAATAGCTTGATAATTCCAAATCAACCACATGTTGGGATTCTTGTGTTTAATGTTATAAAATGGATAATCTACAAAAGTGCAAAACTCCCATCAATGAATTCGTTTTGGGACCTAGTGATGTTAACTTTTGTGTTGAAGATTGTGTGAGTGCAACCTAATAATGGCATCTATTTCCAAGGAAACTAATGATCATGTGAAAGCTAAGAAATGTTTTGAAGCTTCTTCATCTTCCTTGTCATGTCAAAGGTGAGTAAGAACTACCCATTCAAATTATGTGTACACGGTGCACATTTGCAATTCTATTGCCAAAATGTTGCATTTCAATGATTCAATTGAGTGAGAATCTCTTGGTTCTCACTTGGTTTGTAATTAAAGTTCCATTTTCACACAAAAACAAAAGGACATAAAATATGCAAAGATACACCCAAAGTGAGAATTAAACACCTGGATCATAAGTATTGCATGCCTTCTTCATCTACTAGGCCAATATCTAGATGCTACACATTGCAATTGATTTTGTGAAGAACTTTTGCAAACAGGATGTATCATCAAGTCTGAAATCCAATTGATTTCTATACAATCAACTGAAGCCTGCAAAACCAGAGCAATCTCCACAATTCTGGTTTGCTGTAGGAAGAACCTCAATTCTGTGATCCAAGAATGAAATCTATTTCAGAGAACAAAAGTATTCCAGTAGCCTACACATGTCAGATTAGAGTTTCTGACTTGCATTGTGTGTTTAAAAATATTTTCCCAGAACATATTTTGTTCTGTTTTTTTTGTTAAACCCTAAAAATTGGGAAAATTTTGGATTTAAAAAAAAAATAAAAATCCCCACATTGTGTAGTAAATTTGACAAATTTCTTGGCTAATTTTTTTGGAAACATTCACCAAATTTTTGATAATTTAAAAAAAATTGAAAAGAAAAAACCCTCCTGTTTCTGAGTTTGTATCAGACATTTTAGTTGGCATAAAATAGGGTTTGTGGGTTGTGTAAAGTATTGGAGCTGCCTTTTGAGGAGGAAGAATGGATGAATCATGAAGAGATTGGGTTTGTGGGTTGTGTAAGTATTGGAGCTGGCCTGTGAGGAGGAGGAGGAATGGATGATGAATCATGAAGAGATGGAGTTTTTTTGTACTGTGCTTTGCTTTTGCACACATATAGGGTTTAGGGTTTACCACTACTACCCTAGTTTATGGTACTCTCTACACATTCAAGGTATGATTTCAAATGCTAATTTCCTCATGGTAATAGGAGTGTTGTACTTACTTTGTAGGGAAGTTGCAGAAGTACTGTGTAAGGAGCTTGAGGTTGTTCTTGATTGGTGTCATCATACATTTGGAGTGTAACATAATTATATGTCACCCAAAGTTGTCTAACCCAAAATTGGCTAAACCCTAAACTTTAAACCCTACAATAATCCCCAAGTGGTTGTTTCAAGTTTGCATTGCTGCTTCTCATGTGGGCCAAGTGAAGCAACACCTATGGGCACACCATGCAGGATGGATAGATGGATGGATGGATGGACTGAAAGCACTTTCTTTCTCATCATATTCTTGTCCCATAGTTAGTTAATCCACAGTGGTTAGCTAACTACTAACCATCCATGTGCATCTATCTACCTACCCTAGTAACTACCAAGGGCATTACCTGTTTACCTACCTACATAGTGAGCACTTACATGTCCTACCTCCAAAATTAATATACTGGTTTAAAGAAGGGCATTAATACAGGTTGTGTTCCAGCTGAAGCTTCCACTTTCATTGCAAGGTAATGGGTTGTGTGGGTTGCTGTTATCTCTATGCACAGCATTTCACTTACATGCATGGAATGATGTGTGGTATGTCTGGGACATGGGTGGTGGTTGAGGCATTGTGGCAAAGCATTTTGCCTTGATCACCATCTCCTCCTTTGTGTTGTCAGTTGCGAGCCTGTTACCTAGGTAGTGTGAGGGCGAAGTAGTAGGAGGGTTTACACAACTTACTGAGGTGGAGCTCACTTGTGGTTCATCCACAAACATGAACCATAACTGAATTTACTGGCTTTGGTGTGCCCTTAGAGCACCTTCTTAGGTTTTTTTCCAGCATTGGCCAGTTTCTTAAAATTTCTACGAGAAACCTCTCCAGATTCCCATTCTAATTAATAAATAAGTTAGAGCTATCCCAGTTCTGGTTTGGTGGAATTGAGAATCTGGTTCTGGGTCTGGTTCTTCACCCCAATAAAAAATATATAAATCAATAAATAAAAATTTAGTTCCAGTTCCAAATTCATGCTTGGATCATATCATTCTGGATTTACTCCCTAGAGATATCTTGGATTTCTTCATGGCATCTCGATCCAACATTTTACAACCCAAGCTCTCTAATCACATTTTTCACCCCTAGCACCCAATGAATATCACACATCTCACAATATGTCCCTTCTAATTCTCGTATCCTGGAAGTTTTGACAAGTGAAAAACAATTCCCCTTCTAAAAAGATCACCATAAACTTCTTCTCCATGACTTTGCAAGATTTACGCCCAAGAGCCCATCCTTGAGGTCCACAAGAAAACATAATCCCATTCAAAGCGCCTATATGAATAGGTACTCACTTCCTTCAACAACCATGATCTCTTTTTGCAACACATAAGATCATTGAATTTCTTAAGTATACTGAACTTGAAGAGGAGAATGCGATTACAAACCAACTCTTACAAACCTCCCCCTTATGATCCTCATCAACTCCAACTGAACCTTGAATTCTTTGTATTTGATCAACCTACTTCTGGACTTTGCATTACTCCACCATGTGCATGCAGTGGAAATCATAGGAGAGATCAAACACAGCTATATTAGACTATGCTAATGAACATTCATCTCATTCGCACACTTGCACACTACACATCCATGGTCAACAAAAAGAGAAAAGAAATCATTTAGCTTGCTGATTCCGATCTGAAAAAAAGAGAAGAAAAACATGTCCATTTCCAACCATAGTCCTCCAATATATCTTTGTGCAATGCCAGCAGCTCCATGCATACATACATCAATCTTCATCAAAGCCAGATAATTTTCACAATGTTCGTGTTTTTTTCAGCAAACATACGCCAGTTCAAGCCAAAACTATTATATCCCAAATCCTACTAACAAAGTGAAGTCCAACTAAAACAAATCTGTCACTTTGAAGTGAGAGGGATCTAGAATCTAGACATGTAGACATACCATAAACAAGAGTCTTGTGAAAGGGAATAAGGGTTCCAAGGTCATGATGTCATTATGTCCTCATCTCATTCTTCTACAGCAGTGTTGCCTGGTTTAGGGTACTGGGTGGGTTCTCTCCCCATCTCTTCAATTCAGATTTTTCTTGCAATCTGGACCAGAGTTTCAGAGTCCTGCCAGCATTTTTCTTTTTTGGGTCGTGAAATTTCACACAAGCCAATTGAGAAGTTTTGGGAAAACATTTGTCACAAATTCAATGATTAGTTTTAGACCTAAGTTCCGAGTAAGTTGTCAAGAAAATTGACCCCCAAAAAAAAGCCCCTTAAACCCTAAACCCTAAACCCTAGTGTTAGATTGGAATCCACCCAGATCACCAGAGGTTCAGAATCCTGCTTCTGGAACTTGAATCCATATGAGCTCAATCCATATTGTAGCAGCTTGGGCAGAAGCTGCTTTGGTTGATCAGTTCATGATAGAGCTAAGCTCAGAAAAATCCCAAAGGAAAACATCAGAGTTGAGGACTTTCTGAAGGCCTGTGGAATCAGCAGCACCAGCAGCACCAGCCGCCATCAAACTGGTGCTACTGCAGCTGCTTCCACTTGCCATACTTGGGCTCCACGGCTCCATTTCATAGTTGGTAAGGACATGATCATGGGTTTTGTTGTTGTTGTGACTTGTTGAGCAAGATTTTATAATTTGCTGCTGCTGTTGTTGTTGACTGCTTGTGGAAGTAGAATTATTATATTCCTTGTGTGGGTTGTTGTGACAGATTTGCTGGCCGGTTGTTGTTGTTGCAGCGAACTGAATCTCATGTGCAGGTGTGCTGGATAATAGAGATGCAGCTTGATCAGGCTGCAGAATTGGTAACTGCTCATCAGTGCTGCATGCAGGAACTGTGAATTTGGAGCAATTGTTTTGGCCTAATCCAATTGCAATATTTGTACCTGCCAATGGATCGGATCTCGAGTTGGAAAAAATTCACAGAACTATGCTGAATCAGATAGTGAGGTATCAAGGTCTAGTGCAACATCCTGCAGGCAGTTGTAATTAAGTCGAGATATAGTAGTATATCTAGCTGCCTGCAATAGAAGAAGATTTGTGCAAAGCATAAGCTTCTGCATCTGATGAATCTAGAACTTTGGAAAGAAAGTTTACGATATATTGCACAAAACCTGCTGCAGCATGAGTCCATGGAATCGATCCTGCAGCAACCTTCTTCCCAATGTACATATTGAGGCTCCGATTTAGCTGGATTCCATCACATGACATGCTTATATTATTCCCGCCGCCTACGACGTGCTTGTTCTTCGATTGATCCTGCAGAATCGCAATTCCTAATCCGGACTTGGGCATTTGCAGGATTTGGTTTTCCTGTGTCACAGCTTGATGATTCGACAGAAGCTGAGGAGCCTGCAGGAGCTGGTAGCTACCACTAGCTGTGCAGGAAGCTGAGCCCTGATCGACGAGTCCTGAATGACTGCAAAATCGACTGCGCTGCTGCTCCTGCATAAGTTCCAGCTGCTGGTTTTGGGACCCTGCAGCTAGTGCTGCTTCCTCCATCGTTTGCTGACCATCCTTTAGACCAACCTAAGATCCACAAAAATATTCTTGTCAGCTGCATGCATGACTCACCTTCAGCTGCAGATGATCGTTTGACTTCAAGGTCTGATCATGACATTGATCATGATTGCTTACTATTGCTGTTCTCATGTGACATGAAGAATTAGCCGATGGCCTTCCTGCAAGGATTGAGTTCTTGGGAGTCGATGTCAGAGATGCAGCACGAGCCGCAGCCGCTGCTGCTGCAGCTTGATGATGAGGATTCCCAGCTACAATATGATGGGCAGTTGCTGCTGGCGTACTGATCTGATGCATGGGCATGCAGCTTGAGCCGGCCTGCAGCTGATCTTGCACCGGCAGCTGCTGTTGCCAATCAGGTCGTTTTCTCATCAAAACATTCAACATATCATCTTTAAAACATCCCAGTGCTGCTTCCGCAATCTCTCCTCCTTTGGGAAGTGCTATACTACCGGCCAAATCTGCCAACAGTTGTGAGATGGGCTTGTGTGTGATCGGATCGATGCCCATTTCACACAGCTTCTTCTTCAACCGAGTGTTCCAATAATTCTTCACGTCGTTGTCTGTACGTCCTGGCAACTGTGCTGCTATAAGCGACCACCTGCAGCAAGTACCATGATACCAGCATACTTTACTAATGAACTTTTCGAATTTATTCATTCTATTTGAAAGCTATTTGACCATTCCAGAGTACACTTCGCTTCAAGACTCAAGATCAGCTCAAATATTTTCTTCTGGTCTTGACCAATGTTTGTAACACTTTTATAAATGTCTAAAATTGAATAACACAAATGTTTTGATAATTGGCTCCGAATGAATCCACCAAAAATAAAATTCAGGTCAAATTTTCTCCTTCGGCAATCTATAAGACAGACCTAGTGACAGATTAAACTGATCAACAATTCATTTCAATTAATCAATCCACAAGTTCTGATATGATGCAAGCTGATCAATCTGGACCTGCAGCTAGCAGATGATCAAGAGCTGGAAACATGGGAAAAAGGTATTAAACAAAATTCATAAAAGCACTCAGAGAAATTTCCTCCTTGAAAACAGAGAAGAGGCATAGTTATGCCTACTTATACACATGTAAGATCTCTCTCACTCCAGACTCTTAAGGAGCAGCCATGAGAACCATGCTCTCCATCTTTAGGCCTGGGGCTTTTACCTTATGTAGTGTCAATTCTTTTCAAGTACATAAATTCTTATTGTGTATGGGTGTTCCTACAATTTGCAAGTTTGGGATTGTGAGTACTAATTATAATAATTACCGACTCCCCAGAGCTGCATGAAGGTTGACGATCAATTTTTCTTCATGATCTGTGAAGCGACCATGCTTCAGATCAGGTCGTAAGTAGTTGGTCCACCGCAATCTACAGCTTTTGCCACACCTTTGCAATCCTGTTTCAAGTTTCAACTCCCCCCAAAACAACCCACTTTCTAACATTATATTTTCATGGCATCTTCCATCCAGCTTAAATCATCTCATCTCATCTCATCTCAAGTGGCTTCAACTCTAAGATCTCATTAATCCAAACAAGACTTTCTGGACAAGGGGTGTGCCAAACAATCCTCTGAAAGAAACCAAAATCCTTCAAGATATTTATAACTCTATAACTAATCTCAAGTTTCAACACAAGCTAAAATCATATCATCTCTCAAAAATCCTCATATAAAAATAGACCTATCATTATTACCTAGCTAGGGGCCAAAAATCCCTGAAGCTACTATACTCTATAATGGATCTAAACACAATATCCTTGCCTTGGTAGGCAAGGCTAAATAAATAGATTAGATCTACTTCTCAACTACATGTATATTCAAGTCTGAAGAAGGTCACTCTTCTTTGTATCTATTCAGTATCCCCCACTCTTGTCATGACTTGTGTTTCTGTGTATTTGGCAGGTATTATTTTGCTATATAAAATTATAAACAAGACAAATGTCAATCAATATCTATTACACTCATTAATTGATAAATATGATTTGTTCTTTTTACAATTACCAAAAATAAAGACTTGCCTATAAATGGGGAAAAGAATTTAACTATATTGTTAAATGCCTTTTTTAATGATTTGAGGTTAAAACTTAATAATACATGTTTCATAATTTTAGACTTTTGATATGTTTACATGCCTCAAGTCTCTTTTTTTATTATCTAGACCATGGTTGGAATCAGTGTTTTTTCTTGTCCTCAATTTTTGTGATGGTGCTCAAAGTGGTGATAGTCCATAAGTATATACTTAGCCAAAAAATTTGGTGATATTCAATAGGAAAGTGTAAAATCTTAAGTATCCTTTCATATTATTGTAGGCAATTGTGGCAAATATTTTGAGTTTTTTTTGTCCATTTTTTGGCTAAAGCTTTTTAAAAACAGGGAAACAGGGTTCAAAGTTTGAGCAAGATAAAGTAGACAATTTGTGAATCTTTTACACCTTGTCTAGGGCCCCTTGTCTAGGACCCTTACTTGGGGCCAAATGCTCCCACTCTGGGGCTTTAGCCTACAATCAAATAAATAAATGAAGCTGCAACCATTGAGGAAGTACTGTAAGGACCATGGAGCTAGCTAGCTAGCTAGCTAGCTAGCTAGCTAGCTAACTCCAACCTCCCACCCAGTTGTACCCCATCATGGGCAGCTGATGGAGTACAATTGAGGAAGTGAGGCAGGTGAGTACCTAACATGTTAGAGTACTTGAGGAAGGACACAAGGACCCCAGCTTCATGCACTTGTGCAGTTCATGAATATAGCCAACTACCGTGCTGTAGTTTCTGGAACCAAAAAGCTGGGAAGAATCAATCAATCAATCCATCAATCCATCCATCTATCCATCTATCAACCCATCAATCAATCCATCAATCAATCAAGCTCCAGATCTAGAAAATGCTCCATTAGTAAACATAGTGGTTTAAGGAATTTTATATTGGAGCTCATGCAGCTCAGCAGCTCTGTGATCTCTAGAGAGTTGTAGAGGAATTTCAAGCTAGATGCAAGTCCATCTCTGATCAACGAGATGGATCCACAATGGGGTCGCTGCAAGATCACGATCTTGATGCACTGCAGTATCAGCTTCAATGCCAGCGGTTCTTAACTTGTCCCTTGTGTGTGGAAGAGAGATGTTATATACGAGATCAATACTTACGTACCAGCCTTTTTGGGTAGGGTTCTCCAGCTTCCTGTGCCGTGTTGTGCAATGCACGCCAGCAATTTGGCGTCCTCCTCTGGAGTCCATGGACCCCTTTTCACGTTATCCTTCTCGCAACATGGCGCCCTTCCCATGGTGTCTACTCGGCTAGACCCGTAGCAGCAGCTGGACTCGCTAGCTACTAATTTTTAGCACATAACTTCCAGACAGCTAGTAACAAATGCAGCACTATGATTTCATGAGATTGCTTTCCTTCCGAGAAAGGATCTGGGGAACCTACAAAGACTCAAAGTAGAGACATTATGAGAGAGATATAAAACCCATTCTTTATCCTAGCAGCAGGAGGCAACTGATCCTTGAAAGAGCTGCTGGTTCATAAGCTCATAGGTGGAACCAGCTGCTGCTGCTACATGCTAGCTCATGTGCAGTAACATCAAACCCAGTACAAAATTCCAAGTAAGTGATTGATCAGGGCTCCATGATTGCAAAATTCGGGGAAATCATGCAGCAACGTCAGGAAGAACTAAAAAGTTGTTCTGTTGTAACCAGAAGATCCAATGTTACATTCTGAAGAAAGTATGATCCACACTACAACATCAGATCTCATCAGGATCATAGCCCAGGGATTGATGGATCATTACCATCATCATTTTATTGCAAATCTTTGGGTATCAAATCTGATCATATCACCTCTGAATATTATTCTCAAATAGCCAGCTATGTATCACGAGAACCCATGCAGCAACTTTTCCATCTGGATCAAAGCTGATACTGCAGAAGGCCATGACATCATGACAAGCTAGCTGCTTGTAGCTAGAGGTAACATGATCAGCAGCTGCTGCTGCTGGTGGACACTAGAATCTATCTAGCTAACTGAATGCAAATTAGTCCACTGGAGTAATTGATGATTCCATCCATCTGATCTAATTATACTAATTGTAACCTGCTACAGTTTGAAGATTTTTTTTTCAAAATTTTTGCATCAACTACTTAATCATGATTGAATATATTCTTATGTTTGACCAGATTTGCACTAAGTCAATCTCAGCTTTTTCTCATGTCCAAGGGATCTTCTTGTGAGATCGCCAAAGTGGGGGGGTGTTGTTGTCACCTTCACACACCTTCGCCGGTACGTACTCCCGGGACCCCAAGAAGTACACACACCATGACACATTTGTCGCACCTGGTCGCTGGACCGTAACATCGTTGAGTCAAAGCTGGCCCAGGCCAGAATCATGACTGGGCGTTGAATCCCATTATATATTGGGTCAAACCTGGGAATCATCAGAATATACTATGAACCATAATGACTTTCACATTTTGATAAGATACGTGAGAATATCAATTAAGATAATTAGGGTTTAGGGTTTGTGGAAAGTCAAAGATTGTGGATTCATCTCTAAGTAGTTACTTACAAGCACTCCAAGAATTTTCCGAGTGTGTACTTGGAGAAATTTCTTAAGTATATTTGAATGTTAGCTTATAAGCATTGAGATGAAATAGAAGCATTTTTAGTGTTAGCAGAGGCAACTTTATATAACTTAATTTTCCCTGTGAAAAGAGGAGGGCATTGTTCTTGCTTCAAGGTGGCATCTTATGTTTTGAAGTGGGTTCTTATGTTTTTCTATTGTTTGTAATGTTCCCTTCTTCTCACATGTTGTCATTTCAAAGACTTACTTCACAGTCCTTCTGTTGGGAAATGCCCTTGTATAAGGGCAATACACCATAATTGGTTCCCGCTTAACTATCACCTCACACAAGCCCTTGTTCTGGTAATACCCTTGTCCTTGAGTGCTACCTTTAAGTATATAAACACCTACAAGAGGTCACTTCTAAGTAATTAGGGTAAGAGACTTTTGTGGGGATGAGCTGCATCTTGTTCTTATTGCCTCAGATCAGGATATGTTTAAGCGCATGGTAACATTTGCCTCTTTCTCTAGGATGGGTGAGGCCCATATGCGAAGGACACTCCATCCAGAAATGTGGGCTGGATTACGCTACCGCATCTTCCTAGGCCTTTTAATTGCAGTGCCCCCACCATCAGGTCTTAGCCTACACTAAACTCCATATTTCTAGGAGAAGATTTCTCAATTGGTTTAGCATGCTGTAATAGAAAGGTTCTGGAAGATCCAGAGTCACCTCTATAACTAATAGAGTGAAATAAATAATTGTCATGCAAGAAAGATTCGGACCTTCACACCATTCAACAAGAGCTTCCTGGGGTCAACTACTCCTTCAAATGCATGTTAAAAGGCACATAGACTATAAGGGGTTGTGAAAGAGTCTACAAAATTCCTAACACATGGCAGAATCCTTCGTTCACATTTGGTACAAGGAAAATGCAAGAAATGCCCCTCTATAACATGTACTGGAGCCAACCCAGTCAATCATATCTATGAGCTTTCAGAGAAATCTTGACAACTTTGAAGGTAACAAGTGCACTCATAACCTCATGAGAGTGAGTCACAAACAGTCAGTCCATCACCTTCATCAAAAAGAGCCTGACCCTGGCAGTAGGTATACACAAATATGTAATCATCAGGCCAAAAATTTTGGCAAACTATTCAACAAACATGTGTCCTGAGTTTCAGTGGCATTTCCAAAAGGAATGGGAAGACTTGTTCATGAAGAGGACTAGCACTCAAGCGACATACCTGAACCCAATAAAATTTGAGTGAATTCTGCTGCCATGTAAACCAGAAAAGCAAACACTACACAAAACACCAACCCTAAAGACATTAGAATCAAAGAAAGCAACTTCACTTCAGGACTTTGACAGCAGATCCATCCAGGCATGTTAAGATGTAAGGGCCACTATTTAGACTCAAATCTTCACTTCAAATTTACACTTCAGTGCTTGTAATCTGTGACACAACTAGCCACTTTCCACATGACAGATGTTCCATATCAAATATTAAATCAGCTAACAGTACCACATTTTCAACCACTAAGCCAAAAATAAACATGCTCAATGACTTTTGAAACATCTGTGAAATGCCAATCATTCTTATACACAAATGTACCCATAAAATATGCTCCGTATGGGCTTTGGCCCTCAGAACTGTGTAGCTTCAAGGTGTTGAAACACTTCACATTTGAATCTGAGAGCATGTCACATATCATAACAAACTACTAGGCATCATACTTCCGTCACAGATGAGCCACTTGTTCACATTCTTATCTGGTCTTTGTGACCACAGTGAACATATAACAGAGACCCATGGACTGCCTCACAAAATTACATGAAGAAATAATCTGGAATGTAACCAGGAACTTACTGCTCCTTGGATCTAGCAATAATAATAGCAAAACTACCAAGCACATAGCAGTCAACAACTGCTTCCACCACATTTATTAAGTACATCAGAAAGGACAATGCACCTCCTGCAGAAAGATAACACAGGGAAAAAAAGGCAAACTTACTGCATGGGGCAGCAGACTTTTAATTGCCTTCTCAAGGCTCCAGACCATGATCCAAGTAGTACCCCTATTCCAGCAAAAACTGTGTCACCTCTGGCACAAGCTCATTCAACACAATGGACACTACTTTTTCTTCCTGGACTTGCTCTGCTGTGAAATACTTCTTGTTACCTTCTGTGTGAAAGAAGTTCCCTGCACAGAAAACAGCAGATTCCCATAATCAGGAATTGTTCAGAAACCTGAGAACTAAATTCAGAAGAAAACTCTGGAGAGGAATCAGCAAAATACCTGCAGCCATTCATCATTGGCAGCATCTACACTGGTTCGTGTGCCCGTCTCCACTTTCTTTGTCCGTCTTGATTTCTGTATACAAGCAAGACCTCAATACAATGAAAACATGGCACTAATTCATTCATTTATCTTGGAAGCTTCTACTGCCCTGATAAATAGCAAGCTATACCACAGTTGCACAATCAAAAGAAAGAAAGATGTATCCAGCAAAACAACACTAAATATTTGGCAATTTGGGTGTGTTCTTGTAGATATGCAAAGCCAATTCTACTTCACAGGAGAATTAGAATTGAACATAGCCCAACATCATGACCCACTCAGTAACCCATTCCTACTCAGGAATTGCCATGTGTACCTTGGAGATACGTTGGACTTGAGAGTACACCCACATGCCAAGAAGCCCCAACAGACCCAAGCCGAGAGTGATAAGGAACACTGTTTCCCCACTCACAAATCCACTGGCTTCCACTACTTCCACTGTGCCATTATAGAAGACACTCTTGTGGAGCTGCTCACCCAACTCATACACCACACTCGCAACCAGATCAAAGCTTCCTGGCTGCAATCATGGCATCAGTCACTTCAAATGTTCAGATATACAATCAGAGACTGGGAAAATGCCAAGGAAGGGAACAGTATCCAATAAAACAAATTATCTGTTCACTTCGTATTGACCAGCATGTTGGAGATGAGTGGTGACAAATTGAGCTCCAAACAAAGAACTATAGCCTGAAGCATAAGCCTTTATCCCCACAAGTAGTATATACAACCTTACCTGAAGATACTTGTTGACCGTGAAAGTGTAAGGAAAGGATGCCTGAATTCCTGTGGGGACAATAGTATTCCCAAATTCCTGTAATCCAATCCACTATTACTAATCAGTGCAAATTTTCACTCACCACTCTCTTACTGCATGGAGGAATCTTGAACTGTCCACATCCAGGAAACTTTAAGTTCTACAAATAGAGGCCAACTTCCTCCCTTTGTTCATTAGTAAGCAACATTGGCATCCTGGGCCTCCTATTCAAACAAGACATAAAATAGAAAGTGCAGTCAGAAAGATTAGAACCCTAGCCTTGTAAATAGAAGTTGAGCAACCTTGTGAGACTAACCTGCACGGTGAAGTTTTGGACATGGATACGATGATCATACGGTAAGTTTAGGCTGGCCTGGATGAAAACCACCTTCAGTGCTTCATCTCCTGCAACCACATCGCAGCCCAGGACTTTTATACCATTTCCCTAGCACCACAGTATGATGTATGAAACCATCTGTAGCTTTCCACAACAAATATTAGTGACAAGATCTGTGCATCTGTAGTCAATAAACTTAGGCACACATATGTCAATATAAGAGAAGCATGTCATTGCCAAGAGCTCAAACAGAAAAGTTCCCCACACCCACTTGTCTACTGTTGTCAATGGCAATGAAAGCCACACATCTAGTACTCTGACAGGAAGAAAATACTATATCACATGGTGTCTTGATGAAAGGAGGCAACAAGCTGCTATGTGACACAGGAGTTGAAGAGCACCAGAAATAGTGAGATTACCATTGTTACTAATTCCAAGTAATATCTCAGCTGGTTCTCCTGCTCCAACCGCTGCAAGATCCAAAATCCACAGATTATTGCACAACCAACACCTTCCATGTGATGCAGCTATGAATATATTTTCATGCTCAACTAACTTAGGCACTTGGTTCACATTTTTCAAACCTCAGTTAGTAAACGCAAAACACAATTGGACAATATGGAATCCACACAGGGAAAGCAGTCTGTACAAGGGTACTGACACATCAAATGTAGATGTCACTTACACTTCGTGGGATTATGCGGAAAGTAGAAGACTGTATCCACCTCAGAAGCAGGTCCCAGAAGATCATCAGCTGGGACATCAGATATCTGGTCGTCAACAACCCCTACTTGGCCACCATCTCCTCCCGCTCCAGCCACCACTTCTTCATATTCAGTTGCACCAGCCCCCACTGTGGTGCACCCCAATCCAGTTTCCAAAATGCTTACTTCCTCACATCTACAAAACCAAAATGAGTGACAAGCAATCCACCTTGAAGAGGAACACTAAGGTCAAATCGTTTTTTTCTTTGTTTGCAGGTGGCATTTCCTGACGGTCAAGGAGCATGGAAGCAGAAACAGCAGATAAAGAAGTTTCCTTGCTCATAAGATCTATATTTGGATCATCCCCAAAATCGGTGCAGAAAAATCCTGCACCTGTAAGAAAACCTAAACAGACGAACAAAACAACAAGACCATGTGGCGACGAAAGCCATTAGGGTTCTGAAAAACTTGCCGAACCATGCTTGGAGTCTTTTAGACAGTCTAAAACTCAACATGACCTAACGGCAAAACGAGAGGTAGTATTACGCCTCCCTCCCTCCCTCCCTCCCTCAAAGCCACACACGATCAAAGACACGCTAGAAGAAGCCGATAGGGGGAGGGAGGCGGGGGCTGTGGCGGCGTCACTCTTAAAAAAAACCCCGCAAAGAATGTTTCAATAGGTGCACAAAACAGACAAGAAAGAGGGCAAGAGAGAAATGAACAACACCTGTGACAACAGTGAGAAACTGCAGCAGCAGAATGGAAGCCAAGAGAAACAGTAGCAAGCTCGCTCTCCATCTCGACTCTGCCATCGCTCCGGTCTGTCTAACGCAACACGAGGCAACGCAGTCGCGGAAGACTAAGGCAACGAAAGTGAGTACGAGGAAGGAAGCAAATACAGAGTGCAAGACAAATACATGTATGTATGTACATTATGTATGTATGTATGTATGTATGTACGTATGTATGTATGTATTATGCGTCTATGTGACCAATTCACATGCATGCATCTACCACAAGGATGAAATACATCACAAGGATGAAATATTAATTAGAATAGACCTAAGGGTAAATTTCAGTGTTATGTGGTGACTCAAAAACTGACCATATCAATTCATCGCATGATAATTTCCTCCCCTTCAACTCTACCATCACCATTGTCGCTTTTTTTACTTGGCATGGTCCATGGATGGTACAAAGTTCCACCATCACTCTTCTTTTCATTCACAATTTATTTCGTCATTGCCGCCTTTCAACTATGTGAAGTGTTTAGTTTATCAATGGATCCAAATTTTTCAAATGTTACCACCAAAGACAAAATAAAGATAATCCTAGATGCAATCCTTTGTTATATTTTATATTTTAATTTTCATAAACATCATCAATGAATAACAATTTATCATGTTTGAAATATAATAGTTAAAACCATCCAATATTTAGAAACATCAATATCATTCACTTTCTGTTCATGTTATCATAAAACATGACTAATAAATAATAATAATAATAAGAATCACAAAAAGATAATGATGTGACAACAATTTTGGTTTACATTAAAAAATTTAAACACCAATAATATAATGTTAGAATGCATTTTTCAAAATCACAAATTTTAAAAAGTTCAAACACACAATGGTTTTCTTCGAAACAATGATATCAAAATTCCACAACTATTTCGAACAACCTAATGACAAAGGTAAGCATTTATTTTTGCTTTGTATTCAATGTTTCTTGAATTTCAAGTAATTCAAAAAATAAACAATCAAATGTTAGAATATCACATGCAAATTTATACAAACCATAAATGATGCAATTTTGTGAAGAAACCCAGCAAAAGGAAGAAAAAACTCAATGAAAGTTTTGATTTAATATCTATTGAAATGCATGCAAAAAAGTCAAGAAAATTGAATTAAGAACATTAAAAAAATGGCGTTCATAAAGAGATTGGGGGATGAGAATATCATTTCATTGGATAACATTGATGTTTGAGATTAATTTGAAATAGCAACAACAAAATGGAAGAAAATCTCATGATTGCAAGCCTTTCCCAACACATGAGACATGTGTTAAAACAAACTTGGGGAATGATTTTTGAAGGCTTCAAAAACATCTTTGATTACATGATGAGAATAAGTCAAATGAAGATTGTTACTCAATTAGTTCATAATGTGAGGTTACATTGCATTTGTTTTGACTTTTCAACAAGAACAAATCTACAACATGATTTTGGAGTTCATAGGCAATAGGTCAATTTTCAACTCACCTCACATGCATGACCTCGTGAAGGATTCAAAAGATGTATACAAAGGTTTGTGCACAAAAGATGTATTTTGATTAGAATGGGTTGAAGAGAAAATAAGCTAAATGTGAATATGGACCATATGGTTTGAAACATCCACCACTAATTGAAATATATAAATATAATGATATAAGTGGTATATTCCATCGCCACATACCATAAGTTGCACACCACTTTTTTGTGATGGTGTTTACTTTCACTAATTCATTCCTCTTTATTGCGGCATTCCACTTTAATTATTTTGTGACCTAAAATAGTGTCCAACATTTTTTGTGGATGAGTATGAATGAAAGTAGGGACCCTAAGTCAAATGTTTGGCAAATGATGCCAAAGTATTATGCTTCAAGGACACTGAAAATCCAATTTCTTGTTTTATGTTTTTGGCTTTGTTTTGTTGTTTTGCAGGTTACTATGTTTAATGTTGTTCTTCAATGGAGCGACTTTGGTGAGCTAATTTTGGGGATGGAGCGGAATCCTTGCCACTCAATTGATAATCTTTATGGGGAGTGTGAGTCACGATTCTTGGAAATGATTGGTGTTAAGCTTTCAAGGGAGCAAAAGGATATCGACAAAGAAAAATTATATGAAGTTGGTTGAGGAGAAAGAAGAGAAGGAAATTTTCTTTTGGGAGGATGGGAGAAGCTAAGTTTCAACTATTTTAGTTATGAAATGTGGAGTTTGTTTGGATTTTGATAGTAATCAGTTGGGGATGAAAGTCCCTTTGGACTTCTTCTTCTCTTGAACCTAGTGCTTGATTTTCCGTTGTGTCATGAATGTTAGGAAGGGAGTAGGAGGTCTAGAGTTTGTCTTTTTAGGGATTAGATCAAGGGAAATGATGAAAGAATCTAGTGATTTCAAAAGGAGTTGTGGTGGAAGTCATTTGAGTTAAGTTTTGGGGGGAGTTTCAGTGTCAATGTGTAATGTGGTTTATTTTGAGAAAAAAATACATGTGATATAATGGGAGCTTCGAGGATTTTGGAACAAGAGCATACTATGAGATTTAAACGGCCACAACTACTTGCTTTATTTTTAATCTTTGTCCAACTTTTAAATGAAACTACATGATGATGTTAAGGTAGCATTTGTGGGGTTCTTGTTGTGAATGATGAGCTACCACACTCCTCAACAACCAGTTGGTTCCCTGAAAAGAAATCAAGAGAGGTTTAATCCCTTTAAGTCCATAGAGCTAAAATTATTAAAAAATTGGTTAGAAAGATTTAGGATTAATAATAAATAATTTTTGTAACCTCCTTTTTGCTCCTTGGAAATTCTAGTAAACCTTGTTGAACTTACATTCAAAATGATAAGGATTACCATCTCAAAATCACCTCCCCTTCTTTTTGGTGACAATTCCATTGTATTAAAGTTGGCACAAACCATCCAAACTCAAATGGATTGTGTAGTTGTTTAAGTCACAATTTATTGTAATGATCATTAGCATCACTTAGAAGGCACATAAAAACATCTATGAACTTGCAATCCATTACTATTTGAACTAGTTAGTTACAAATTACACTACATAAAATGGATGTCATTGTTTTAGTTTTTAAACCATTGTTGCATAAAATTTTAAATGCTTATTAATATCATAAAAATAGATCCATTAATGTGAAATTAACACATGAAGTCTTTTAGCAATAAAAAAAACACAACAAAATAGTGAAAGGTTCATGTTAAAAAGACTTTAATATGTACTATAACATTTCACAAAATCCATTTTTAATATTTGGATATGGACTTTTATCTCATGTTTGTACAATTACATATACCACCATACCTTAAACCTTTTTAAATATATTTGATTAAAAATTGGTCTTAACATCAATATAAATATCCGAAAAAAATTTGCCATAAAATGCATACAAAGTTTTTGTTCATATTTATATTGATGTTTCTCAAGACTAAACTCTAATCTATCTATTAATATAAAATAGGGTGTTTTAAACTCAAATATGGAAGAAAAAAAATGTTAACAAGTTAACAACATTCAAATCAATTTAAAAGTCAATCCAATTCATTGGGTTTTAAATAAAAAGGAAATGAACATTCAAAAAAGACTATCAAAATGTTGTTTTTTTTATCCACCTTAATGTGTTTTCATCCATTCGTTATACTATACCCACATGTTTTGTGATAATGTTTAAATTTTTTTTCCATAAACAATTTGAACTTTTATGATAGGAACATGTATTATTCCTTGCACACTTGGAAAAGCATGCACCACAACCTAAATTCCTCCATATCAATTATCATCATCTTTCTTTCAAGCCAATAAATTAAACATTTATATATGTGATTGACAACATAATGAGTTAAATATGCAAAAAAAATGATACAATTGATTATCTAAATGCAAAAAATTCATAACAAGTTAGAAAATTAACACACTACAAGGAAAGATGGGAAAACTCCATAGTCATGATTCATAAGAAGGGTGCAAACAATCTAATAAAGACTAAACCAAATGTAACAAGTGTTTTGGCTTTCATTTTTTGGGCCAAAATTTAAACTAATGCTACAAGTCATTCAAAAACATTCATGACAATGATTCTAATATATTATAAAATCATATGGGTAAAATCACAATCAAAGGAGCCACCCAAGTGACTGGACACTCTTTAAAACTACATTTTTGTATGTTTGAAAAATCACAAAGGAAGCATAATAGTTTAGATTGTCATAAAGTTTTTTGGAATATTCTCCATTAATTGCAAAGTTTACATGTTCAAAGCTTGACACAAGTCAAAAGTGTTTTTGCATGTTCAAAGCACTCAAACCTTGAGAATGGACAATCCTTGTTTTTTTCAAACATCCTTTCTTTTTACCAAGTGTGCACCATTCCTTTTGACAATTGGAGAGGATTTTAACATTGATGATTAAAAGGGAAAAAGGACTTGAACTGATGAAAATTGTTTTTGTAGCCCATTTGAGCACACTTGGTTCAAAAGTGATTTTGAACTTGAAAATTATGGATTTTGAAAGTGTGGCTTTAACAAAAGTTGTTCATATATGTGAGATATAGGATATGAATGCATAATATACATGATATAAAATCATTTTGCAAAAAAAATGTATTTATATCTAAAATGCAATGCTAAATGGGTTATCCGAAATACATAATTTTAAATTATGAACCAACTCAATAATGACACGTGTCATGTGTAGTCCTTGGAAAATGGCTTTTACCTTGGCGCCCTTGGCTCCTTTGACCATGATTTCACCCCTAATTGGATACCTCACTATATGAATGGAATTAGTTTATTAAAAATTATACACATAATTTGAAATTTGAAACACCTAGTTTTAAGGTTTGAGATGACAATACTGTAATAAGGCATACTTGAAACATAATTATATGAACCCAACATATAAATCTAGGTAGTTCCTACAATAGAAGTAGATCATAATTTTTTTAAACATGTGAATGAAATTAGTTAACTAACAATTGTACACATAACTTGGGAAATGAAACACCTATTTTTTGGGTTTGAACCAACAATATTTTAATAAGGCATACTGGAAATATAATATGGGCCCAACATATAAGTCTAAGCTAAATTAAGACCTCTTGCAATTCTTGAACATTTTTTTTTTTTTTTTTTAACGTGCAATTTAAATCTAAGCACAAAATTGATACAAAGTTGACCATGGACTAAATTTTGAATTTTACATTTAATTTTTCCATGAAAATAAATTTAACCTCATAGACAATTTTACTTATGTAGTGGAATGACATGCAAGTGTATTGGATCCAAACATAACATAGGTGGACATTTATTTGTAGCTAAATATTATGGCATACCTAAGGTAATCATGAAAATAAAAAACACCACATCTCAATATTGCCATAGAATTTTGATGATCCATTGTAAATCATCACATCCTATATGTAAATTCCTTCATTTCAAAGGGATTACAATTCCTCAAAAAGAGGTTTTTTAAATGTGTCTATGTGTTTTGTTGTCATACGTTCTTCACTTCAAATAATCAATGGTAACATGATGAAGTGTTTTTTTGTTGTCAACAATGGTGGTAAGTTGTAATTGAAAAGAAAGATAGGCCAAACAGAACATGTTGATTCTACCTAGAAAATGGATTAATTTCATTAGTGGTTAACCCAAGCTTGACATTGTAGGTCTATTTAACAAAACCAATCCATCTATTATCAATGAAATTTCATTGTTTAATTGGAATTTGCAACATGTTACACTTTGCCATCAATACTTTGATAATGATGAACCAATGCATTAATTAAATTTGACTGGATGTTCTTAACATTCACTTCAAATGGGGAATGAATGAAAAATGCCTTAAAATTTTCTATGGCACTATGACCTATTTTTTTATATCAAATATTTCCACATTTTAAGTAGTGGGTGTTCAAATTAAGTTTCTCATGAAAGAACAACCAACCCTTAATGTAAACATGAATAATGTTTTACCCAAGTCCCATTTTTGAAGCATACTTGAGGCCTAATTTTCACTAAATGATAGACTTTTTGGCTTGGTAATAAATTTTTTCTACAAAACATTCAAATTTTCATTGATGAAAGCATTGGAACATCCATGTCCATTTACAACCAACAACATGGTAATCAATTGAGAATTTGAAACACATTTGAACCAAATATAACAAGGGGCTTTGAAAGGCTATGGATGTGTTAGGGCCCATATTTGGAGGCACATGGAATTATCCATAACTTGTAGATCTTCATCATTCATAGATGTGTCAATTCCTTTTCTTGCCTTCCCCTTCCCCCCTTCCCCCCCCCCCCCCCCCCCCCCAGTGGCATGTTGATTTGTTGACACTTCCAAGCCAACCAAACAAAACTTAAATAATTTGATCAAATATAAACTAATAATATACCCAAAAAAAATTTACATTTTTGAACATCACTTTCAATGTGTTTGTAGGCTTACATAATTACAATTTACAAATTTAAAAACCTATTATTTACATTGACAATAAATGAACCTACTTAATGCATGTTACCTTATAGTTATAATCCTCATTAAAAAGTGGGGTTGACACACATGTTAATATGAATTACCTAATAAGTCATGGTTCTGGGCATTTGATGCATATTACACTCAATCCTCTTGTAAATAAAAAGTAAATTCGGAATTTGGAATGTTTTTTAATAACTATAAATGCATAGTTTTAGGTAGTAATTGCTAGTAACCAAATAATAGTGTTAGGTAATTTTATATGTTTCGAATTCATACTTGTATGTTCAACAATTTTCCTACAACACAACAATTATTGTCTCCCCTTGCCACATTATAGCCTTCAATCATAGGGTTCATTCCTAAAATAAGACTTTCAACCTCCCTCCCCTAAACATTGCAAGGCTCCATGTTGTTTCCAAAAACAGCCAATGGCCCATGCCTTCTTTGATGTGCTCGTGGTTTGATACTATTTGGTGATACCCTTCATTTGCAATTTGAAATCTCACAAAATGTGCTACAATGATGTCTACATTTGTGTGCAATGGATGGTGAGGTTGGAAGCCATGCATATGATCTTGATGTTATTTTGACCTTCCATATTCCAAAGCCTTGATTAGAAAATGGTGGCCCCAACTTGGATTTGGAAGAAAATCAAAACTTTAACACAATTTGAACCAATTTCACAGTCAAACTAATTTTATTTTTTTTTTTGTGATATCTAATTAGAGTTTTAAATTCTATCCTAGAAATGGTTAAAAAACTAAAACTATGATAGTCCATTTTGTGTAGTGTAGTTTGCAACTACCTTTCATTTTAAACTCATATATCCAAAATGTTCACACAATATAATAGAATTTTTTTGTGCAAGTATACCAAACATTTCAACATTAATTTGACTTACCACTTAAAATCATATAAATTTGATTTAGGTTTTGGATACATTTTTTGTGAATCATTATATTGTGATTGCACCCTAGAACAAGTAATTGATTTTGAACTTCATTCACATTATTAAGGAAGCAAAGGGCTTTCCATTCATATTGACATTATCATGGGTGTTTTAAAGGAAGGTACAATTTTCAAAAAATAAAAAGAAATGAAACCTTTGCTAGTGGTGAACAAGTTTCCAAAAAATGTACTATGCTAGATGATGAAGATCTTGATGCACTTGGGGAGGAACTAGAAGGCCTTATCATGTCACCACACATTTCTCTTCTTACATGCTTTCTTGCCCCTTTCTCCCCCACCTTCACCACCGTTTGTAGACCTCGATTCAAACTTGTACATAACAAATTTGTCAAGTTGTTTATTTAACAAGTGTTTTTGTACAGAAGTGCTTCCATGGTTAAGGTTATATTGCAACAAACTTTTCTTAGGTCTTGTGGTGTTTCATGCATTTTTTTGAAAGGACAAGTAATGAGGAGTTGTTGTGGCAAGTTGAGATGCATATTGAATTCAACATGCCACTAGTTCTTCTTTAACTTGAACCTTTTAAAAACTTTCAAACATTCTAACAACCTTTGAGGTTGTCCCATCACCTTGTTCAATTGTGAGACTACTATCATTAGCTTTTGCCTCATCCCCAATATAAGTCTCAAATTTTAAAACAAACAAACAAAATTCCATGTTAATTGACATGCATCAAATTCTCCCAAAATTTTACAAACCATGTTAAGTTAGTTGTACAAGATGAAAATTTTGACTTTGAAATGATGAAAGTTATGAAAGAAAAACCATATCATTAAAATCATCCATCAAAAGAAAAAATAATAAAACATTAAATAAGACATATTGGAACTATCTTCAAGTTTTAATTTGAAACAATTGCAAATAAAGTTCAACATGTGTAATTTGATCAAAATTGGAAAAAGTTTTGAAAATCAACAAATGGTAATTTGAACACAATGCACAATGCATGCAAATCTAAACACCTCAATAAATGCTTATTATAGAAACTAGAAAAAAAACTTAAGTTCAAAGTTTTTATACCCTTCAAAACAAAACCACCAAAAACAAATGATTATCCTTCCTACACGAACCACATCGAAACGAGCTTGTTAATTGTAACACTTGAGGAGATTATCGACACAAGGAGATGGTTGGTGTAGTCATTGGCAACTTGTTACATCAAGGAGGCATTCCAAATATGATTACACCAACACACAAAGCACAAAACTAACCTAATTTTTATAGCAATACGAATACCTCATTTCATTTAAGCTTGAAAAGTTCAATATTCAAATCACCCCTTGTAGCAAAAGCACTTGTACCAAATTGATATGGTATCTAAACCCTAAACCATAAGATATCTCACCCCTCTATGAAAATTATTAAATGTGTAATTTTTTTTCATAATGGATTAGTCTATTTTACTATATTTATATTACATATTAGGTTACATCCTACATACTAGCACAACATTGGTTTTTACATATGACAATTATCTTCTTGCTACATATATGTATGCCCAAGCATGTATTTTTGCACCCACAATGCCTTGACAATTTGATCATCTTGGCAATGTAAATGTCTTTATAGAATTACCTTATGGCCTTATGGATCATCACATTACACAAAGTAAGCAACAAGCAAGCCTAGGAAACCAAGACAAACAATGCACATTCTCAACATAACGGGCAAGGTCTTGCACATTCCATTGTATAATCAACTTTTAGGAATTACTCAATTGAATGAAACCATGGGGGACCGTAATAATCCATAGCCAATGTAAGAAACCCAACCCTGTTCCAAGATATAAATTTGCTTAGAAAATTGACAAAGAAATCCTAAGAACCCATGTTTACAATACAATGTGAAAGCAAGAAGGAGCATTCTGAATTTTAATTGTTTTTTCTGAAATTTAAGAATAATAGTAGTAATAGCTCCAAAAAAAACATTACGCGGGTGCAGAATGTCCTTCTTGGTTCTTCTTGAAACATTTCTTGCAGTTCAATTTTAGGGTTTGAAGAATCTGCGTCTCTTTTGCTTTTTCTCCGAGCTCGCGGATCGTGCCCGGTGGATTCACGATCTCGCAGGATTCACAACCATTTTTTGTAAATGTGCAATGTACATTTGGGTAAACATTAGCCTCGAATTCTGAGCTAGCCAGTTAGTGGCGATCGTGTTGATGTCGAGACTAGGGTTCTTAAGGTCTCTGCAATCTCCTCTCCTCTCCTCTCCGGAGAATTTGTCTCAATTCCTGCAATGAGAAGTTAGGAGTGTGAGTCGCGAAGAAGCCTTGTAAATAGGAGGGGTACAATGCCGAAGCTGATTGAGTTGGGGCTGCCATCTCTCACTCCCGAAATTTACTCAATTCTGGCTTCCCAAGGCATCATATCAGGTAGCTACATTTCCAGGTTTTTTTTTTCCTTGTTTGGATCTGTGTTCTTGCATTTGGTTTTGATGCACTCTTTTGATTTGGTTGAGGTCTTGATTCTTCGAGGGTTGTGCAGTAGAGGATTTCATGCTGTCAGCAGATATATCCAAATTGGAAGCCTGGGGAAGTGGGACACTGAAAGAGGTCAGTGAATAATATCTCACATTCAGCAAGTTCTAGTGTTAGATGGTTGGTACTCCAGGAGTCCCATGAAAAGTACTGAAATTTCATATCTTTTGGAAGACATTGGGAAGGTTTTATTGTTTGGCATGCCTATTCTTCTGTAATTGGGCTCTTTTTTCTTTATGAAATACTCAAAACTATGCTGATGGTTTGTTTTGAAGGTGGTTGCGGAGATATTGCATTATTTGGAATGCCAGAGAGTGGGGTTGAAAAGTGGTCTTAGAGGCGTTCAGGACATGCAAGCCATGGGCATCCAATATCTTCCCACTGGCTGTGATAGGTGGCACACCCTAACCTTGCAGTTAAATGTGAAATCAACCTAGAATTAGGAGCCGGGGGGCTAACTCTCAATCTGATTTAGCAGTGGAAAAATTTATGAAAAACTAATTCTTTGGCCTTTGAAAATTGGGCATCAATTGTTACTCTTCAGGTGCTTGCTAGTGGCTCAGCCATGCCTCGTATTCACATAGATATGCTGGTGCAGTTTGGATGCAATTTTAGAGGGTGGATTACGTGAAGGAACGCTGACAGAATTGGTGGGAGCCTCTGCAACAGGCAAAACTCAAGTGAGTCTGTTATATGAAACCTATCAGATTCTTATCTTACAAGGCTATGTGTTTCATAACATTTCTGCCAGACGGCTATTCTGATTCATGTTCGCTCAGTTCATCATCTCAAATCATGTTTGCTTTTGCTGTTTTTGAAAACATCAATCCCAGTTATATAGGGTGAGTGTATTTCTGTTTGACCATTACAATGATGAAATTTGGATTTGTTGAACAGTATGGCCCTTTTTGATTTCATGATTAAGTATGTTGAACAAGATACACTGTTTGTATGTCATCTTTTCATTCCAATGCCAAGTTGGCATAATTCATTAGTCTCAGTTCAAAGGCTGTTTTTTGCAATGGAGTTGTGTATGCAAGTGGCGGCAAGTGTGGCTTACAAATGTCGAGCACTGGTGGCTTACATTGACACCTGTCACTCCTTTTCGTCAATTCGTGTTGCTCATATGGTGGGCACTCTTATTAAGACATCAGAGGGCCATCAGGTGACATGATACTTACACATGACCCTTTCTTTATTGCACATCCTTATCAGAAACTCTACTGCACATTGCTGTTGTGATTGTGTGCATTTGAGTTTGCTTCAACATTGTGGGTGTTTTTAGGCTGATTGTAATGCGTGGCAGGAGTAGGGCGGAGTAGCAGCAGATGAGTTAGGCAAAGTACTGAAGGGCATCTTAAAATTCAGCGCCTTCGATATCTACTCTGCCCTCTCTATCCTTCATGAACTCCATGCTTCCATCAGCAATAATTTTCAAGTAAACACCTGAACCAGAACTTTGAATCTTGAACCCAACAATTGCCAACCCTGAGGCTTAACCTAAGTCACAATTCTAAGCTCTGCACCATTGACACCAAATGCCACTCCAAGATCTGTATGTCCTTCACTCCAAATCACCATTGTACTGTTAATCAAGGTAATGGGTGTCTGGGTCATTTCTTGGTGAAGGCACCAGAGGAGTTCAGGCATTTACGACTCCTTATTGTGGACTCAGCTTCATCACTCATTTCTCCAATTCTTGGTGGCAACCAAATACAAGGTCTCTCCCTTGCTGCATTCTGCCACTTCTAAGCCACCATACTCTCAATTTCTCTCAAGAGTGGCTAAACTTCAATGCAATTTGTCCTATCTGTGACAGAAGTAGGAGCAACTCATTTCTCACACAGAACAGCCAAGTTCCTCACACCTGAGTGGCCTATGAAAAATGGAGATTGCTGGAATTTTTATGGGTTTCTTCCAAGTGCAGGTCATGCATTGATGGTGGGCATGGGAGCTATTTTGCGTAAACTTGCTATTGAGAACCATCTTGCTGTCCTGGTACCTTTCTTTCTCTTTCTGTGTCAGTCTCTCTGTGAACAACTTAGCACTAGCTCACACTGGTCCTCAAGTGGACAGGACCAAATGCTAGGCAACCACTGTGCATGGTTAGGGGCTGATGGCTCATGTGAAACTTGTGAGGTGTGTCTTGATATGGCCATTATTGTGACCAAAATGTTTCTCAATGTCTCTTCATTGTCTTTGACATATAAGAATTACTATTCAGTGCATTATTAAGGTTGGACAAACTTGGTGATGACCTCCTGATGGACCATTGACTTCTGTCATGAGCCCTTGAAGGAGGAGCTTGGAGAAAACTGTTTACTGTGATGTGGTACTTCACTCATTCACAAAAGTGTCTTTTGTGCAGATCACAAATCACACAGTTGGTGGGGAATTTGGTCAGCCAAAGCCAGCCCTAGGAGAAAGCTGGAAGAGAATTCCAGATGTACGCTTACTTCTCACACACAATCCATCAAGTAATGCAAGTGAAGTTGCTGTAATCAAACATTCCTCCATAGTAAGCCCCCCTCAAACTTCAGCATGTTTGTTCTCTTTTCCTGATTCACATCCTACTGCAAGATGGCATTAGCATTTGCAATGGTTTTCAAGGCCGCAGGTTCCATCTATTCTCAGGTTTCACTGAATGTTTGGTGGTGGGCATGGATTGCAGGCATGCAATAAGCAAGCATCATTCTGCATCACCAAAAGGGGTCTGCAGTCTGCAGAGGCAGAACTTTAATACTGATGGAGCTTCAACAAAAAAACATTCATTTTTTGTTCCCAAAAGGGCAGGAGTAACACAAATTCCAAATAGAGAGCAGATCTTCAAGATTGTTTACTCTGCTCCCTTCAAAACCAATGATTCAAGTTCGTGTATATATCCTTCTAAAATACAAACACACCCAATGACAAGAAGGGATTTATCATCATGAAAGTCACATAATGGTAGCAGGCAACAACTTCAGCAATGACAACCATTCAGAAAGGTAATCAACTTCTCATTGCATAAGTTCATTGTGGCAGTTTACTCTGGATGTGTGACACAAAATAGTTTTTGTCTGAAGACCTGAGGATGCTTCAAAGTAACAAGATGCTCTGAGATAGTCAATTGATTTAGCATCGTGCTTATCCATTCAGTTACCTACTTTACAGTTAGTAAATGGACAGATCTGGCCCTAATCTGATATTCATCATACTGCAGTGATACACTCAATTCCTGTAGATCAGAAGGAGATTTGCTGTGGCATAACAAGTTTATATATTGACAGACAATAATTCTTCTTTTGTTCATATGAACACCACAAACTCAATGGGTGATGAATGCTGTTAAATTGTTACTTAAGTCCACAGGTGAAAATTTGCCAAAACCAACAGACAACAATCAGAGGTAGTTAAGACATCTAATTGGAAGAACACTCTTTGAGATCAACCACATGTGCTGATTATACATTGGCTGTTTGAAAGGGGATTAAGAATGTGTGCATTTTAGCACACCACCAGCGAATTCTTTCATGCTTGCCAACCACTACTTTTGAATGGTGTCAACAATTTTATTGGTGCAGACATCAGGCTGTCGCACAATGTACACTTGGTCTCCTACTACCTGATCATAAGCGTCTTGGTTGCGGTGCCAGGTCCACAACAAATGTGTGCTGTTTACAACCTGCAATTATGCCAACACAAATAAAATCATGATCAACAAAGTTTTTGGAACCTAAAGATTAGTCCGGAAAACACCTAGATAGGAAACAAGATCACCACCAATGTCCATAAACCATAGTTAGTTTGTTGATTACACAATACATGGAACACAGCAGTTGACGAAGAGTTGAAATAAATAGCTGAATATGTAAAGCTGTTACCTCAATAATGCCATGTCCAAAGCTGCTGTCACGGAAAGCACTCCAATCAGGTTGCCGATCCCAACAGAATTGTCCACTTGCAGGGCCTGATGTGAAATTGAAGCCACAGTAGCCGCTCAAGTGCAGGAAAGTAGAATCAACTGTTGCAGATGGCTGTGGGCAGTGGCCTGGTTCATCTGCATGTGGAATGGCCAAGTTTTCATGGTTTCCACCATCGCCAACAGTTATATAAACTGGAGCACATGGATCATAATTGTAGTTGTATATGCGGTTCATCCGCTCATATGCATGTACCTTCAAGATCAAAACACAGCTCAACAGATATAAATTGATCAAAACAAAAGACAGCACAATTCTCTGTGGTGTAAATTTACAAACCACATCTTCATGCACACTAAGGGGGTAAATTGAATGTTGGAATCCAATACACAAGTTTTGAGGGTGATGGATAGTTCACAGGTGCACCATTTTGAGTAGCACAAGAACAACTCCACAGTTTGACATTGTTATCTGAAACCACATCTGAGAGTGGTGGTAGGTCCAACAACCCAACTTGTTACTTTCTAGATATGGAGGAAGGGAATTGATAACCAACACAGCCCAATCAGGTGAAGTTAGAGGTAACTCACATGGCCATTGAAGGAAACATCAACACCATAATGGTACAGCAAGTCCTCCATCTGCTGGCGCATGCATTCTAATTCACGGTAGTGCGCCCTGTAACTGTTGTACCATGGTGCATGTGTAATTGCAATCAACCATGGTGTCACACTACGGTTTACATTTGCTAGATCCTTTTCCAGCCATGCATATTGATCACCTGTATGGAATTGCCCCACAAATTATTTGTTTTCACCTTGAGATGCATGTCTAGGTTCACACTTCCGTTGTGCAAGACAGAGAAGCATTAGCTATGTGCATGTGGCACAAGCCAAATAGACTACATATCTTCTTTAGATTATTCAATTAAAATCTTCCTTTCTTTACAGCAATAATTGCTGCAACTCTGCTCCAGGCAACATTCTCATCAGAATTCAGTAGGCAGGAATACGAAACAGGAATGCAATCAATTATCATGATGTGCATTTCTTTATGACCACACTACCCTATGCTGAGTATGTGTGCAAATGTCATACCACTTTGGTTGTAGTTGACATAAGAGCCAATCATCACAAAATGTATACCACCTGCATCAAAGGAGTAGTACATACTGGTACCAGAGCCACTCTCTTCTGATGGCACTGCAAACCTTGCCTTGTATGCCACAAATGTCTGGTTGTCAATTTGTTGCTCAAGTTCATGGTTTCCTTCTATCACCATTGTTGGGACTCTTGAAGTCAGTGGCTCCACCATCCTGATGAACATATAGTATATATCTGTGTCACAAGTTACCTCATCCTTTGAACCCTAATTGACTACGCAGAATAAACAATCACTGGACCTCAGAATCTGGATGATGCTACAACCAAAGGTAAGTATGAGCATGAACTAAAAGTTGTATGCCCATGTTCCTCCTTTCATGCTGTCCCAGAGGAGATTACCCAACATGGATGTCACATTAGCTTCAATTAGTCGACATTCAAAACTGCTGGTACACCAAACAGTAAAGGAAGGTGAAAAGGGAAACGAGTCAAAAGGATGGGGGTCACCTCTGCCACATATCCCACCGAGGTTGATAAGTCTCATGAATGGGAGTGCTGTGCCCAAAAGCTTTGCCATAATCACTAGCACCAGTTCCATTTGTAATATAAAGGTTGGCATATGACAGGTCTCCCAGCAATAGCCACAAATCAGGATCATTGAGAAGCAAGTGGTCAAAAGTGGATGTGGAATTATACGTAAGGCCCAAGTCTCCAACTATTCCAATACGTTGTGGGTAGTTGGAAGGACCTGGAAGTTTTAAAGTCTTGAACTGCAGCTCGGTGCTCATTGCCGAAAGAAATGGGTCCCCGCATTTGTAATAGTATTGTGTGTCAGGTTCAAGGCCTGTTGATTTGCAAAAAGTTTGAAACAATCATAGTAATCCTACAAAGTACTAAGCATACATTAATTTTGTAAACCCCTGGAACCTAAAACACCAAACCTCTAACTCTCCAAAGCCTATGAAACCCTAAACTCCTAAACATGGAATCTTCTGTCTTGGGTTCTGTGCACTAGTTGAACAAAACAAATAGTGCACATATTTTTTTAGTTTTAGTTTGTGTTTAATGAGATAGAACCTGACCCGGTCTTAAACCAGACTGGCTTCCAAATGTCTTGGGACATCTCCAGCATTGGAGGATCAACAAAACTAAAAAACCCATCTTCAGAACTGCACCAGAGGTTCTATCAAACCAAAAGAAAAATGTAAACCAGAACTGAAGGTTTCTTTCAAAATCAAGAACTAGAGAACACTGGTCAGGACCACAAATCCATGCATGCCTCTTGAAACCCTAAACCCTAAACTCCACTGTCATCAGTGCACACAAATCCATGTAGAGGAATACAAGATGTGATCATGATGCAGCATCTACCATTGTTGTCCACAAAGCAACAAATGGACCAGGAGAAATTCACACCAAACTTAGCAGGAGGAACATCAGCAAGAGGACAAGGTGAAATGGACCTGTGATATGGACATGGTGAATGATCCCAGACGTATAATTGAGGACGCCTTCAAAGGGGTAGGTCTGGCTGTACACCTCTGACTTGCCATAAGCCATGTGCGTATAATTCCCTGACCTTGTCCCATACACCACAACACTGGCCACACTACTGGGGTCTAACGGTGTTACTTTCGGCCCTATTTGTGAATCCCCTGTGAAGCCAAACCAAGCCAATTTGGTGGAAATCACAACACCCCCCCCCGCCCCCAAAGGTACCAACAAGAATCAGTAGATGTCCACCACCTTCATTCACAGATTTCAAACGAATTTCAAACGGAGTTGCAGATCCAGAGTACAGTCTCCCAAGTTTCAATACGTACCTGTGACCCAAGAAACCCACATGGCATCAGGAGTGGAGAGAGACAGGAAAATCTGCTCAGGGTAAATGGCAGCTACCCGCTTCACCACTCGGGGATCATACTGAGGCAAATCCTGGCTTGCAGAGAGGCGGATGCTAGGATCTAAGGGAATTGTAACGGGCACAAATGGTCCATCTAGAGTGCTCGGAATTCTATTACCACCACTACTACTAGTAATGTGACTCATACTTTTAATGTTGTTATCATTTGCACCAGCTTCTGCTACACTCGACCTGGTGCATGATGCAATACTACTACTACTTCCCCTCAACACAACCAACGTCACAACAATCACTAGCAGCGTAAACGCCATCATCTGCACAACCTTTGCAGCTTGAACGATGATCTGTCTCCTCACCCATGACACCTGCCCCACGGTACCCACGTCCAAAAAACTCACTCCCAACTCCATGCTCATCAATACCCAAAACCTTCTTCACCACAAAATTGATTCAACACCACTCTAGACTAGTATATGCTTCTGTTTCAACACCACCCACCGGGGCACAATCTCTCTCTTTTTCTCTCTCTCGTTGCAGAGCACCTGGTGCAGGAAACAAAGACACAGACTTAAGGGTCTAATACCCATTCCTATTCCTTTGCGTGCTTATCACTTGGACGGTGCTGTAAATAGGAACCCATTCTCTCATTCCACAGGGTGTCCAGTTTGCTGCCAGTTTATACTTCTTTCGTAGTTTACACTCAATGTTTTTTTTTCCTTTCTTTTGGGTCTGTTTTTTTGTGGGGTTTCTCCAAAGAGTGCTAAGGTGCACACAGAGATCCAGAGTGCACAGTTTTTTTTAAAAAATTCTTGAATCTGCCTGTGTAATTAAAGGGACCAGACTACTGAAAGGAGATGTAATGTGCCATTTGTGTGCATAAGGACTCTTTTGAGAAATGTTGATCACTAGTACCAGCCTTTTAAAATGCTAGAAGCATGTGATTTTTGAGATTTCCATTAGCCAGAATTCAACCAAATTTTGGAAAAACAATTGCCAGATTTTTTTTACTTTGTTCAAAGTAGGTAGCCAGAAATACAAAGGACATTTCTTTTAATTTACTTTCATATTTAGGTTGTAGCCAAATCTGGCAAAATCTTCCTGCCAATCATGGCCACTTTGGCTACAACTCAAAATTGACCCCGAAAAAACATGGATCACTGCTGCTACATGTTACTGTGAAATGCAAGTTTCATCATTTGGGTCTTTCAAAATTTTGGAAATGTTCATTAAAGGTGCATATCCACACTTGGTAGTAGGGGACTCTAGTGTTAAGTCCGCTAACATAATGCTAGTCATTTAGGACTTTTTAAAACCTACTTACCATGAAGATTTTATGTTAAGCTAACATTCAATTAACAGTAAGTTATCACCTATTTAACATTGCATGCCACCTAGGATGCCACCTAGATTTTTATTTTAACGCTGACTTAACATCAAGTGTGAATGCATTTTTCAAAAGTGTTTTTAAGTGTGAACTACTACTGTGAGTTCATTTGATGCCTCATCAAATTTGAGGAATGTTTAATTGAGGATTGTTCATCTTTTGAGAACTTGGCCAAACATTTCCCCTATTTTATTGGGTTGGAATTGGGGATGCATTCAGTAAAAAAGGGCCAAAGTTTGATGTCCCTGCATTCTCAAGGTCATGTGGCATCCACTGTAGAAACATTTTCACCATAACTTAAGCATCCACCACTTGGGCTTCACCATACTAAGCATCTTGTGTATTCAATTGAATATGTCGAATATTTATCGTCTTTATGGATGTTAAGATGAACCCTTAAGTTTATTGAGTCGACTTTGTCCTCAATTTCTCCTCACTTATCTATCTTGTTAGGTAGGTAGGTAAGTAAGTAGGAAAATAAATGACTTCTAAGTAAAGTAGATGCATGTAAATGGTTAGTACCATACTACCACTAATGCACCATTTGTTGAAAGCCCATTATGACTACCATGGTTTACCATTAGTACCATAGTTCAGCATAAACTAGATTATGTTTTGTTTTGTTAAACTTTTGAAAAAAAATTCATTATTTGTGCCAAATTTTCAATAAGTTGAAAAGTTTAGATGTGAGGTTTTGAACCACAAACCTTCCGTGACGGTGACTTAAAACTCAAGCAATCTAAACATATTAGATTGTTTCATAACATTGACACAACTCTATTTATTATTTTATATAACCATTACTTGTCAAAAATTTCAAAATTAACGAATCAGGTGCTGAAATTAAATTTTCAAATTTAAATAATTATTTAGTATTTTGTTATCAAAATGGTAAAGATACTACGACGATATGTAACCTAAGAACACCAAGTGGGTTTTAATTGATGGTTTTTTTTCCTTCATTTCTTATTCATATATTAAAAGAAGCAAAGTTATGGATCTCTAACATTTTATGTATTTTTTTCAAAAAGTGACATACATGGTTTGGTAGTTTGAATCCAAAATATATTGGTTTATGGTCAATCCAATAAGCTTTTGTACTTCCTTATTGACATGTTAAAATGACATAACTCCATAAATGATATAATTGTGAATCGTTTAATTGTTGTGCTTTCTAGAAAGGTCAAAGCAAATTTACATCAATGTTTATAATTTGTTAATTGCTTTGATGATGTTGTGTTTTGCAACATGTGCACATTAAAATCACCTATGAATATTGTCATGCAATGATGTGGAGCTTTTACATAATCATCTAGTAGTTGAAAAAAAAATTGAATATGTATTGTGGGGAGCTTGTAAACACACCAACATGAATTGCTATTCTTGTGTTAATGAAGGTTGCAGCAATAATTTCAATACAAAAAATTTATGTGTTTCATGTGTATGTAAATGTGTTATTTGCATCATAAAGCATAATAGTGCCATGTCCATCATAACATGATAAAATTGAAAACTTATGATTTATTAGTGCCACAATATATTCAGATTTCATTTTTTTAAATTTTTGTTTCATTAAAGCATAATATATGTGATACTTGTAAATTAGGGTTGTTGATTATATCATTGTGCTCTCAAAGTTGTGGGCATGTGAACATCACTGGGAACTCCACCTTGGAACATGGAGGGAATATCATTGGCAATCCCCCCCCCCAAGGAAATACACATTGAAATGAACAAGTCTCAGGAGATGCCATTGGGAAAAATGTGGGAAACACATGGAAATGTGTTTGGGAACATGGGGAACACACCACGTAGGCATTGGGAACCATGGAAATGTGAAAACAACATGGGGTACAGCAATATAGAGCAGAATGTGGGAACATGGGAACACACCATATAGACCCATTGGGTATGAAAAAGTTAGTTTAATCATTTTGGTGAACATTCTTCAAATCCTATGGGGTTTTTCCTTTATTGTAGGTGCAAAGACACCAAGAACTGCCACTGGAACACCCAATTTCAATTTCATTGCCTACTTTGGCTTCATTCAGTCCCTTATCTGAGAACCTCTAATACTTAAAGACCAATTGGAGCCAAGCACCAATAAAAAGCCTCCATAGCAAGTTAGTGTGGTCTTGGTCCATTTAGTCTGGAAGTGGCCCTTTCAGTTGCTTACATACATTCCAGTGCATTCAACCCATCTCCATCAGTGCTCAGTATGTCACGCATTCAACCCATCTCCATCAGTGCTCAGTATGTCACGCATTCAACCCATCTCCATCAGTGCTCAGTATGTCACGCTGGATGTCATTCAACCCATCTCCATCAGTGCTCAGTATGTCACGCTGGATGTCATTCAACCCATCTCCATCAGTGCTCAGTATGTCACGCTGTATGTCACCCTGCACAAGTATCTTGCATCCAAGTTCTAGGGTTTTAAACCCCACCATTGAACTAAAAACTGGGACTGGAAATAGGTGGGAGACTACTAATAGCAGCCCACCTGGAGCAATCAAACTATCTTCCCAATTAGAAAACATGGGGGGCAGTTATTAAATACAATTTGTGTGTATTTATTAGACTCTTCCAGGGCTCTTCCAGGGCCCTGGAAGCTCTGCATTTTTCCAGGGTTGTAGGAGTATTCCAGTGGATTGATTAACTGGATATGCCTCCTGCACCGTATCTAAGATTTTCAGTGCAGGGTCACATATTGAGCACCAGTGGAGATGCTCTAAATTATGTCTGTCAATAGCAGACTTTTCATTCTTATCTACAGACTCAAATTTAATTTTCTTATAAACTTATCTACAAAATCCTTTCTGAGTTACAAACCTACTTACAGACTAAACCTCACCTCTAGTAAACTTTCACCTAAGATTTTAGATTTTTCCTTTTACAAACCTTCTTCCAAACCTACTCTCTCCTCTTCCTCCATAAACCCTCTCTCTCTCCTCTTGCAAACTCACACATACTACTCTGGGTATTTGATACATTGATACATCTGGAAGTAGTTTTTATCTTGGAGCTGAGGAATTTCATCAACAGGCTTTTACCACTTTACCTAACCCTTCAAGAGCACCATTGCTTTTCCACTAAGCTGTTTGGAAGCACACTTGGGGGAGTCCATATAAATCTATTCAGGTCTGACCAATCTACTAGTTTCAGCAACTGAACATTTGAGATGGATTTTGAAGAAATGTTTTGTGCCTGTTGCTCCCTGTTTGTTGAGCATCATCTCACTTCAGGGAAGAAGATAAGATCTGACCCAATTCTAGTTGACATCTCCCTAACAGCCTTCCTCAGCAACCTTCTGATCCAGGTAACAGAATTATCAAGACTTGATGAAAGCTTGGCTCCAGTAATCCAACGGGTCCAATAGTCCCCAAGAACTCTGTACAGGAACTTTGTATTGTGAGAGGCTCACTGCACTGAAACCTCTTTCATGTTTTTTTTTTCCTGATCAGGAAGCAAAACCCAACAGCTCAGGAGAAAGACAATCAATGGTCCCCACTCTCAAAGCATCAGAAGAGGTGGACATGGAAATTGATCATGCTCTCAAGGCTCACTGAATGGAACAGAATTCCAATCACTAACCACCAGTGCCATTTCATTGGAGGGCTATGACCACCAAAAAGTTATAACAAAATCCCATTGTTTGTGAGCTCCTGATGAACTAAGTGACATGAAGAAAGTCACAGTGGGGGAGTGCTTCAGATTTGACAACAGCCTTCCACACTAGTTCAATCACCCCTGGCCTTGCCAAGAATCATGGGTCAGCACCTGTACTGTTGGTGGGTTGTCAGTCCGGGGACTCGTTAGTGAATAGTACGCCAACAACTGCTTTCTGTATGGCATGACTTCTACATGCAAGTATGGCACTAATGCAGCAAGATATTGGCCAACAGCCTCTGTAGCACCAAAGCCTTCCACCCAGAAAAACTTCAAAGACCGCATTGATAAAAATACATTGGCCAACTGGGCATCCTCAATCGGACAGTCCCTCAGCTCCAACCTTTCAATCTTCTGACAACCTTGTGCCAAATTCAATAGGCCAAAACCAATGTCACCACAACAACCAAGGAGGACCCACTTAAGCTTCCCTCCATGTGTCCCGATATATGACACTCCTCTATCTGTCAAACCACCAATTCGTAAGTAGACTGAAAAACGTGTGAGGTTAGGGCAACCCTGCAGCACTGACTGTACTCCCGCGTCCAGGGGAAGATCTTTCACAAGTTGTGATGTTTGAAGCAAAACAATCCGAAAATCTGTTAACTTGGTGAGGCAACGACCCACATCAGCTAATGATGCATTTGTAACATCTGACAGATACATAACTAAGAACTTCAGTTCCCGACAGCCTTCTGCAATTGCTGTCAGTCCCCTGTGTGTTATGGTTCCCAAACCATCCTCATGGTCATCAACCCTTAAACGCTTCAGCCTTTTACTCGTTTTGCCTACCACCTCCAGTCCTTTGTCCCCTAGCACATTCCTCACCTGCGCAAATCCTCTTTCATTTCAGCAAGTGTTACAAAAACCCAAATCAGTGAAAAGACAAATAATAAAGCTAGACCACAATGGTGATGAGACAGTATAGCTGCTGTGGGAAATAGTCTGGAACAAAAAATGTGAAGAAAGCAAAAGAAAAAACGCGTGCCTCTAATTCTTCAAGGCAGAAGCAATAAGAGAGGATCTGACAGTGACCCTCCGCACTGAGTGATGTGTATTTGAGATCAAGAATCTTCAACTTTGTGACCCAAGGAATGAATGCTGTCACCAATCTATCCTCTTCTTGCAACGTGTAGCATCCAGCTCCAAACGCTTCTAACCGCATTGACATGTACTTCATGATTTCTTTCAGTGTTTCCAATTCGATTTCACCCATTTTGAGAAATGAAAGAGCAGGACACTTCTGCACAAGTGAAAGCAGCGCTTCACGGATATTCAACTCATCCAAGTCTGTTGATGTAATATTTAGGCTCTCTAGACATGGGTTATTGTCACCCAGATGAAATAGCCACTCCCCTCTTTGATCATCAATCTTGCTTTCCTCAAGATTTAGCATCCTCAGTGATCTGGTGGGTACAAAACCAGGGGAAGTCTTTTGTGAATGACCAGAGGGACAAGAAACAAATGAGAAACTGAAAAAAGCTTAAAAACTCCCATCAAAACAGCAAAACACTCTAAATCACCTCTTCATGAGATAGAAATATGGAAAATGAGACCACTGAGGACAAGTGAAGTTTTCTTTGATTCAAGACCAACAACAAAAATTAGGGTTTCCTTACAATATCTTTTCTTGACACAAAATATCACATGGTTGAAGAACATTCGACAGAAAGAATAAATATGGTCTCTCTGTGGTGTCAGCCAATTGAAGGATTGATCTAAATTATGACTGCCAGCAAAAATTGCCCAAATACTGAAAAACTCATAGAATTACAAACCAAATCCTGCTAATGAGATTGTGGAGAAATGAAAATTTTCACCTGCATGCCTGAGCAATAGATTTGAGGCCTGCAGTTGAAAAGCCTGAGCATTTGCTCAGCTTCAAGACCTGCAATGATATGCATCCACCACAGAGCGCCTTAATCATTGCAATTTGCTCAATGTGTTCAAACTGAGACACATCTCATTCTCATGACACAACAAAACCTAAACAAATGGATCATTATACATTATACAGCAGCCCCTCTTCAGCTGGCAAACTCTCCACAAACTCTGCTTCTTTCTGTACAACACAGCAATGAAGAATGCAACTCTGGAACAGAAAAGAAAAAACAAAAGAGAAGAAGACATGTGCAACTCAGGAAGAAGAAAAGAAACACCAAGAGAAAGAAGAGCTATGCAACTCAGGAGGAGAAAAAGAAACAAGAGAAAAAAGCCCTACCTATGCAACTCAGGAAGATAAAAGAAACAAGAAAAGAAGAAGTAGTAGAGGAAGGTCTGTGCAATGAAAAGAGGAAGCACCTGGAACACTAAGTCAGTCAGTGCCCGCAATAGAAAGGAAAGAAAAGACAAAACCTTGGTGCAGTAACCTGGGAGAATAGGTTGCAAAAGAGAAAAAGGGGCAAGAGAAACAAAAGGAGGAAAAGAAAAAAAAAAACAAACAAACAAACAAACGTACCTGCAAGGCAGCACCACAGCCATGGGCAAGGAGCTCAAGATCAGTATCCAAGACCTCCATGCGATGCAAGTGCAGATGCTTGAGAGAAGGATAAGCTTTGACAAGCTCTTGGATCCAGGGACCAGCATAACCACCCCAGTTGTCTACCAGCAGATCAAACTCCACTGCTCTGGGCTTGCCCTTGAGCTTGAAACTCTCCAGGTTCTTGAATCTCTTGGACAGTGCAGAGGGAGCTATGGAGTAGCAATTGGACACTGACACATACTTCCTCGTCTCTCCATCCACTCTGTGCCATTGCTTTGATACCAGTGAAATGTTGCGCCGGTCGTCTGGATCTCGCAAATGCTCGAAAATGCATCCTAAGGTCTCATCCAGCGACAAGCATCTCTTTCCTGGCGCCGCTTGCTGCTGCTTCTGCTGCTGTTGTTGCTGCTTCTTCTTCGTCTGATGCTGCTGCTGCCCCCCCCCACCACCACCACCACCACCACCACCACCACCACCCGACGCCGACTCCATGGCTCTTCTGTGCTGCTGCTGCTGCTGCTGTCTAAAGAACAAGGCAGAAGCAGAAGAAGCAGAAGCAGTTAAAAACATTTTTAAAACATTTGCTAACTCTTCAAGAGCTTAGTTTTTTCTCCAATTCTTCTTCTTCTTCTGCGAAACTCCAAATCTCTGCTCTGATTCTTTCTTCTTCTTCTTCTTCTGCGAAGCTCCAAATCTCCACTCTGATTCTTCTTCTTGTGCCAAGCTCAAAATCTCTAGTCTGATTCTCTTCTTCTTCTGCTGCGAAGCTCCAAATCTGACATCTTCAAAACTTCTGCAAGCACAAAATCTAAGAAGAAGAAGAAGAAGAAGAAGAAGAAGAAGAAGGGGAAAAAAAAACAAAAACTCAAGAATTCATATCACTTTCTACAGAACAGGTCCAAAGACAAACACCACCATCACCACCACAACAACAACTACTACTACTACTACTATTACTACTACAACGTTGTTGCTTCATTCCCGTGGTCTTCGCAGCAAAAAACAACAACAACAACACTTAACTTAGTGGGAAAAATCTTCCAAGACGGAGACTACAGCAGCTTGCTTCTTCTTCACTTGCCTAGTTTTTGATATTCTTTGTTCGTGTGTTTGTGTGTGTGCGCGTGCGTGCGCGGAAGAAGAAAAACTCAAAACAAAGACAGCAAACAAACTCCAAACGAAGACAGCAAACAAATGGGAAGAAGAAGAAGAAGAAGAAGAAGACGAAGAAAGAAAGAAGAAGAATCAGAAACACTCCCCCAACGAACAACAACGACAAAAAAGAAAGAGAGAATCCAAACTATAAAACAAAACACACAAAAGCGCTGGAGCGAGCTACACTCAAGGCTCTGGGTCTTTCCAGCGCCAGAAAGGGCTATTAATTCAAGCCAAAAATTGGTCACAACTAAAACTGCTTCTGACTCTGAGGCTAATTAAGTTAGCCTATTTTTCTTTCTTTCATTTTTTCATTCCTAATAAATAAATACTTATTCATTTATTTATTTATTTGTTTATTTTTAGGATGTTTTGTTTGTCCCCCCAAAGTGGAGATCATCTGTAGGAACTTGAAGCAGCGTTTTTTTTTCTTTTCTTTTTCTTTTCTTTTTTTGGCGAAATTTGGCTATTTTGCGACAAAGAAGTTGGGAAATTTTTGGTTTTTAGAAGCGTAAATATTCGATTAACTTTGCTAAAAACAATTTGGGGGTTTAATTTGGACAAAAAAATTGATAGGAAAAAAAATGGAAAATTACTATAAGATGATGTAAAAAATGGCGAACGAAGATTGGAAACCAAAAAATAAAGTAAAAATCCCTTCTTCTTTTTTAAAATCATCCTTCATATTTTTGGCTACACATTGAAAACCCAAGTATGTATACGAATCCTTCTTAAATTTTTTTTCCTTCCTTTCGGCGACTGAAAACCTCCAAAATCACTAATTTATCGATTTTTTTTTTTATTTCGCTTTTTGCCGAAATTTCGCCGGTAGAAAAGACAACGCTCAGTGAGCTTACCCAGTGTGTTTATTTTTTATTTTATTTTCAATTTCCTGATGGAGTCACCGTGGCGAGCATCCCTAGGCAGGTGGAGACAGATTTCGCCAGGTTGGCGACATTATTTCAAGGAACTCCTAAGTGCACATATAAATGTGGCGACACCCTCCCCCTCCCCACCGGCCGCCTCCATCCCCCAAAAAAAAAACTGGATTAACGGATTCCAAAATGGATTAAAATTTCCAAGAAATTAATGGATTATTCCAAAACTGGTGATCATCCATTAAGGAGCTTTAGCCAAATCTGGTTACAAAACATTTAAGAACCTTTGTTTTTTTGACTACCCTCCTAGAACCTGTTGAAGAAATATGGCGATTATTATTATTTAAATCTGGCTAATTAGGGCCACTTTTTGTATGTGTCCAAATCATAGTTTTCAGGTTGAAAAAATGCCAAAAAACCTCCCCAAAAACCAAAAAAAAAACACACACACACACTCTCTCTCTCTCTCTCTCTCTCTCTCTCAAGAGCTTTCTTTCTTCTTCAACTGGAGACTAAGACACAAGACTACAAAGAACTAAAACCAATAGCCCCCCCACCCATCCACCCTGCCCGCCCCCAAAAAAATGGACACAAAAATTAAAGAAAAAACAATTATATGTGGAGAGAAGGTCACCAAAATTAAATGGAGCTTTTAGGGAATGGGGAAAAAAATAAATTAGGACACTTGACACTTGATTGATGAAAAAGGAAAAAAAAAAACACACACACAAAAGAGATTTTCTGGACTTGACTAGGTCAAATTATTCACCAAAATTTCTCAAAACAAAAAACATTGGCGTATGTGATCATGATAGAATGAACATTGGTCGAGATAATTGGGAAGAATTGTGATTATAGAACGAGACTAAGAAATCCTTCAGGAAGAAAATAATAATAATAAAATAATAATAATAATAATAATAATAAGGGGAGTCTTTGGGAGGGAGGGGAAACATTGGTCTCTATGAGTGTGATGATATATTTGTGAGCTTAATTCCGGGTGGGTTTGTACTCACTACTTGCAAGTAGTCTAAAGAGCCAAAAACAACGACAACAACAACTAGGCAAATTGTGCCCCAACAACTTACCCCCCCTCCCCCACCAAACTGCTGATGCGGATTGAGAAAGCTTTTGTAGTTCATACCAACACATATCTGGGGGTGTTAAGGGTTGGGGCGGTGTTATATACATATGGTGCACAATGCATCTCGAGATGCCTCAAAATATGACCCCACAATCTGACACAAATAAGGGGGAAAAAAAAAGGAAAGCGGTTTTAATGATGATCACATTGGTTGGGTCCACATTTGATCCTTAAACCTCTCTCTTCTCTTTGGCTTGTTGTGATATAAAAAAGTGGGGAGACAAGGTTCTCGTGTTGTGCTTTTATTTTACAAACCTCCTTCAATCAACTGAGGATTTTGTATCTCACTTGGCCACCACCCATTGAAATTTTACTAAGGCAAAAGATCTTCTTAATATGGTTGCACTTTGTTGTTCCATATGCTGTCATCCTCTTGCAAGGTAATAGATACTCACACACTCTGAGAACGGGTGGGGAGGGGCGGGGTAACTAGTCCAGGCCAAAAATGATCACAACCAATGTGAGGAATACAAGTTTTTAAGGAACAAGTAGATGGTGAAATGCTCTTTGAAGACCTAATTTCATTTTTCTTTTGGAGAAAGAAAAGGGGGAGTTTGGGGGTGGTGGGGGCATTTTTCCTTCATATTTGAGTGAGTTGAATGTGCATTTAGAGACACATCAATGAGCTGAAGGTAGTCCATAATAGCCATCTCACTGAGGTAAAATGCCACTTGATTGACTCAGTTTGAAGTAGCCAAATGGTTTTTTACAGCAACTCTAGTGATGCTCACTCAGTATGGGACCCTGCCAAAATTATTTCTCATGTCCAACTTGAATTATGTACAGGGACTACTGCAAGTAGGTGGTAGACTCTTAATAGGAACCCACCTTGAGCAATCAAACTATGTAGCCGGTCCACAGCAGCAGCTAGCTGTTAGTTAGGTTTTGCTGTGCCTTTCACCAGTGTCAGCAAACAAGCTGTGGAAAAAAATTGCTGAGCTAAACCGGCACATTTTGACTTCGTTTCATCCAAATTTAATTACTGAAGCACTAGTAGAATTGCTCTTGTAGTATTTTTTGAAGCTTTTTTTTTTTTTTTTTTTTTTTTTTTTTGGGGGGTCCTCCCTCTCTTTTCTTGGCACCCTCAATTTGATCTCATATAGTTGGGCCAAAGTTTTTCACTTCTCATCTATATGGTTGAATCAATATTTTAATATTATATGTTTTTTTAATGTTTGGAGTGAGTTTTTTTTTTATAAGAGGAGAATCTTTAGAACTTTTTTGTGATGGGCAAAATCCAAGAGGCTCATTGCAATAAAAAAAATTCTGAACTTGAGAGAAAGCACCACCTCCCCCAACTAATTAATATGAGTACAAGTACAAAGTCATTCAATAGATGAAAAGCTCATGCTGAAGTACATTGTACGCAACCAAGTCTACCCTTTCAAGGGTTCCTTCAGTCATGAGCTCATTCCATCGTATTCCTCAACTCTGACACTCTTTTCCTGTGGCAAAAAGCTTTTCCTACTCCAGAAATCTGGGGTTTCAATGTAAGGGTTTGCTCTGGAAAAGCTGGTGCCCTATCTGATGCCATGTGAGAGAGGGGTAGATCCAAGTAGTGTTTAGAGCCTAGGCTACACGGTAAAAAAAAGTGTCCAAAAACATTTAATTGCACACCAGTAGTTAGTGACTAATCTAAGCCTAAAACCAGAGACACCTTCAAGATTCCCTACACCACTTGGAGAAGTGTCCAAATAAGAAAAGGGCTGTTGATATGCAAAGTTTTATATTACACCCATGACAAGAGAAAGTGGCTTCACTTTACTCTACCACTATTCATGCATTGTAAAGTTCCCTTTTTTGCAGCTGCTTTTACTAGTCAATTGTCATCCTTTCACTTAAAATATACATTTCCTATCAATCTTCCATCTACAAATGAGATCTCACAATTGATTTTACATTTGAGATTGAAACCACAAAGTCTTACTTACATTGCACATTGTTGTCACTTGTTGTCACAAGTGACATCAACAATCATATGGTTCAAATTTTGGAATTCTTGATTGAAATCGGTTTTTTCTACCCATCACAACAAATTTTATGGACAAATTGTTTTTCCCAATTTCTTGCATGAAATGGTGGTTTCTTTCACCCATCAAGAATTTGTACAAGGAACTTGTTATCATATATCACAATTTACTGACCAAGTGAAAGAGCATCTGAGAGAGCTTTTGAACATCTTGTGAATGGAGTCAAGCACTACGTTTCTACTCGTACACCATTTATACACGACTCATGTGTATTTGTTAACCTGACTAAGTAACAACCTAAACATGCTGAGAGCAAACAGAAATTTTGATATTATACAATTAATGCAAACAAAGTTAGGAACTTCTATTATTTGTATTTGAGATTATAAGTCCGCAAACCCATGTGTTCAATTAATAGAAATAGTTTCATGAGAAAGAGTTGTGTGTTTAGTGTCATCAAGTAGATGTAGAATAAACTTTTCACAACCGAGGAATCTAGTAGAGGCCTCCACTTTGGATTGGCTCTTTGTCCATTTACAAAGATTTTAATGGACCCATTTAGGTGAGGACCCAAGAGAGAGAGAGAGAGAGAAATTCACTTAGTCCATTTCATCTTGTTCATTCCCTAGTAGTCTTCACTAGCTTCCAAATCTACCTTTTTCACCCAAAAGAACACATAATCTACCTCGCATTTTGCAAAAGCCTAGATTACCTTAGAGCCCTACAAGATGCATCTATAGATAGATTGTGTGGCCCATCAACAATCGATGATGCAAAAGTAAACTAGCAGCTCAAAGCATTGAGGTAATGACAATCTTAATACGTTTTAAACCGAGTCCAAGGAGTCTATTAAGAAAACTAGGGTATGGAAAGAGTTGGGACACAAATAAGTTGAAAGGCACCAAAAGAAAAAAAAAAAAAAAGGTCTTTCTTTACATCTAACACATATCATGATCTATTTGGACAAGGCATGGACAAGGGATAAAATGGGTTAAATCATAGTCAATCATTTTCAACACATGGGAATGCATATATATACATATATATTCTCTTTGAACTATGCCGTCAAAAGACTCAAAATTGAATTTTTGTGGATGAGCTTTAGGGATGCTGGTGACCAAATTAAAAAATGGGTTGCCAAAAGGAGTATGGTACAGAGCTGGTCCAAGACTACTACATTCAAATTTGTAGTTAGTAACATGACCCAATGTCATTCTACATTAGATCTTAAATAGGTCTCCCTAGACCCAAAAAAAAGGGGGGGATTTGTTATCATCCCAAAGGACTTAGACAAAATAGACACCAAGAGCATGATGGCATTCTAAAGGATTTTAAATATGACACCAACAACACCCACCAATGTAGTACTATTATCCATTGGAAACCTCCTCTGATGAACAAATTAACCAAGTTCCTAAGATTCCAACTTGGTGTAACCTATCCCGTAAAGCCTCCTCTTTTCCTGGGCCATTCACAAAGGTAGCATTATGTTTCATGAATACATAGTCCAAAAGTGGACCCCAAAGGTGAAGAAGCTGACAAAAAAAATGAGCCCTATTGGTAAATCTAGTTCTAGAACTCACTAAAAACTTCATCCAATTCCCACAAAAGTTTGCAACCGCATCTTAGGACATTTAGGGCATTACCCTTAATAAGAATGAGAATAGATTGGATGATGGGTCCAAATTAAGCAGTGTTTTTTTTTCGCGAACAAGCATAAATTCTCAAAGGACGTATGCCCGCCCAAGTTCAAAGCCCAATTGTCAGATGCGTTGCAAAACATGGACATGTTGGAGGACTTGTGAACAACATAGGTTGCACTAAATACGACCTTTACAAACTAGAGGGGTTTATATTACATTTATTTCTTGTTAAATTGTATGATTTTTTAAAAATTAATTTATCAATTTTTATTTCAGGTGTGGTTGAAAAAAATTATGTGTCTCTAATCTTCTCTTTAACAAGCAAGACAAATGCACAACCCTTGTTTTATAAACATGTCTTGTTAGACTCTTAGTCATTTATTGGTTACCTAAAAAACATTCTTAGGTTTTTTTTTGTTCAAAAAATGGTCATGGATCATGTCATTTACACACATAACATTTTTTTGGTGACAAGGGCTAACTAAACTAACTTGTGATGAACAATCATTCTTTGGAGAATCCTAACCCTATCCATTGTGAAATTCAAAATCAAACTCAACTTGCTCCCAAAATGAGAATGAAGACATTAAAATCATAAAAGAAGAAAGTGGGTAAATTCAAAACCATAGCAAAATAGTGGTTATTGTGAAATTTAACAAATCAAAAAAATGTTTGACCATAAACAACCAAGTGGTCTATGCTATAACATTAGAAAAAGAATACTAGATCCAAATATCAACTCTTCAATATGGTTAATATTAAAGCATCTTGAAAGGTTGCATGCAATTGTTGGTGTAGTATTTATTGAAGTTTAAGCTACTTTTAAGCCCACTTCTTAAAAAACTAGTATGAAAGAATTGAAGGTATGAGAAATCATAAAAGCTATTATAGTTTAAGTCATCAACAAGGGATGTCATAAATTGAAATAGTCCATAAACCCTACAAAGCAACTATGCAAAAACATCTACTAGTGTTTGTGGAAGCCCAAAGATTTGTTATGAACTAGTGTTGTTTTGGTATTGAAATTTTGAAACATACAAAGGAAATTGTGTATGATATCTATTTTGATATCTTATGGGTTTAAATATTTTTGTTAAGCTCTCATTTCCAAAATAAAACAATGGCAAGCTTAAGATTAAATGTAGAAAATAAAACATATGCCATGGAATACACACTAGGCAACACCAAACTCAAACTATCAACTAATTTGTTATTATTTTACGACATCAAACTTGGGATAGCAACTATAAAGCAAATAATTTGTGTTTTTTTTTTTTCATAGTTTCATATATATATATATATATATATGGTCTGTAGCCAAATTAAATTTTGGCTAAATTATTTTCTGGATGATTGCCCTCCTTGGCTAGCTAGCTACAATAGGTCCAGGTTTTTTTTTTTTTTTTAAAGGAGTGTGAAAGCACCATTGCAGCCGGAACAACTGGGCTCGAAGATGGGCTCTTTTACTCGTACACACACCCACGGAATTACGGTTTTTGGTTTGTTGCCCTTACGTACCAGTTTGTAAGAGCCCACTTCCTCCATTGTAAACAATGGGGGCATACGTGTTCCGTCAATCTGATGGCTGAGATTTGTGCCACGGAAGTTTGTTGACAAAAATCTGACGTAATTTAAGTGCATTACGGAACTTAAAATCTTCCTCATATCCTTTTCCTCCATCCTCCGAGGAATATTTTTATGCCCCCAACGGAACATTATAGTCTCGGAAGAGGCACCTTACAATTCTGTAATGTGCTTTCCGGATCCAAGATTCTAATTATGTCAACATAAAACGACACCCTTTTTTTATTTCTTTGTGTATTTTGCGGGATCTTCCCACCCCCCCCCCCTCCCCCCCCCAGGGCATTATCCCAGGGGAGCTCCCTCAATTTTCCATGTTCCCACGTTCCCATGGAAAAAAAAATTTGTACGAAATGGGAAAAAAGGTGAGGAAAACAAAAGAGAGTTGTTTGCATAAGGGGAGGTTCCCATACTTGTGTGTTCTCCTGAGCATCAGGAACATCCTCGGGCTCACACACCCACCCTAAACCCACCCTAAACCCCCTTCCCTCAGGAGAACGCACTCGTAGGGGAACCTACCCTAGAACATAACCCCAATGGACCTGCCCGTCCATTACATCCTTGGTTGGTGGATGAAATTCTGGAGATGAATTTTAGTTATGAGAAGATTTTTTTTATTTTTTTTTCGAATTTATTGTATGATCTTCCTTGGACAATTCCAAAGACCACTATTTCATTTTAAAGTCTTAACTACCCCCATTCCTTTCCTAATAACTACCTCCATCCTTTCACTATTTACACTATAATTAATTACCTTAGTTTTTTTTTCCTATTCACCACCAACATGGATATGAAAAGATAAATTAACAAGTGTTTTTTTTTTTTTAATGTCCATGATATTTATTTTAATTCAAATTAAATTTGACATTGACATAAATAATGATGAATTATTGAAAACCATATAAAGCATAAGAAAGAAAAAAGTTGAACATCATTGGTAAGTGCATAACAACACAAACCCTAATCTTCGAAACAAGGACCAAGGACGAGGTCAACATTTATTTGCATTTTTTTATATTATGAATTAATTGTTTTGTTAAACTTTAGAATTTAGAAATTACACACTACATACAACATATTCTTTTATTTACAAAAACTAAGTTTCTCAACTCTAAAAAACCTAAATTTGCTAAAACCTACATATTAAGAAATTAATTTAGGTGAGGAATGATTCAAAATGTAACAATTGTATTCAAAACTACATTTTTAGAGTTTAATTTTATGTAACTATTTGGTCTCGAATTTTGAACAAGTTCATTTGATTTGCTACTTATATCTACCTGATTTTTGCTTAATGGTTGTATTTCAACTGGGTTGAAATTTGTCTTATGGCACTCGTACTCATTCATTCCTCATTCTATTGGATTAGATTTGAACTCTTGGGATAGAGTTTCAAATTAAAGCATTTTTTCCATGTTGGCATCACCCATAAATTGGTACTAACATAACACATGGATTTAAAACTCCATGGCTCCACCAACTTTGTGTATTCAATTCTTAAAAAAGGGGCTTCACATTACAAGGCACCGCTAGTGACAATGAAATGATGAAAAGAAAATGAAACTTAATTTTCATTCAAATAAAAATATTGAATGACATTGAATGCAATTTTAATTGAATTGAAGTTCAATTTGATTTCAGTCCAAATTCAATTGAATCCAAATACAATGAATGGAATTGAATTGAATTCCAATTCAACAAAATTCAATTGGATTCAAATTCAATGGAAAAGAAATGGGATGTAAACTTCTACAAAATATATTGGAAATTTGCCTCCCATTTCCATCATTCATGATTATGATGTTGAAAAAATAAGCAAATTCAAAAAGACATCTTTCCATTCCATTTATAATAGATTCAAAACCAAAATCTATTTTGGTAAGATGAAACTTGTTTAGTATTGATTCTATAGTTGTCCCCCTATACCAAATCTGATAATACCATTGTCGGTATAATTAGTTTACTTGGGCTTTTCAATGTTATGCAATACTGGTGCTAATGAATTGATGAAAAAAAATGGAAATTAAGTTCCATGTGAATGAAAATATTGAATAACATTGCATGCAACTTGAATTGAATTCAAATTTCATTACCATAAAATTTAATTGTGGCTAAACAAAAGTAGATACACCAATTCCACAAAATGTTTTGAAATTAAGCATTTCAAGTTGGAATAGGAATAGGATTGGTGGCAAACCAAGTAAGTAGGTCAATGGTGCAACCATTCAAAATCCATGTGTAGAAAAAGCAATATTTGTAGCATGAAAAGGAAAGACTTTTAATTGTGACAACTTTGGTTAACACCAAATTATTTTAATGAAAACTTCAAATCTTATTAACCATTCATGTTTTTGAACTTTTAATTGTGTGCATATTTTCCCAACCAATTTCACAGTATTTATAATCAAAATTCATTATGCAACATAACATCTATAACTTGTTTCAAACTTTTCAACCTTTTGACGTTTTTAATTCAAAATTAAAAAGAAAGCAAAGCACCCAATCATTTATAAGTTGAATCCAAACCTTTGTGAGCAAATTGGACACAAATCAAGAAAAAATTGGTTGATTTTGAGATGTAATATATTAAGATGCATTTTACATGAACATCAAAATTCCAAGAGTTCTCTTCAAATAAGTGATTAGATTGGTTTTTATTTTCACCATGAATTCAAGTCTTAACATTGCCCAAAATTATAAATTGAAATATTAATCTTCACTTTGCAACTTTTGAAAGCACTTGAGTTTACCATCATCATATAAATTGATTGAAAAAACATATATCATGGAAATGTTGTTGGAGCACATTTGACAATGTTATCTATTTATGAAAGAAAATAAGATAATTACACTTATCATTGAACATTTAATGTTTCAATGAGTTGTAAATCCTTAGGCATTGTTTGGTTGCATTTGGAATTCAAAGAAAAGTTGTAAAATTGTGTTGGGTGCACCCATAGTCATGGAAAACACTCAAATCAATAATAAAAAATGAATGAAATGTCAAGTTTAAAAGTAGGGGGGTTGTTTTTTTGAAAATAGTTCTTCCCATACACTTTGTGACACTTGAACATATAATCTCAAATCCAATAGCATTGGTTGCATGTAACCAATACAATAATATTGTGCCATTTTTATTGCAAATTATACACACCTTTGTGTGTGGTCAAGATTTAACTAAAACAATCGGGTTGGAGATCAATAGTCATAGGTAGAGGTAAATTTGGAAAACCCTAAAATCTCTAACATTCATGGCTTGGCACCACTATTTTCTTCATTGGTGCAACTACATTGTTTTTGTTAGGTTTTGCAATAGTCAATCCTCTCCAACTTCATCACCTTGCTCACAAGTAACAATTCGCATTGTGTTGTTTGATGGTCTTTACAAAATTATTATCAAGTGTTTTCCATCCTCTTCCAATCACCATGTGGTCCTCTTTAATTGTGATGTTTTGATCATCCATGTGGTATTCTAATAATCATCATCATTGTGAATTGCATAGTTAATGTAATAGGCCAATTTTTACCATGATTTTATTATTATACCATGATTTTACTATATGGTCAAGATTTTGTTTATTATTTCCTTGTCCATGACCTTTTGCCACATGATTCTTAAATATTCATTAGAAGTCACCACACACTACTACAAAATGTGGGTGCAATACACTAATCCTTGTTCATTAGAATAATGAATTCACTGCTACTTCATTACAACCAGTGAATTCACTCAAAATCCGATGAAATCACTTGGCATACAGGGACACCTTTTGTTGTAATGGCATGAGACTATGTATAGTCCATTAAAGGTTCTTTGCCCTTGATGTTTTTTACAAGTAAATGTGGGAATGACAAAATGTTGGAAAAGGCCAATTCTTGGGTAAGGTTTTCCTTATTTGGAGGTTATTGCAATGATTATTCATCGTGTTCATGGTCTAAACCAACCATTAGCTCTTTGGATTCTTAGTCCATTTCTTTTATAACGCAAGGATTGTTCAACATCTCCACATAGTATCTTTGCTCAAAGGAAGCAAAATAATCAAAATCATCTTCAACTATTGCAAAAGTTGTTTGTACAATATTCATGAAACATATGGAAGCAGGTCTTTCACCCCATCAACAATTGTCATTAATTTTGACATTAGACTTTTATTTTCTATTTTTCATATGTGTTGTTGTTTTCTATATACATTTCATTAGGCAATATCTTATCCACCATGGCCCTAGGGTTTAATGGCCAAATTTTTATCACCTTAAAACCAAATTTGATATTATGTTTGAACAATGTTTGGTCCAATGATTTGTGTACCCACCTAGCTACTGTGATATTATTTGGTTCTTTGTAAATGTTTTGGCCATTGCACTATCTTTTTCATTTTTAAATGTTGTTTTGGAAGGTTTAAAAATATGACACATCTAAAAGTTGCAATGCGTGTGATGAATGGCTTAAAATTTAACATGCATAATCCAAATTGATGCACCTATTTTATTGCCTCTAAAAATAATGACCCATGCCCATCAAGGATTAAAAGATGTTGATTTGTTTGAAAATTTCCACATAATACATATTTATTGCAAAAAATGAGGAATTTTTTGAATATGAACATTGTCACACACATTCACTTTTGCATTGCCATGGAAGTCCTTGTTTGCACAATCTAATGTAGTGATCCCACAATCTCTCACCCCTAAAAACATATAATCATGTGGTATAGATCGGCCTATTACATTAATTACACAATTCGCAATTAACCATTCCTTTGATTTGAAGATGGTGTTGTAAATTTTTTGTGAACCCCATTTGGCTAAAACATGTGCACCTAATTGTTTACATGCTTGGATTCTAATTTTATTTGAATTCCATATACAATCTACACTATAACCATGTTGAATGTAAAGTGCTTGCAAGTTCTGATAGAATGAATTATAAGACTAACTTATGAGACCTTGTGTTTTATAAATTTTCAAGCCTTTCATAAAATGAATGGTCAACTCTAAATGTTTTGTTCTAAATTTAAGGCTTGTTGAAACTAAAAATGAATAATTGTTAAACAAACTAAAAGTCAACAAATTTAGTTTCAACTAGAACCTAAGTCATTTTTTCAATATGAATGATGAAATTGGTTTCACATAATGGCATGTGATTCAAACCCAAATGTAACATATTTATGGTAATATTGGGTTGAATTCAAAAAGATGACATGAAATTGAAACAATTATGTTCATGTTTTGGAAGAAAATAGAAGAAATAGGTATAACGATTTTTTTGTTCATCCTTAAGCTTTTCATTAATGACCTATGGCATTTTTAGGTCACAATGTGTATTTTGATTCTAAAGTTGGATTGCTACAAAGTTGGATTGTATAGAGATTATCAATGTGTTCCCCATGCCAATTTTTATTAAACTTGTTGTTATTCCTTTTCGAGCTTGCTACTATTCTTTGTGTTGCTCTTTATCATAATAACTTATAGAAACCCCCACCCTTCCTCTTGCAAGTTGGGATCAACAGTTGAAAATTTGGATTGAAATGAAGTTTTTCCAATAAACATTCCTTTCAATTCATTTTTATTTTTTTCCTACTTTCTTTATTTTTTTGTTTCTTTTGTTTTATGTTTTTTTTCTTCATTTCATTTTTTTTGTTGTAGTTTTTTATTTGTGGTTTGTTGTGTAGAGCTTGTCATAAATTATTTTAAAGAAATAATTTATACTTTGAACATACACTTTGAACAATTTTTCTGACATAAATTTATATCTATGTTTGTTAGTGTTATGCATCGTATTTAGTTGTGCATAGGAGCATCATCACATCACACAACAACCCATCACATTTGTTTGCTTACACTTATCCACCTTTGGCCTTATAAAATAGAAAAATGAAAGCGTCAATTGAATATGATAATCAAACAATGTAAAATGAAGAACCTATAATACACATAAATGAAACTTAAATTGATCAAGTAATGGAAAAAAGAGAAAACCCAAGCTTCCAAATTGAAATTAGTAATGCTTTAAGAGTAAATGAAGAAATTGATGAAGATAAAACTAAACACATTTTGGAAAAATTGCAAATTCAATAAAAAAAATGGCATCCTCATAATAGAAATTATTTATGTTGGTTTTTCTATTTTGTTAATAGCAATTCAGAAATAACTTTTCATGTTCCTCAAACCATATGTTGTTTGTTTTTCAACTTGTATTGTTTTTCAAATGTTGAATATCATATTACAAAATAAGTAGCATAACATGTTTGCAAAAACAATTTGATGTGAACCATCCAATAATTTTCAAAAAAGATTAAGAAGAGATTAATAGTCACAATAATGTTTTTTGGAGAAATAACTTGCAAAGAAAAGAGTTAATATTTTTTATTCTTTCATATATGATTTTTTTGTTTCAAAATGTCCCTTCAAAAAAGATGATATGGAAGAAAAAATGTTTGTGGATAATCTTGCACTTTTGATAGTGAAAAATCACTTGCCTTTACAATTTGTAAAGAATGTGGTTAAAACTTTTGGCATTGCAATTGTGTCCTTAATTTCAATTCTTTTTTTGAACTTTTTTTCACACAATGTTTTGCCTAATTTGGTGGAAGAAACTAAACAAACATATGTTTTGTTTTTGCTAGATGAATGTTATTTTTTAATTGCCAGTTTTGATATTTAGATGTCCACATGTGCACATGATGTGTTTGCCTTGGTCATAAATTTCTTGCAATTTGATTATAAATCCAAAACAATAACTTTTGGTTTATTTGAAGCTACTGAGACTATAGGTCAGGCATTGGCTAGGAACCTCATTGATCTTTTGGATGCATATGGCTTGAAAAATAAGGTAATAACATATGTTAAGGATGACGGTTCAAATTTGAATGATTGACCATTTCTTTGAAATTTATTCTAAAATGTGAGGCTTTAGGTTTGGAGGAGAACTTTCAAGAGACCTATTTTGGTCATGTTTTTCCCGAAGCTTGCAAATATGTTATAGTTGATGAAATTTTTTGTAAGAGCTTGAAATATATTTCTATCGAGTTTGCTTGAACAAATTTATAGAATTACATAACTTGGCCAAAGGCATCTAGTAAAGGTCATCAAGAATGGAATAAGACTTGTATTAAAGTTGGTTTGAGGCTTAAAAAGCTGAACATTATAATGAAAACTAGGTTAGTTATGTTTTAAGTCATTTTGGTTTTGTTCTTTGCAATTCTTTTGTTTTTGGTTGTGTTGAATTACAAGTTGTTTTGTTGATCTTAGATATGTTTCTATAGGTTTGCAAATCAAATCATATTGTTTCAAAGAAACATTATAATCTAGGGTGACAATTGTTGTTTTTTATGGTTGACAAACTATAGTGAGGATTATAAGATGTGTCCTTCCACCCTTAACTTGGCACATATTTCAAATCATTGTTAATGTTTTGTTTCCAATCGTGAGTGCTTGTGTGTTCAACCAATCCCATGGGCATTGATTACTTTTTAATGTTTTGAATGCAACAATTACTATGAGATTAAAATTTTGGAATTTCATCTAGTTTGGAGGTTTGATTAATGATGATTATTATGTTGTGTCTTTGGGGTTGTCATTGCTTGCATTTAACATTAGGAGAGAAGTATATGGGGTTTTAGATGGTTTTGTTTCATTCTTAAATAAATATGAAGAAAATAGAACACATAACGTGTTGTTCATTATGTTAAACTCTAAATTTAAAAGTGTAAGGTTAGTTTCATTTGTTATTAGTTAAGAACATGTTGTTTCCATTCTTGAAAAATATGATAAATGATCCTTCTTTCTTATGCTTTTAAAATGTTACCATATCCTATGGCAAAATTTGGACTTGTGACAAATATGGAAATTGATAAAGAAAGTAGTCTCAACATTTTTAAAATGTTTGCAAGAACTAATGAGCCAACGAAGGAGTTAATGAACAAGGAATTACATATGTTTGGGAGGTTTCAATTGGATGTGAAGGACATTAAATGTCCTTTGGAGTGGTGGGGGAAACATGAATGTTTGTTTCAATTGTAACATTTCTTGCCCATCATGTTCTTGGCATTGTTGGTTCTCAAACAAAAACTGAGAAGATTTTTTCCTTAATTGGAATATTTACAAATTTGAGGAGATGCCACTTGCAATTGGATAATTTAGATATGTTAATTTATTTATTTTGAAAATTTGGCCCAATAATCCTAAGGTGGGTTGTAGTTCACCTTTTAGTTTGATTGATTGAGGCTAATGTTACATTAGAGGAACAATTAAAGCAATATGAAAGTGAATTTGAGCAAGATGAATTTTTGAACTTGAAATTTTATCTTGATGTATTTTTGAAAAAATATTTGTTGTGTTTTGTTATTTGGAATGCTTGATATTTGATGAATATTAATGTTGGCAGATATCCACCCATATTGAAATCCGGCATGAGATTTTATTTTAATTTTTGATATTCCTAATAATCTTAAGGGTGGAAAAATATATAAATAAAATAAAAACCAAAACCGATGGATAACAAATTGGCGAATAACCAAAACTGGTGGATATTGAAAAAAGTAAATATCCACTCAACGCTGGACTAAACCAACAACACCTGAGCAAATGGCCAGAAGTTAGAACCCATGGATGCACCATGCTAGATGGATGCACGCTTGGTGGATGAGAAATCAAGAAACCCCCATGCCAAAAATTTCCAACACTAGAATATCTGAAGCTGAGAAAAAAGTAACTAGTAACTACATAAAAGCATCAACCTTCTAGGGCTCTTCTGAGAGCCTGGGTTTTTAGTGAATTTGAACCTTGAATCTTTAAAGTGTGTAAAATTTAGGTTAAGTACTTCAGCTGGGTTCAAAATTCAAACCAGGGTTGTCCAGTTCATGAAACTACCTAATACTTTGAACTTGCTAACACTGGTTAAGATATCTTCAGAATTTGAACCCCAAATCTATGAATTGTGTAAAATTTAGGTTCAGTACTTCAGCTGGGTTCAAGATTCAAATGGGTGTTTTCCTGTTCTTGAAGCTACATAGTTTTTTTCTATTGTGTGTATGTGTGTGTGTGAACTAAAAAGGGGGCGGGGGTGTTCAAAGAGATGCACCTACTATCTTTACTACTATTTTTGGGGAATGCCCAATGTTTGAAAAAATAATAAGGATGGAGCCAATCAAAGTGGGAAAAAGAAAAAAGAAACTTTGGGTGCACCCTCAATTAATAAATAGAAGCAAAACTAGATACTTGCCCTCTTAAACAACCCACTAGCCATCACCTATTTTATGACCAAGTAAATGGATCCACTTTCCCTAAAGACTCTAAACCCTAAACCCTATTATCATATCCACATACTTACAGAACAGTGAACCTATCTTTTGAAAGATTGGTTACCGAGTTGAAACCCAACATCAACTCAGTTGAGGTTCATCTTTCAAATGAATCATAACTCATAACAAGGCTTCCAATGGCTGTTGTTGGCTCACTCTGGCCCACAAAATATCCGGGGTGGAACCACCCAACTGGCCTACTGGGCTCTCTCAAGAGTTTTCTGAGACTCTGGAGAGAGCTCAGACATCAAGGGATGGGCCAGCCTAGACTAACTACACAGTTGGCTACTGGCAGCTGTTTTCCAGAGTTTTCAGAGGAGACTAGAGGTGTGCAAAACATGAACTAAGTTAGTTGCTACTGGCAGCTCTTTTCCATAGTTTTCAGAGGAGACTAGTGGTGTGCAAACATGAACTAAGTTAGTTGCTACTGGCAGCTCTTTTCCAGAGTTTTCAGAGGAGACTAGTGGTGTGCAACATGAACTAAGTTAGTTGCAACTTGAGTTTTTTTCACAGATTCCAGAGCTGACACTGGCAGCCTGGAAGGAAAGGACCACTTCTGAGACACTATCCCTTTTACCTCAAGCTCATTCTTGTTTTTTTTTCAAAGCTTAAACCCTTATACCCCAACCCCATCAAACAAGCTGGACCCTTCCATTCTGATACTTTCTTACAAGGCTATATGTACGAATCTCAATTCTGCTGGCAGTTGCAACAGAGTCATCATGATGCCCTTTAACTACTTAACAAATTCTGCTTGGTTTTGCCCCTAAAAACAACACAAGGCGATTTAGACACAGCAATGAGACATCTGTAAAAATAAAAAAGACTTGATATTTTATACAACTTAAAAGTAGGAGGGAATCAAGGAGGACGGTAGGAGTTGAGTTGAGCCAACATTTTCGTGTTGCTGTAAGCTTTGTCAAGAAACTCGAATATGCCAAGGACATAGTAGTTGGCATGTGAAAGTTGTAAATGTATTTACGTACACACATCATCTTCTGCGAGAATTATTTGCTCTCTTGCTTACATTCTATGCTTCTTTACTTCAAATGGTGATTCAGCATCAGGATCACTGTTCAGAGTGTGCTCACCCCATGGATTGTTGACATGATGAGCATTCCCCGCATCCATGGGCCCTAGCACAATAGAAAACTGAGGGTATCTGGGAAGATTAGCCCCTAAATGCCCGAGAAGCCATCAATGATCTTTCTGGAAATTTATTATTATTATTATTATTATTATTTTTGATGCAGCAAGTACGAATGTAATTTTTAAAATTCTTTCATGGCGATTTGGAGTGTGCTCATAGGTTACAAATGATATGCTGACGAGGGAAGTCCATATCAATTTTGGAGGAGAGGAAAGGGAAGTGGTTTACATGAAAATAAGGCATGCAAAGGCATCAATTGTAATAGAACAAGTTCTAGAAAATGTCCCCTTTTTCCGCGACAAAAACTGGAAGGGTTTTGTAAAGTGTAGACTTTTCTGGCTTCGGTGGAGAAGCTCCAGGAGGAGCTTTTAATTATGATGGTACCTTGGCAGCTTCAACACAAATTATGTTATTTCCTACAAAAGTTGAAATTATCAACAATTTTTGAAATTATTGGACAGACATCTGATGAAGCTGCCCTTGCGCTACAGTAACAGAAGAAGCACAGAACTGTGATTTTGCAGGCTTTCAGTTGGAAATTTTCAAATGTAGTAGTGCTCCATCGTTGGCTTATAGTGATCACCGATATTCTTGGAACATGAGGCATCCCCAACATACAAGCCTAAATATGCTTCCCTCCACAAAATAGAAGGTTGCTTTGTCATGCTTCCCTCTTCATCCCATTTGTAACTTTCTATATATGGAAATTGAACCATGGCCAAACAATATGGGATAAGAGGGTGCTATTGGGAACACATTGAGAACCTGATAGGAACACCTTGGGAACTTGATGGGAACACTTGATAGGAACAGTTTGTCACTATTTGCAACCTGGATTGATATACCCCCATTTTATAAGCTGGGGTAACTATGTGCAAATCACAATGCAACAAGTCAGGATAATGAGGTCAGGTAGAGGAGCACCAGATTGTGAGGGACATAGTTAGAGCATCTCCACCACACACTTGCAAACAACTCCTTTATTTAAAAAGTAGAATACCGTTTAATGATCACAGTCCTCACCCACAAATGTGAGAGAAGTCCCTTTAAACACTCAAAGACCATTTATGTCTTTACATCTTGGATGAGTAATAGTCGCTGTCCAAATCCATAGTAGAAACGAGCTTTTAAAGGAGTCAAAATGACCACTGCAAAATGGACCATCAATACCCGAGAGCAGCAGGATTTGCACTATCCTGCTGCAAGATTTAATGAAAAGGGTTGCTTGCCCGGGTGGGGTGGAGATGCTCTTAGTCACAATCATCACAATCATGAAACAAATGAACTAGGCTAGTGTGATTTCATGACCAGCTTGTAAACTCATTCTAGTCATTACTAGGCGATGTTAAATCTGGATTATGTAACTAGCCATCTATCTCTTCACCAAATTGCACTTCAAGGCACACAACTCCCAAAAAAAATTTCTTGGGAGGAGGGAGAAAGGCATGAATGAATGGAGAAATCCAGACAAGCTGAATTTTGCATGCTGGCAATATTCTGCTGCCTCTTTTGCTGTGGAGTGTGCAGTTACTATACTGCAGCACAAGCAGCAAGCTTTGGAGTGAAGAAGGCAGAAGAAGAAGAAGAAGACATAAGTAAGTCTAGGTTGTATTCCTTGTCAAGAATTCGGAATTCTGTTTCCATGACTCACCGTTGTTGTAGATTTCCTTCTTCCAGATGGGTACCGAAGCTTTGATTTCGTCAATCACGAACTGGCAAGCTTTCAGCGCGTCTTGTCGATGTATGGACGAGACGGCGATGAAGACACTTTCCTGGCCGATGGGTACAATCCCAGTCCTGTGCGCCACCGCCATCCGCTTCAACTCCCATCGCTCCCTCGCCGCTTGACAGATCTTCCTCAGCTCACGGTAGGCCATGGTCTCATAAGCCTCATAGCGGAGCTCCAAGACTTCCTGTCCTTCGAACGTGTCTCTGGTAGTACCACTGAAGGTGGCGATGGCGCCAGCGCTAGAATCCCGAACGGCATCCATGTATCGCATGATGTCAAGAGGCTTCTCCTTGATCTCTACAACATCGTCTTCGACACCCTCTTCTTCTACAACTTTCCCATTGGCGGATGCCATTACCGGTGAAAGAAACCCTATTCCTGAACCCTAACCCTCCTCTTGTCGCGTGCAGAAACCCTTCTTCTCTCGTTTTCAAACGTCTGTCGCTCTCCTCTTATCTCCTGGATGTAGATGAACAAAATGGGTCGAAGGGTAGATGACGTACGCTCACGTGGGGTCCACCTGACATCAGTGTTTGTGTTTTTTTTTAGCGAATCTTCGCATTGTGGCGACCAAAACAAATCCATTGCGAGTTGTACTTTAAGTTTTCTTGGAAAAAATACACAAAGGTCGCCGTATTTTGAGGAAAGCAAAAGTTAGAAGTCCCCAGATTTAGACAATGAGTTCCTGAATATTGCTAGAGTAGGAGGATTCCCAAAAAATTCTACTCTCCTTTCTGACCTCTAGCCAAATTTGGCTAAATTGTTTTCTATATGATCACCATTTTGACTACATCACAAAAACCTCAAAAGAAACCCTGTTCTGGTGTCGGCTACGCTTTGGCTCTTTTAGAGTTGTGGGTACGTCGGGCACGTAGCAACCTGGGCCCTCCTCGATTTCTGTTGACATGCTCTTGTCGTACTCAGTTATGAATCTACCCATTTGTCTTTTCCTACTTGTCCACAGCTATTAAGTCCAGCGACAAGTCATTGAACCAAAAAACAAAAACAAAATTCAAAGAAAATTACAAGTTACACTCCAAACCCTTAAGATTAAACAAAACAACAACCGTGTAAACAAATATCTCCCACAACTATCACAAAAGACAGAGAAGAATCACCAGAAAACCGTTGACTTAAAACAAGAACTCCTCAATTAGGTACGACTACTACTAAATCCAGATAAAATTAGAGCTGCCACGACTTGAAGAAACTTGGAGAAATAACATTTTTTCTCTCTCTGCTACATTTCCTAGAGAATTCCTAGAAGAAAGGAAAGGGTGATGTCTGTAGTTCACAACCAGTAATTTGATGAGGTATCTAAACTTCTATTAAGTGCAGGCGACAGGGGAGAAGGTCTCCTAAGCTTTGATGGAAGTGGCACCAGTACAAGAAGACTGTCAATGATATGAAGAGCATGAAAGGCGATCATTTTGTTCCTTTTCCTTGCGTTTTGCCAGATTGTATTCTGAATATGACCTTATCTCAACATCTTAAACTTAAACCTTAAACCCTAAACCTGAAACTTCAACTCTGATGGTACATCTTTGTAACCTACAGCTCTTCAACCCATGAATAGATAAGACCTTCAGTTAATTTTTTTGGTTACATCATTCTCTCATCAGTCATGGCCTTTAGGAAAAAAAATAGTCTTCGACTCCTTTTATTTTCATATAAGAATTGTCTTACGTATAAGATACATATTATCTGTAAGTAGCCAAACAGATGAGTCCATTGATTTTGCCAAGTATGTACAGGTTCAAACATTTTTCTGGAGAATTATTCTCTTCTATCTACCTCAAGACTTATTTTGGAAGCTCCAAGGATTCCTGTCTTGTGAGAAACAATTTGCTTGCTTGGTTAGTGTTCAGGCTTCATACCACAGAATTTAAAGTTTGGTGTCCTGTCATTGAACTGATCCTCCATTTTTGGAAGCAAAAGCATTACAGGAACAATTTGGGTTCTTTGCATGTACCTGTCCACAAGTGTGATCTAAGTGCACAAGTACTTTGCTCAATGTAGGACCATGGCAGGTTAAGGGTGGAGAGTGCGGTTCTTAGAGAGAGCAGGTAGCAAGTGTCCAATGCTTTACAGAATCTGCACACTGACCATGTACAGCACTAGTTGAGGTAAATCACTAGAAAGCAGAAAGATTCAGATTGTATGTATCCTCTCTACATTTTCTACATTTTTGAAGAAAAGTTCCTGGTTGGGTGCATGTCTCTTGTTGTGAGCCTGTTATGTACTTGAAAGATAGAATGTGATAAACTGGAAGAACTCTCGCCATTTTCACACATTTGCAATTGTTGTTGGATCAGTGGCCTGGAGTCAAGGTTCTTGAGCTTTGAAAACAATTGCCAGCTGCATTAAACAGTAGTCATTCTGTGAGATGCTTGTCAAATTAATTCTGTTACAAAGACATATTAGGTTGCAAGTGACCGATGAGCACTTCTGGTTACAATGTTGTTGTGGTTACAATCTGTGTTCACTGTCAGCAGGTCACAGCTTTTTGATTGCAAGCCAATTTGATCACAAGTAACCTTGCCAAACTAGTACAAGGTAAGTAAAGTATCATCCATATCTCATTGTGAATGGATATAAGGGGACATAAGGGTATCACCCACATAATTATGCAACAAGGCTATATATCAGGTGAGCATGTTCTACAACATCAATCTCAATACCAATATTGATACATACCCATGAAACTGATACATACCTCCCCAACCCTGCTTTGAACAACTATTTTTTCAAACATGTTCCAAACTCCAATGCAGCCTTGCTTCGAATGAAGGGTCAGAGCAAACCAGTACACACTAGCCCACCAGGATGGAGGGTGTGTGTAGAGAGGAACCGTTATTTGTTGCAGTCTTGTCCCATAACTAGCCATTGACAATGGTTAGTTATGTACAAACCATCCACGTGCATCTACCTACCCACTCGTCACCAATTAGTGCATTTCTTCTTACATCGCTTCTTACATAGTAATTGCTTACATTCCTTACCTATGATACATACTCATTTACGTATTGTTAACTAGTTATAAAAACAAGGGAGTAGAAGGGCTTACATGATAAGTTACTTAGTTGTGTGTCATTCACAACATACTTAGGTTTCCAATGGATGGTGCATTGGTGGGCATTGCATCACATGTTGCTGTACGCCAAAGCACCCTCTGTACATGGGAGGGCCCGCTGCCAAGATTATCCCGAGTTAGGGCCCCCTCGCTTGGTGGGAGGAGACCTATGCATGACATTGTCAACTTACAGAGGTCTGATGTCAATTTAAATTTCCATTTTGAAGTGGAAGCATCATGGTATCAAGTGGAAGTGGGCCAAAGTGAACCAGCACCCAATAAGGTGGACATTTTATTGTAACCTTGGTAGTTTCTTCAATGTGCTGCGAAGTGGGTTATTATGTGCAGCCAACTAGCTTGACATTGAACCTCTAAACTTCAGTCTCTAGGTATCTATTTTGTACCCTAGTCCTTAGGTATGTTCTTCTTGTGTGTTTTAGAACCTGCATTTTTTTTGGGGGCAAAAGTTACTTAGCCATTCTCAATTAAGATATACCAGTTGCATCCATATATGGTGACTTTTTTGTGAACAATAGAGCAATATCTGTATTACATGGTATCAAAAGTGAAAACTCATTATTATTGTTACCAGTTTATAATTGAGTAAATGTTAAATGCTAATACGTGGCTCTGATTTTGGAGACCATGTGCATACCAAGACTCAACCCATGTTTTTGTGTGGGCAAATTTTTGCCACTTGGCAATTAAAGAAATCCAGGGTGATTCTCGCAAAGGTTTATTTGGGCAAAATTTTGTCACTTGGTGACCAAAAAAATTCAGTGCAACTCACTTGAAGGATTTCATTATTAAAAAAATACACCAAAGTTGTCAGATTTTGAGGAGTTTTATTTATTTATTAAATTGTCACAATATTGGGTAGACATGCTAGTGAACAAACACGTAAGTTATCAAAGAACTTTGAATCCTACAACATTGCTCCTTTGCCTGTGAAGTGCAAAGGTTTTTTTAAGCTCTTGCCTTAGCATATCCATGGTCATTTAGATTGTCCAAACAAACAAAAAATGAAAAAGATATGATTATTAAAAGTAAACAGGATCACTATTTGGTCACCAACTTAATTCATACTTTAAGATTTTGGCACCCACATGCTCTTTGTAGCTCTCTTGTGTTGTTCCTTTGTCTTTGGAGCTAAAAGAGGTAATGCAAAGTTTAGCTTGACACACCAATAGCTCTTCAGATCACTAAAAATAGATGTGACACGAAGATGATATGAGATGTAAAAATAAAAGGTCTTTTATTTTTCTAAACAACATCATGTGATTTTAATATGCTTTGTATTTCTCCTTTGCCTCTGGAGCCAAAAGAGGTGATGTAGAGCTTAGCTCAATGCTTCTGTAACTCTTTCCATCACTCAAAACAAACATGAAAGAAGAAAGATCCAGAAGCCTTTAGTCACCAGCTAGTGATCAGTGATGTTCTACCTAGACAACAAGTACCTGGTTGCCTAATATATAGCAAGATTCTTAAAATTTTCTACTGCCTCTCTGAGTTGTATCCAAATTTGGCTTATTTCTCTTGTGGATGATCAACAGTTTGGCTACATCACAAAATTTAAGAAAAATACTCTAGACCCAAATCTTGAGTCTGTGGTTAATTTTCTCTTGAAAGTTTGGATCCCTATGCCACAATGGTTCAAAGTTCAAAACACTCTGACACAATGATAAAAGCTGCAAAAGAAAATCTGATACCCTTGTAACCTAATCTGATAATAATGACACCTCCTAGTGTTGAGGAGGACACTGTTTGGGTGCAGGAATTCACTGTGGCCAAGCTCTCAAAATCTCAATGTAGTTGAGTTGAGGGCCTATCTCTCATGCATAACTCATCAGTATTGCTGATAATCCAGATGGTCTCCACTTGTAAATGAATCCTTCTATACAGAATCCCCAGTACTAAAACCTGTGAGCTTTCCAGTTCTTACAGATGAACCTGGGGAATTTGAAGATGGTTTCATTCAAACCATCTCCAAAACAGATGATGGTGTTGTTTTAATCCATTTTCCAATTGTAGTGGAGCATGAGTCACATGGTTCATGAGTTAGGTACAGTGCCTTGCTATTTAGTGGATTGTGGCAATGCTGTGTGCTCACAAGTTATGTGGATATGTAAACACGCATGTAACACAATATCTCAATACTAGGTAAGTTATATAGTTGCCTCATACCAGCCAATAATCAGCCTTAGACCCTAGTACCAGCATCAGGCAGGTATGAATTCTTTCAAAGTGATTATATACCAGTACCAGCTGGTATGTTCAAAAGTGGATACCTGGCCAACACACTAGTTTGTTTGGTCATCTATTTCAATGGCCTTACCATTAGAATTTTAGGATGTTCTGGTAATCATGTGTTTAACAGTAGGCAAAATCATCTATTTGCATTGAAGTTCTCTACTTTGTTGAAATGGGAATTTAAGGGGGCCCCAGCCATCTGTGTAGAAAAGTAGTTGTTGCTTCATCAATGTCTGATGAAAAGAATTCCCACAATTCTAGATTGGTACTCAAAGGACATGAGATAAAGCCTTGACACTTCTGCTATCTTACTGTTATAGAACCTGAGATGATGCCACAACAAAAGGATTTTGATTTAGGATGAGTTTGGAAAGATAAACAAATGAGTTTGTGTGATAGAAATTTAAAGCATTTTTCATTTTGTTTTGTTTGGGTTGTGTCATATGTGTGAGTTTTCGAAGAGCTTTCAGATGTTATGTGGATTGAGCATTGCAATATGGATTTGGGTGAGGCTTTGATCAAATAAGTGCATACATCAGACCTCCAATTGGTGAACTGCACTGCTGCCCTCACTCAAAAGTGCACAAACAAAGCCGGTGAGGATAATTGGTGGGATTTGAAGGGACTAATTTATGAGAGAATTTCAGTGATGGTTTTTTGGGGCGAAATTTGGCAACCTAGGGACCAAAAAAAAGGAGGGGGGGGGGGGGGGATGTGGCTTGCCACAAGTATAATGGATTTTGAGGGGGAAAAACTGGCCAGCAATCCTCACATTATGAGGAAAAACTTTTATGAAGTCATCATTTTAGACAATAGGTTGGAGCCAAAATAAATAAAAATGGCATGAAACCTAAACTTTTCTACTTCTTCTCTTACATTTTTTCCACCATTGAAACTTTGGATCCAACTGTGGTCAGCTTTTCTCTGTGTGCATCAGTCATCTCAACATCAAATGCATGAGTTTGGCTGAATGTTTTACCAAAGACTTCTAAATGTGTAAAGATTAAACCCAAAAGCTAGATTTGTAATTTAATTTATGGATGAGTAATTTGAATCAAAGTTTTCAAAATAAGTTTTTCAATGGAGGTCAGATGCATGTAGATAGAAAGGGCTTATGGTGGTTTTAATAAATAAGCAAAGAGCAATCATGTGGGTACAAAGGGATTGTTGTACTAGAGAGAATTGCTAATGAATAGCATGGCTTTTAGCGTCTGACAAACGTTAATCTCCATGATGCCCATTGCCTACAGTCCTGCAACAGGAATGAGAACTGATTCATTAAACAGAAAACAAACTGCTCTGACAATTGGTGTTCTCCAGAGAGGGGGGGATAAGTTAGATCCTCCCCCAAGACAGAAGATGTAGTAGGCCATTGGGTGGACCCAGCCAAGTGGTCGGTCACTTGGGATCTGGATCAATGGCAAGTACCTGACATCATAGGATAAATTCTGCCACATCATTAGGAGCTCTGTATACACTACCACACCTCATGATGTTTTGTAAGCATGTGTCTGTCTGCGGCATGCATTTGAATCAGTAAATGACACAATGAAGCTTAAGGTGAATGGCAGAATGTGTAGAGATGCACTTGGAGTGAGGCATTCTCGAAATGAGTGCAGAACATGATGTAATGCATCTTTAGATGAGAAAATTGCGGGCCTCACCACTACAGTTTCTAGTAAAACACTCGGAGAAATTTCCTAACTGCAGTTGGAGAGCACCTTTTATTCAGGAATGTATGTCTATTCTAGGATGATCATGCTCAACACTTCAATGTTTGAGTCATTCTAGACTATGTTCACAAGTAGACATTAGGGCTGATTTTGTTAATGGGAAGGAAGGAGAAGAGCTTGCACAACATCAAAAAGGAAATAGAGCAAGCTTGGTACTTTATTATGGAGCTGACAGTTTATTGGAAAATTTGTGAAGCAACATCAACAATGCTGCAACAATCATCATTATCATCATCTTCTTCTTCTTCTTCTTCTTCTTCTTCTTATAATTTTCAAATATTTCACATTACACAAAAGCTTGTCAACTATCCAGAAAAAACCGCAGTTGGGAGACTACAGTACCTTCTACTTTGACTCAAAACCCAAGGCTGGAAAATGGAACAATAAAATGAAAAGTACAAAATCCAACACTTAAATCATAGTAAAGTTATCCTTGAAGTCATATAAATCTGAGATTGGCATAAATAATGAACTATTGGAAACCAAATGTGAACCTAAGAAAAGGAAAAAAATAGTTGATCATTATTGGTAGTGTGAAGCAATGCGATGCCCAAGTGTTTTAACAAACAAGTAGTAGCTTCATTGATTGTAACAGAATTGAATCTAAGCATTGGTGAATCAAGAAAGGAATTTCCTTAGATCTAAGTGAGATCTAATGAATTTGTCACACCCTATACTTTTTGCATTGAAAAAAATGGAAGTTACTTTCCTAGGATCATGAATCAATCTTCGCATGAAGCAACAAACTACAAGGGTGAAGGCAAGCTATAGTGTGTCACTTTTGGTGTCACAACGGTCATTTATGTAAGTTCATATGTGTTTAGATGCTCATGATGAATGACAAAAATTTGAATTTTTCAATTAATTTTTCATTATTAACTTGATTATGAACACATATACACAACTTTTTTTTAAATCATACATTTGTTATCGGTAACTAGTTGTTTGGATTATTAATAAATTGAAATTTTCATATTAAATTCCACTCAAAATCGTTTATTGTGACTTAGTATGCCTTGACAAATGAAATAATAAAGTTACACATGAAATATCTTTTTTTTAAACCTTCCTTTTGAAGTGGAATTATTTTTTGTTTCTCAAAATTTTTGGGCCTAATGAATGTGTTTTTAAAATCTCTACCTGGGTCTTCATTCATTTCAACTTTATGGGTTTTCATTTTTAAGTTTAGGTAACTAATGAAAGGGTGCCAGTTATTGGGAATAAATGTTAATAAACCGAAGGTTGAAGGTTATGGTTTGTAACTTGTGACTTGATAGCCAATTTTAAAGTATTAAGATTTTCTTCAAGGATGAATATGAAAACATGATTAACTTCCTCAAAATGATTGAAATGTTTTTTTGTGTTCATTAAGATTCACTTGTGTGAAGAGTTCCCATCCCGTTCCCAAATCTAACATATTATTTCATTCTATTCAATTTATGAATTTTTAAAATTTATTCCTTCAAAAAAAAGGAAGGGTTTGAAAAATAAAGATTTTTTTAAATTTTTTTTTTAGCATATGGAGAAAACATTAGTCAATTTATGTGATAATTTGACTAATGTTTGCCCCATCTTTTTATTATCCCCCCCACTCATGAATGGAAGGAGAGAAGGATCGAATAATTTTATCCAATCCTAGTATTTGATATATCTCCCATTTCAACATATGTTATTTTTCTATACATCCAAATCTTACTCAATTACTTACTATAAGGATGAACATATTCCATCCATCATGATAAAATGATTACTTTAGAAGCTTACATTAATCAATTATTAGTAATTCCTATGGCTTCAACTTCATGTATAAAATCAAGGCTCATCATTAGGTTCATTATACATTTTTCACTTTGATGTTATTTGGTCATTTTCATCATGTACCAAATTAGGGGTTTTGTTCATTATCAAAATGTGATCTACATTTTGTTGTTCGTAAGTGATTTTAAATTTGCATGTGGTAGTGGAACGTGATGGTTTTGCTTAAAATCTTTAAATATATATATTCTAAACTAATGAATGTTGTGAAACAACAAGAAAAAAATGATATTTTTCCAAAAAAATTAAAAAAATTCTAAATGTTTGATTGTTAATGTTGCAACCCAACATTGGGGCTTGAAATCAATTCCCAAAGATGACATTTTTAAATGTCTTTCTCAAGCTCCCAAAAACCAAAAGATTATAGATGTTTAAGGAAAATGAAATGTTCACCTTCACAAATAGGTAATGCATGAAAGTCCATACGAGATATTCTAAGACTTCCAAGATCTATATTATCATTGTGGGGTAGGACTTTCAATGTTGTGGTCTTCATTTTGTGCTTGCAACCAAGGTGTAAGTAAATAAAATAATCAAGCTAAAAGCAAGCCTAAGCTTAAACAAGAAATAAATAGTAAAAACATTTTTCCATTGGGCCCTTGAGATCACAAAAAAAAATTCTATTACATTTTTTAATTTAAATGTATGCATAGTCATGTCATGACTTTATAAGTCAAGCATTGACCATAATGTATCATGTTATTAAAAAATGAACTTATCATTTCTTTTTATGGGAGCACAAATTTATTAAAAGTTCTTTAGAAATTATCCACTTATTTTTCATCAAAATTGTTCTTAATGCTCCCATTATCAATTAATGGAAAAACTTCAAAATATTCACATTAATCAAATGAAATCTATTCATTCAGCAAAACACATCACCAAATTTTAATTGCTTTCCATTGGCATGTTATCATCATAATATGTCATGTGCAATTATGACATCAACAAGCTAATGGAAAGAAACCATAAGTATGAGACATGATCAATGTGAAAAGGAGTGAGTGTCACTCACACAAAAACACAAAAATGGGAAATATATGTGAATCAAAACTTCCAACATGCATTCCCATTTTGAGAATTGAAACTCATAAATATTCAAGATGAGGTTTGAAAAGTTGAAACATGTTTGAATTAAATAATCATGGTGTCATTCAAAAGTCTCAATGAAAGCTACCATATATTGGGCTCACATAATCAAAACAAAGTGGATCCCCAATTTTTAGGAGAATTTGAAAAATATAAACACAAATTACCAAGAAAAATTTTGACCATTTAGTGATTGGAATATATATAAGAGCTTAGTTTATGGCATTGATAAGGAATATTTAAAAATGGATTTTTATCTTTCAATCAATTACATTTCCTATGAGTTTAATGAGGTTTGAAAGTTTCAAAACACCAAAGTGTCTCACCAACGTGTCATTAGAACAAGGCTTTGGGAATTTTAGGAATGTTATTTCAAAGAAGTTCTAATGGGCATTGGGCATTTATATAAATAGTTATACTCATCTATTCCATGATGAACCATGATGAATGTGTGATGACTTGTGGTTCAAAGTTGGGTTTAAATTGTACGATTTCCCTTTTTTATTTATTTTGTTAAAACAAATAGTTTAAATGTGCCATGAAGTAGTATGTATTTTGAACCACCCATAGTGTTCATTACTTGGACATAGTAGCAAAGAACTAAAGAACAAACTAAGAGTTTGAAAAGTTTCCATTCATGCAATCATATCAAAGGATTGTTATTGATACCATTGGGTGAACCTATAGATTGTGCTATTCTACATTTAATAATTCAATTTTGCTTCATGAAAATAAATTAATTTCAACATCTAAGGTTTTAGCAGAATTCAAAGGTTAAATAAATAAAGGTAAGGCTAGAAGTAACTATTGCAACATATGTAATCAAAGGGGGAAAAAGTTATGGTTAATCACAGGGGAGGAGAAATCGAAGATATTTCAACCTTGTATGTAGAATAAAAAATCCATAATGCTTCAAATTTTGTTTTAAATTGTTGTTTAAAAAAAAATTCAATACTAACATGCCAAAGTCAACTCACTTTGAAAATAGTTAGAACTATCAAGGTTTGGTCTAAATAATGGTGACTATATCTATAAGGAAAACATATGGCAATACCTATGTAAGCATAGCCACAAATGACATCATGTTGTGTAGAAAAAGAAAGGGAAATCAAATTGAAAACTATGAAATAATCAAAGATTTCAAGAAAAAAAAGGTTTTTTTTAATTCATCATGAATTTCATTGATCCGCATAAATGTTCCATGTTCAAATAACCAAAAAAAATAAAATAAAAATAAAAATA